>JAWWLV010000011.1:6527455-6549045 GCA_035041135.1 Platyrinchus mystaceus
AACACCACTTTGTGCCCAAACACAATCCCATTCCAGATCCATACAAATCACACTCTTTGGTTCATTCTGCCAGACCAGACTTCACATTTAAACATCCTCTATATGAACGTTCAGAGAGTGTCTTTCAAAGCTTACAAGGTCCTACTGCTCATACCAGAGCCAAGCAGATCTACCATTACCTCTAGTGTTTAATCAGGTGTTCTAATCTTTAGCTTGTTTCCAAAAATCATGTTTCTTCCCAAATGAGGCAGCTGACATGAGGCACCAGCAGATCCTGGCTGTCACGTGGCTCTTCCAAGAACATAAAAACCAGAGTCTCTTTCTCCACAGTGGAGCTATTCAGCAAGATTAAAAAGGTACCATTTTCACAGGATCTTTTGAACTTGTACTCTGGAGCCAACTCACACCTCTCCAAGCTGACCAGCCTCCACCTATGTCACAGATAGGTGTTCAGTGACATCTCTGAACAGTTCCAAAGCTTCATTAAAGCACTAAACTGTGAATGACACAGTTCTAGACTCACAGCCCTCACTGGCCTCTAAGCTGCAGAAAATTCAGCAGCTCAATACAACTAAAATAGTGGTTGGTTTGCATATATTAAATAACATTGACAAAAACTTTACTGAGCTCCTACAGCATTGTGTACAAATTACTTGGCCAACAAACATAATTAAGCTTTGCTTAATAATCTTGTAGCATTTAGCAAACATACTGTTCAAGAAGTTCCTTATAAAATTAATAATTTAAGTCTTTCTTAGAGATATGCAGTTCTAAGGCTGAGTTTGTATTTTATTAAAAGACATGAAAAACCCCCAATCAAACAGAGTAAGTAATTAAAAGACTTCAGAAGCTTAAAAAAAAAAAGGAATGGGGAAAAAAAAAAAAGAAAAAAGTCAAGCAGACCTACTTGAATACCCTGGAAAATGATGCTGAAAATTGTCTGAATATGGAGTTTGCAGCCATTTTAAGGGCAGTGCCAGGATATCACCTGTAGGTGTTTAATGACCAGCAGGTCTGTGCTGCCACGTCATCTGCAAATGACATACATGAAACAATACTCCTGTCAGCAGGATACACAGCAGTTTTTGGAGCATTTCACACTCCTTTAGATGTAGCCTTGCAGGTACTGAAGGGATAAAGGCACAAACCTATGCTGAAGTCATGAGGGTAACTATTTCCCATCAGCTGGTCAGCTTGTTTTGATTATGTAGATGACAAAACTTGAACTGGATGAAGGATAATGGAGCAAACCACTTTGTATTCCGGACAAATTGGTGAAGAAGGGTTGCAGTAATAGATGTAAAGAATGACTGACCAAGCCATAGTACAATAGATTAAAGCCAAGAATTATTAGAAGCACAAAATATAATTCCCCCCGAGACTTCAAAATTCACCAAGGGAATGAAATAAATACACAAAATAATGTCTTATTCCAATTTAAAAGTCAGTCATTTGAGAAAAGGTTAAAAGTTAAAGCCATGTATTGAAACTGAGAGAAAGAGTAAGTAGCTTTTTATAGTTCTGTTCAAGAAGAGACAATTATATTAAAAATACAAGAAGATTAAATAGGCCAAGTGTGTAACTGCTACTGTAATATCACAGTTAGAAATCACATTGAATTAAACAGCTAAAAAATAAATAAGAGAGATAATGTGTTCCAGGTCTGTTGTATCACGTTCTTAGTTACTACATACTGGCCTAAACACCACTCATTTTACTCTAACCAGCTTCACTCACCACATACAAGGACAGGTACAACACAGAGCATCCTCAACGCTTTGTATAATCTTTTTGCCACTGAAATGCAGCCACTTCCCAAAAAGAGTGACAATGCAATGCAAAGATCCTGTGCTCCAAGGAGCATGCCAGGAAATCAACATCTTTTCCATAAGGAAAACTCCAGGATAAATTACTCATTTCTGGTTTTCAGATGGGAAAAACTGATTATTTTTTTTCTCCACCGGGAGACTGAAGCTGTTTTGAAACTTTTCAATATTTAGGTATTACTCAAAACCTTTTGCTCAGTTTTGCTCTAACAGACACACAGAAATTAAAGCTGAGACAAAGGTATCAACCAATGGCCCAGACTGCCACAGGCATCAGACCCTCTAATCCAGGATCTTACCCTTCCACCTGAAAAATATTATTTTTTAAGAAACCTCCACACAAAGAACTTTCATTTGTGATATCTTGTCCAGGTAACTCACACCTGGCAGCCTTACAATACTTCAATTTATAAGCCCCAGAAAGCTGAAGGAATGCCTTTTAGATATCTCTGGACTGGTGTAAGTCTGCGTGAAATCAATAGGCAGCATTCATTTAGCTGGAGGTTGAACTCACGCCAACTCTGACTGAACTGGAAGGTCAAATAAACATAGATATTTCAAGATTAAGGTTTGGGAAAATTAATTGACCTTTCATATGCTTCTCTAAAATTACATCCTTAGTTCTGGGGGAAAATTAAAGGAGCTGGAGCTCTACAGTGACTAGATCATGTTCCTGACACGTGAAGTTACTGTCCATAGCTTTGATTTAAGGAATGACGCCATCAATGACTAAGCACAGATGCAAACAGGCTCTGTGGGCTCATGTTTTCCAACCAGTGTTTTTAGAGGAAAGAAAGGAAGGGGCCATGTCCTGCACTGGAGAAATAAATGACCGTCACTGACAAAGCTCTGGCTGCTGCTACATTTTCATTTGGCATCAGTACATGTACGTGGGGGGGGCAGTCCTTGCCCAGAAGGGTTGACCAACAAAATAGCAAGGAATGTGGATGAAAAAGAATAAATATCCTGCACCTCACACTTGGCCATGGGCCCAACACAGAGGTCAAACATATCTGTGGAAGCCATGGCTGGTCTCCTAGTCTCTGATGTGCACCTCCCTCTCAGCACAGAGGGGAAAAGGTGACCTCCCTCTTCAAAGAGAAATCATCCCCAATTACCATAACCTGAAATTCCTCAGTGAAGAGGCACTTTTTGAAGCTGGGCCAGGTACAGAGGACAAAAGGAAACTGGTATACACAGTAACTGTTTCGGAACGTTGCTTCAAAGTTTCTCCAAATGATCCAATTTTTATGCTATTTATCTGTGCAAGAAGGCAAATACAGCTCACCTCAGTAGATTATAGTGCTGCTGACGGATTAAGACTTAAAGCAAGTCTTGTCATCTTTTATTAGGCATAACATTAGAACACACTGGTAAGGTATAAACTGCTTCATTGCTAGGTAACATGAAATTTTTCAATTATTATTATTCCAGTCATCATCGTGCTGGAACGTGTAGAGATTTAAAAGGCAAATACCATAATTATACCCACAGAAGGAGCATGTGTAGGGGTGTCCATGCTGGGTTCATAGGTACACACACTTAGCAGGCCTGGTTTCTATATGATTTTTTTTTTAAAGCAGTGCAGCTATAATTCAGGCATTCAGACTTCCATTACCTTTTTCTTCTTGCAAATATGCAAAACAACACATTCAAGTATAATTGGAACAGTACAATTTTGAAATCCAGCAGGATAAAATGGTAATCAATAAGGTTGAATATTTCAGAGTCACAGAAAACCATGCTGAACTTCATGGAGCTCAAATCACACATGGTTGTGTTCATCTCTGTTAGTACCTTTTTTCCCCACCCTCTCCTCTGAAAGGCTGCACCGATTTTGCCTGTTTAACGAAGTACAGAAAGTCCTATGTAGCACATCCCACACTCATGATCTGATCCCAGGACTCTCAAGGAAAGTAAGGCTTCCACTGACATCAGCAGCTTTGGATGGGGTTGAAGGGAAATGTTTGTTATGTTTGTTTTGTTTTTTTTTTCCTCTAAAGAAACAGGCTGATGATGGCACGCTTATAGCAGAAATCCAGTAAGACAGCAAAGGACAGGATTAACTGTACCTGGATAAAGACAGGAGGATGAAAGTAGTCATAGTATGGCATCTCTGGTCTTTTTTTCCCCAGCTGGCTCTGCCACCAGCTGCAGACACAGTGCTGTGATGGGCACTGCTGCTGGAGCAAGTCCCTGCCAGATGCCTCCTTGCCCACCCATTTCCTTCCCTCCGGGGCAGAGAAAGGCAGCTGAGTTTGGCCCTCAGACTTTCCAAGGAATACTGCCACATACCAGGCTGAAGTAGAAGCACAGCTCTGATGGGAACTGCTCCTGCAAATCAAAAAAGTCGTTCTGGCCATACCTACTACTGCACTTGCTTTCCCTACCGCCAGTAGATAGTTTCAGTCAATAGAATGCATTTCCCCCCCACTTTAATCCATCACTCCATTGACCTCTGAACAACCCCAAATTGAAAAGATATTGGAACCATTTAACATTTCAAGCAGCACAGCTGCCTAGACTAACTTCTACTGAAGAACCAAGAGGAAAGAAAAGGTTTAAAACACTCCAGCATTTACCACCAGGGAATATTATAAGATCTCAACAGTACAAATCCTGCTCCTGGGCTGTAAACATTAGTTATTTGACATGTCCATGAGAGCCCTAAAAATAAATTAACTTGAATTTTAAAGGCCTTTGTATCCCTGAAGGCCAGCTCACCACGACCAGTACAGTTTGTTATCTCAGCAGTTCACGAACAGCAGGAGCTGCACAGCCCGGAACGGTCACGTAAGTGTCTGTGGCTGTTCTGCTACAACAGGAGGGGAATCAGGGATAATTACAGGCTGAATGAGTTGCATAATACAGTGTGCATCCTCAGCAGTACATTGTGTCCTGATTACCAGCACAGAAGCCAGAACTGCACTGATATTATAGTTTTAAATTCAGCTGTCTTTTTTTTTTTTCCTAAGAGACTGAATGCAGAAGGCAGGAACAACCAATTCCAGAGATGAACAAAAATTGGTCAGGGCTCAGAAAGAATTGTATTGTCTTCTTAGCTGGCAGTCTGACAGCTGCTGATTTCTGTGTAGCTCTGTGTCTAATAAATAGGTGGAAAGGCCTTTGAACAGGCTGGATTCCTCTCCTAAGCTCTTCATTAAAAGGTTTGAATTTTAGGACATCATTCTCCTCCAGTTTCCAAGGGGTCAGAAAACCTATTTACAGTGACTGCTGCCCAAGGGATAAAAAATGCCAGGTCCTGGCAGAAAGAGAAAGGACAAAAAGAGAGAAACAGCTGCTCAGTCTGATGCTCAGAGGTTGCAAAAGGATGGATTTTAAAATTAATGTAACCTGCCATGTGCTAAAATGTCCAAATAGGCTTTGGGTCCAGTTCCAGATCTTCAAAAGGAATGTATTCAATCACATCTTTGCAGGGTTTTGAAACTTCTTATTAGCCTAGACCCTAAATGATTATTTCATTCTCACCTTCTAAAGAGGCCAGCCCCTTGCTGAACATCCCATTGCTCTGTTTCTTCTGAAACTATCCCCATCATCTAGATAGTTTGTCACAGCCATTTTCATTTGGTTCTCATGTCATTTCTCACTGCACTACATTGCATATGGATTAAACTAATTTATCCCCTTCTTATGTTAACAAACAATTTTTAGTGAAGTCAAGGCTTCCTTCAAAGACACTTTTCATATTCTGCTGTACATAAAATGCCCAAAGAGCCTCTTCTAGATTTCATTATTTATCACTTCTGATGGGAAAATCAAAGGCATACAGGACTGATGAAGTTGAATTTCCCTCAGAAGCAGACATCAAGTTCTGGCACGGACATGCAGATATATCTCTATATTCATATCCAGGTATAGACAGAGAGATACATACATACACACACACTAGTGTTCACCTATATTTATGCTCATTCTTCTGAATGTATGTATTGTGTATAGTATTCAGGTTGATGTATACAGTGCAGAATTTTAATTTTCATTCTGAATTAATTAAGAATTAATGACTACTTAGACTGCTAGTCATGTCTTGAAATGCTGTTTTTCTCAAAGGAAGGCAGTGGCAGAATAAGTCAACTCTGAGTAGTACAATTAGATGCAGCTTCATGAAAAGCATGAAGAGTTCAGCACATTAAAGGATATTATTTTACTGAGCATGTTATATGCAGCAAATGAACATTTTGTATGTCTGCAAACCATTTAAAATTAATTTATTTTTCATTCAGTCTTACATATTGTATTAGAACTTCAGCTGTCCAAGTATCCTTCATTTCTTCAGTCATTAAAATTAATATATTAGCATTACTCTGAAGTAGGACTGGACTTATAGTTAAAACAGTTTCCAACATAGCACAGCAGAAATGTTCTCACGGGGTATGGAACCCTGTGGTCATCATTCCCCCAGTGTACTACAAAATGTTATACCATTCCCCACTCTCCATGGGAGGGTAATCAGCAACAAGGAAGCAGCAAGGAATTTTAAAAGAAGCCTGGTTCAGCAACATTTCTGCTGTACAGAATTCCCTGTGGGTGTGTTTCTTAGGTCAGAGAGTGTGAAAAGAAACTTTCAGCTACAAGAGATATTTGCCCCTGAGGCAACACATCTTCCTTGGGTGAGGGTCCATCACAGGTGAGTATAAAATGAGCTGGGATCTTGAGAACCACAACGTTATTCCTGATGCATTCTCCACTGAGGATTATTAAGCACTGAGAGTATGCTTGGCACCCAGGGTTAAACACATCCCACAGAGAGGAATCACACAGGCCCATATGCCACGTTGCCAGAGCCAAGCAAGAATTTTTCAGGCAAATATTTTATTCACAAAAATTATTTCTCAACTGAAATAATTTGCAAATGCAGATCAAATTCACTGAATTGCCTCAGAGGTTTAGCAAAAGAAGGGAAAACAAATTTCTAAAAAAAAAAAAATTCAGCATATTTTAATCAGGTAGTTTGAAACAACAAGTCTCATCTTTCTGATTCGTAAAATTATTTCTTTTGCATTTAGCATAAGAATATATTCCAATAGAAGATCTCCATAAGCAGAACTTTTCTCTCCCTACATTTTAGGTCAGACCTTAATTTCACACAGAATGTGTTTCAGAAGTTTGTGGGGAAAGAAGTAATCTACACTGAAAAAGGCAATTGCTATTATAGTTAGAATACCCCAATGTTTTGGGACCTGATCATAATTTAGGTAAGTGTAAAAATATATTTGTTCAAGTGAAAACTGCAAGACTAGGCCAATTTTTATGAACTGTGAAACCAAGGTGCTAAACCATGAGCTGTGTGTCTTGGGCAGATGAGAACTTGAAGAGAAAAGCAGAAAATGAAAGCTGATGACCTACTGAGATCCGACAGGAAACAATATCACTGCTTTTCAAAAAGTTTCAAAAATTACCAAGCCAGAAAGACAATTTC
Source organism: Platyrinchus mystaceus (assembly GCA_035041135.1). NCBI lineage: Eukaryota > Metazoa > Chordata > Aves > Passeriformes > Tyrannidae > Platyrinchus > Platyrinchus mystaceus. Next base: position 6,534,722 of record JAWWLV010000011.1, read on the forward strand.
CCTCTTAAAAATTAGGAATGTTCTTCCCCATATTGAGGTTTTAATTTGCTAAGTCTAGGGATGGGATTGGGGCTTATTTAATCTAAGACAACGGGAATACAGAATATGTGCACAGAAAACAAGGGCAGCAAGAGACAATCATAATAACAGAGTTCAAAACCCTCCAGCAGATGAACAGATGATGCCAGTCATCAGTGAAACAAGGGAAAAAAGGAGATGAAATTTGAGGGGAAGAAGCATTTTTACAGCTCCAGCTAAATAAAATCTCTAACTCTCCTACAGTGTGTTAATGTTTATCGAGCAACAGAAATACAAAAGAAAAATGAGACAGCAACATTACAGCCACCCACATCTGTCCTCGGGTTATGCTTGTAGGGATAAAAGATGAAGTAGTTTAATACCTTCTAATATGATTGAGTCATACCACCTCTTCTCGTCCGTGGCCTTCGTATCAGCACAACAGGAACGTCCTCACCTCAGCAGGCTCAAGGATACCTACGCTGTCACAACTTTCCATTGTGTGAGCAGAACACTTGAGAGGGAAATAAAACATTTCGGCACCAGACAGGCAATGTATCTGGATTTACGAGAAGCACTGTGTGATGTGGGAGCCTGAGAGAGCTAAACGAGAGGAGCCTTTCCTACCTTACAGACCCGTCACGGTCACGTTGCCGAAGTGCTTCCCCACATCCCACCCTGTCCCCTGGTGCTCACACTTCAGCTGTGTGACTCTCCTCTCCAATGCCATGAATCCCAACAGGGAAGGGAGGTTCAGGTTCTGCTGCCAGTGTGGTCATCAGCCAGGAATGGGGCCCCAGTTGCCCACACAGACTCTGAACACAGACTTGGACACGAATAGAGACATAGCCACAAGCAGGCTGCTACAAAAGGAGAATTTAGGATAGTCACCTCTACTAGCAAGCGGATCCCCCAAAACCACCAATACCTATTTCACTATACCATTTCATCCATGTCAGTCCTGGGGCTTGAAGTCAGCAGCAAAGGTACTTGCAGATCTCATTTTAATTCATACTCAGAAAGTCCAGAAACACCAAAGATATCACTATTTTCATTCCATCCTGCTATGCATGGGAATATAAATTTTGCCCTTCTCTGACACATCATCTTTCTTCAAGATCCCCTGCTTATTTAGTGAAAAGGGTGGAAATCATTTGCAGAAAGAGCAATTAGTTCTTTCCTTAGATATCCTCACTTGGAAAAATCTCTCAGCCTTTTCCCTCGTGCCTCTTTCGAGGCTAAGCTCTGACAATAGCATTGCTTGTTTTCTTGTACACTTAACTAGAATATGGAATATCACACAGCATTTGCATGATTCATGAGGAATACAACACATATCTTCACTTTTATGAGCAGCAGTATATTGTTGTCATTTTACAGATGCAAATCTGAGATGCAAGGGGATTAAAAGAGGAAAAAAAAAATCCCTTTGTTCCTTTGCATTTTTAGGGTAATTACTTTCCACACTTTTCCACGTGAAATTGTGACAGGGCCTTGAAGACTGAACCTTTTGGTGCCTAGTGGCAGAAGGCTCAGCATTTGAATGGCCTCCCATACATCAGTGGAGCTGCCACTGCAGCAGAGAGGTCAGGCTGAACCCTAGAGGAATGAGGGAGCATCCTCGGTGGGGCTTAGGTGCACACAGAAGGTCCTGGCAAATTCTCAGTTTGGACACTGGGCAGACCAGGAAAGCATCTCCAGAAGGTACTCCCATGACCTTCACTCAGCGTGAAGGATGTGTATGAATGAGAGGTTTGGTGTTCCCAAAGCAGGCAGCCCCTCCTTCCATGGGGAAAACAGGTCAAGCTGTGGTGTCTCTGCATTCTGTCACATGAATTATTCATGTAAGGCTATCAGGAGATGTTACCAGCTACCAAGGAAGCAAAACCAGACCTTTCCTTATTGGTGGTAATACTGGAGTAAATGGCTCCTAGATCTTTACTGTTTTGAAATCTTGAGTGTACCTTCTAATTTCAGCCCAAATGATTAAAACCTGGTATAATTAAAGAGACTAAAAGCCATACATAGCTACAGTCAGCCTCCCCACAATGGAAAGCCAATAAATACTGGAAGATGCATATTCCGGTTTGGGTCCTAAAATAAAGAACAGTACAAGTTTTGTGATTTGAAAGGGTCGACGTTTGCCTCTAAGCAGGCATACCATTCAAATTCTCACTCCTCAGACCTACTCACTGATAAGTGGCATTGGCAGCTACTCTGAAAATGTATCCAGAAAAAGAGCTAGAAGCAGCAATATAACCAAGAAGATTTATTACCAGATTTTGGCATAAACTGCACTTGTCTTTCTCATCCATGACAGAGAGGATAATCTTCCGAGAATGATAGAAGGAAACAGATACGAAGTATGGAAGGATGCTTTGTAATGTGTTTGTTTTCTTTTCCTTCCTCTCCTTGTTCCCTGCTTTTACACAAAAATGATGATATGCACATGTAGGAAATCAGTTCCACAGCTCTCCAGACCCACAAACCCTGGCACACATCAGCAAAACTCATTTGCTTTCAGCAAGAAAGAGACAGTTTCTATCAGCTGAAGTGTCTGAACTGAATGAACATAAATACAAGCCTCTGCAGCACTTGAAGAAACATCTTAGCAATAGCAGCAACTATCTGATGAAACTTCACTAAAAGCATCAACATTCATCAGTGTAAAATAAATTTTTAAAAGGAGGGGGAGGAGCAAACAAGACCAAATATTTCTGAATTTTAAGTGTATCCACATTCAATTCAGCTGTTTTCAAGAACATGGTTATCAATAGATTACCATAATCTCCAAGTGAAAGAAACCTCACTAAATATGTCCAGAAAAAGGTATAGTCCCTCTAGATCTGTTTAACCTGGAATGTAATGCAGTTTTTACTGGGACAGATGGCCAGCTGATGTCAATTTTGATTACTTTCTTTCCTGGAATAGGATCTTACCAATATATGCAAGTGTGTTTTCCCTTCACTTGGCCACCCTCCCCATTTTACAACAGGTTTTACAGTATTAATGATTGAAACTCCTCTTGGAAACATGTTACTATGTGAAAACCTTGGCCTTCATATTTCAAGGAAATAAATTTTAGCCATTAGGCTGGACACAAAAGCATGAGAACATGACCTCTAAGGTACTGAAACCGAGTCCAACTTCACTTTGGGCTTTCCCTTTACACAGTCCCTTGTGTTTTTCTGCCCAGTCTTGATTTCCTGTACATTGCCTTCATGCTTTCCATCAGGGCAAATAAAATGCATCCCCAAACTTACATTTTGACAGAACAACTAATTTAAAAAAAACCCAAGGTCAATTTTAATAATACCTTATATGTTTTAACTGCAGTGGAAACAACTCTGGCAAAACAATCTCCAGCCATGGCTGCAATTCAGACACTGAACTGTGGCAAGGCTAACATGAAACAGATGATAGGAAATAGTAATATGTAAATAGCAATAACATGAACAGTGGTTTACATTGTCTGCATTGAGATACATGTAAGCAAAAAGTCCATTGTATTTTTAGATTTTTCCTAGTTTTAACCTAACGTTTTACTATCAAAGAATATTTGTCATCTGTGATGTGAAAATTTTAATCAACTAATGTCCCATTATAAACCGTGTTTTTGAATAGGGCCTCTTTTAATAATTTTAACTGATCAATATATAGATTAACATAACAATCCTTTATTGCTAAATATATTTATATTGATGTCTATAGTACAGGGCTTTAGGTTTCTAACCCTTTATAAATCAGAAAGCTCTATATTGCTTGATTATCTAATTCTGTAAAACAACAAACATGCAGGAAAATTGTCATTAATTTGGAAAGTAATCTGGAATCCAATTCTTTCAGACAATTATTCCCTAAAAATAAGTCCTACAGCTTCAAATATTTAGGAACTTTAGTGCTGCTTCATTCCCTGAGTGAGCTCATTTGAAGTCCTTCTTTTAAAGCAAGGTATATTGGCATTGACTGCTCTGAAATTAGTTTAAGTTAGATCAGAAATAGACCTATTGCCCATAAAAATCTTATCTCCTATAGATCAGTGGTTATCTCATGGTTACTTGAAAATATTTCTCCCTCCCTCTTTTATCCTCTCTATTTGTATTTTTTTCCTCCTACTTTAGAAAACAACACACCACAGAAGAGACAAGTAAACCTCCCCACCACCATAATTTTGCATCACTGCAGACTTCAGATACCATGACCCAATTCACTCAAGCCTTAGATCCAGAAGTAAGACAATTCTTCCAACATGGGTCAAAAATCTATAAAAACAATGCTGTTGGAAAGGGCTTTAGCAGTGGGCTGTTCAACAGTCATCCAAGTACCAATGGAGAGGAAATATTAAGAGCAAGATTTAGGATTTCTTCTGAATTTATGAATCTGGCCCAGCATGAAGAACAAATCATTTGTTAATTTCCTTTCAAATAAGAATCGCAATATCCCACGGGTTAAATCTGTTTAAATACGATTCATTTTATTTTTTAATAAAAAACTATTTTCCATCACCTTACTCCATGTATTTCCAGTTCTGTGTGGGTCTCAGCAGCCACTGAAAAATACAAAGTCATTCTCTTTCTTTGGATTCAGGAAGCTGAAGACGCCCTTGGCTCAGAGCATCCAGCCCTAGATTACCTGTTACCAGCATGTGGCTTGGACTCGAGTTTCATCTCTCTGCCCTGAGCAGTGATGATGTGGATATGTGCATTAGTTAAACTGTCTTCTTAGCAGTCTTGTATTGGTGATTATTTTTTCAGATACACAATACCTGGAAATATGCTGGGTTTTCCTGATAATACATTAAAATAAATTTGCCTGTAAAAGTAACGCTGAAGTTTCCATTCCAAGCTGATAGCAATCACATAATCTAGGCCAGGGTTTACATCTGGGGTAGACCAGCCGAGTGCTATTTAAATCTAAAAATATATGACGATTTATATCAGTTGAGAATCAGACCAGCTGTTTCTAATGGGGTTTCATTTAAAGCAATTAGAAAACGTAAAGTTGGAAATCCTATCATCTCGTTAGTTTTCCAAGGGCTATTATTTAGTCTGTATTGCTTCTAGAGGAGTGGGGATCTTCTCCAATTACTCATTCCTAATTCATATGCCAGACTCTCCAAGCTTCTCCCTCCACCACTCCCCAGGACACAAAGAAAAGCTGCTGCATCACCTAGTGGCTAAAGCAAAGCCTTCAGAGGAGCAAGGACACTCCTGAGAACGGGTTCCTTCTCCCACTGCTTCCATTTCTCCCTTGCATAATGCATGGAATTAACTGCATGCAATAATTTCTTTTCTTGTGCATATTTTATTTAGAGAGATATTATTTTAATATCTAAATATATGAAAGTAGCTCCTCAATGTAGACTACCTTCTCTTCCCAGGTGGAAAGCAGAAGAGTTACCACGCAGAAGAGGAGAGAGGCAGATCCTTTACAGTTAAGGCTTCACCTCCTGACCACAGGCATGGCTCAAGCTACCAGAATAGAAAAGAAATATTTCTTCCCTCAGGCCCACAGCAAGTACTGCTAAGTCTCCCATGTTATTCACCTGGTTCCCAAAACTTGTGTGACGTCGCTGCGTAGGAGTTACCCTCGAATCCACAGCCTACATCCACCTGAGTAAGAGTCACTACAGGAGGGGGAGTGCAGCATTATTTTTAATAAACAGTTAAAGGACAGACTTTTCCCTCTATCATAGTGGATCTGAACAGATCCTTACAACACAGACAGAAGGAGAACTTGCCATACCTTAACTCTGAGTAAAAACTATTAAGAAAGAAGTCGAATTCCATATTTATTATTATTAGATTTGACTGGGAGATTTTTCCTCAAAGTGATTTGCAAAGAGAGGGGAAAAAAAAAAAATCACCAAAACCCCACAACAAAAGCAGATATTTTCCAGACTGGAATTTGCCTCAGGAAGCACCTTCTGGTTTCTTCTCCATGTTTAGTACTTCGTGGAAGCTGTGAAAAAGAGTGTAGCATGTGATTGATATACCATGCTGCAAAACTATCCTGCACTTGGATAGAGGCAAGAGACACCTGAACTACTTTTTCCATAACATGTTCCCAAGGCCTATAACATTACACTGGTTCTAAACAAAAGGTTAAATGTTCCTATACTACAGTGCTCTTCAGAATTCCCTGTCCATAAATATTTTCAATATTTATTTCAGTTCAGGACAGAAACTTGTCAGAATATTAGGATTTTCTATGGGTAATGATTTCCAGTGTTGGCATAGCTCAAATGAGATTTATCTTTTACAGCACAGGTTTTACCCCACAATACATTTCAGTACTCTTAGGATGACAGAGCAAGCATTAGCATTTTTCAGACAATTATGCTCTTTTTATATCTTTATTTTAATAGCAACCCAGAGCATTGTTACTAAATACAAAGTGAGGAACACGCTTCCTATGTAAAAAGCTAAAGTTACTCCGAACAGGTAGTAGAATTTGTTTCTTGTCACCAGTTTTCTCCCTCAATTTGGTAGGGAAAAGCAAGAAAAACTCAAGCAACTGTGTATCTTAGAAGAAAATAAAATCCTTCCTTACAGGCCACAGCATAAAATCCTCCAAGTACCAAAAACGCTGCCAAGAAAAGTTTTATATACACACATGCAGGTTGTTAATAGTTGTATTTTCCAGCCTGACACCTGGAGCTTCATGACACATGTCAGACTTTCACAGACTCCCAGGAAAGCTGCCTGCACAGTGGAGTCTTTGTCAGACGCTTCCTCTGATTCATGTTCCCTACGACATGTGCTTATATCACTGTTACTCTGGTTAATAACCTGACCCTGAAAACTGGAAATATACCACAAATCACCACCATGGAAGAGCTTACGTCTCAACTTCCTGACTGGATTCAAAGTTCAAATGATAAACTCATCAGTGGGTGTGCAGCTTTCTGGCTTGTGGAAAATCTGTTACTGGTGGAGAACTATTAATCTTCCAAAAAGAACTGCACTGACTTACTTCAGATGATAACTTTGTGTTGGGAAAAGCAAGAAAAATTGTATGGCAATCATTGCTGACCCCTGCCATTAAAATGCCATTTAGCAACTCTTCAAACCAGGGATCCAAACCCAGCGGGCAGCTCGCCAACAAGATCAAAGACAGCAGGAGCTTTGCCCGAGTAAGTATTAATAAGAGCCCAAATAAGGCACTTATCCAGAATGCAAATATTTCTTCCTTATTCAGCATGTGGAATTCCCATTGATGTAAATGAAAGTACCATGTGTGCAGACAATATAAACGGTATCTACAGCATGGATCAAGGGAAAGAATTTTGCCTGCAGTGTTATGAAATCTTAATCATTCATACAGCTCAAGAACCTCAGGCTGAGGGAAAAAAAAAGCTGCATACATTCTGTGTGGGAATCACATCATCCACCATATCAAAACCTTCTGAACTGGAATAGGAGTGTTTTTCAATCGCCAAACTGAAGAAGTGAAGAAACTTGAGGGGTTTTGCACAGAAACAGAGAATGAGGCTCATCAAATAAAATAAGCCAATTCTTATACTTGAATAAAAGTATCAGGATATCTTTAAATAAACCCTAACTTAGTTTTATATGTCAGAAATGCAGTGTTTCTAATGCTAATGTACAGACAAACTGGCTTTAGCACCACATTTATAACTCTTTGAACAAGAATACAGTACCTGCCTCCGTGTCAACAGCCCTAGAGGACAGAAGAACATTATTTTAGTTCAGCGTCCTGATATGGAAATCAGAAAACTTACTCCCCTGTGGCCAGGTTTCAGAATTAGACTTTATTTACAAGTAAATCAAGGGTTGGATTGACTGAAAGACGCATCATTCAAAGACAATGATTTTGCTTGCAGACTTAACGGGTCTGGACAAATGACAAACTGACTGAAATACATCTGCAACTAAATGGCTGAGATGTGGATCATTATCATTCATAGAGGTCAGACTACCCAGGCTTCAGCAGTGTTCTTCTGACTGTTAATATTCTTGAGAGTGTATGCAAATACCCCAAGTTGCATGTTGTTTTCTAGTTGTCATTCACCATTTGCTACTCCCTGTCAAAATGTTTCAGTCATTAAACCAGAGAGCAGAAAATATACCACATGCCCAATCACACATTGTGAATAATAAAAGTAGACAATTTGTGAACAAACCCAGAACCAGAACAGAATTCATGCAAACAATTTAGCAGACATCTGAATAACAGATCTCCTTCCAGAGAACAGAAATGATTTGCAGGTTGCTTCTTAATTAAAAAGAAAACAGTTAAATCCATCAAGCTTTGTGTTTTGCAAAGTGCTGTTACTGTAGTCCTAATATTTCATCTATATTTCTGTTTTCAAAGTGGGTATCAGGAGACTATTTCAATTTACCTTTTCTGTTCTAGCAAAAATAACATTTATTAGGACTTCAAGTTGAAAACGCTTATCAGGAACATATGACAAAATAAATTACAAGGCAATATTGATTATCTCAGAACTAAGTCCAGGAAATGCAAAGAAAAAGTTAAATATTACAAGAAATGCAAGTATGTGAAGATAAGGAAAAGTTCAATTGGTTGAGCTTTAATTCTGCTCACCATAGTTTTTACAAAACACCCTGAGAATTGACTGAAGAACCAAGTGTTCAATATGCACTATGCCAAATGGCTTGGAAGTTTGAATCCTCTCAGAGAGCCTGTACAGAGCTCTTTCTCTTCTCATATTGAACCAGCATGTAACTATTTCATAGCAAAGACACATATGACCATCCAGTTCTGATTTCTCTTATACAGTCACACAACAATGCAAAAAATTTAATTTTGTAAGCATTCATGCCACCAAGTCTGAATTCTTCAGAAAGCCAGCCCAAAAGTGAAATAAATGCCTCTGAAGCACTTGTAAGTGGGATTTTGGTGTTATCAGCCACACAGCTCACACACAAATGGAGTAGATTACCACAACGCCTGGGGTCTGCTCATTATTCAGTTTTCCCATTTGTTTAGAGATTGATATTCTCATGGCATCTCTTTGGATTAACATCAGTGCATCCCATGGTGAAACACAGCATTAGACCTTTACAGTGTGTGCTACAGCATTGCCCACATCTGTTCCCAGTACAGAACACCCTTCCCCAACGTAGGAGTTTTACAGCTGATCAGATTACACTTTGTGTTCTGCTCGTGGTGCTCATTCTACATGGAATTTGTTTCTACACAGAAGAGGAGCACGAGGCCTGTGTGCTATTTAAGATGCAATTAAGCCCTCAGAAATAGGTCTTAAGTGATGCATAGGCTGCTGTCAGCTCTCTAAATTTCACCCTATGTAATTTCTTCCATCACCCACTCACATTATGTTATTGTCTATGGCTTCAGAAAATTACTACTAGTGCATTCATAACTTCCATTCAACAAAGAGCCTCAATGATTGTTTTCTTTAACGCCCTCTGAGCTTCCCATATTGGCTGTTGTGATTTTACAAATACATTTCCCCAGTATGAAATTTCTTTTCCATCTTATATGGGAAGGCATACGATTCAGAGTTCACCCTGGAACATCTCATGAGGGAAAAAGAATTGGATATGCATCACTTCCATTCCTAACACTATACTGACCTCTAGAGTAAGAAGTGCTGCACACCTGATAAATCGGCTGAATAACTTGGAGAGAAGCAGAAAGCGAGATGAGGTCTGCCAGAAGCTCTCAGGAAAGGTCCCAGGCAAGGCGCCGGGACAGCACGGAGCCCCCGAGGCTGAGCCGGATCTGTGCCGGCTGATAACTTGGAATAAGGGTCTGGCCACGCCACAGCCTTCATGAGCAGTACTACGAGTCTCACAACACCCCACGCACCATTTTACATTTTGATTCACGTCCTGAGGACTAGAAAAGTTTAGGCTCCTATAGAATGGCAATGGTCCAAGCAGCATCAGCTCTTTACTCTTGTTTTCACTTTTAAAATAATAGTATTTTAAGATCTGAAGATATTACAAGCTATATATCCTCTATGGAAACCAATATAAAGTATGTTCACAGTTTTCTCTAATGATATAATTTTCCTTTGCTTTCTCTTTTCCTTTTCCTGAGCACTTAACTAAAATATTGATTACAATGCTTTCCAAGTCTAAGTGCACTTTTCTTCAGGAAAACTTTCCGAGGTTTCAAAAGCACAGTCCAAAAAGACTCAGCTTGAAAGTAGGCTTTACTTGTCATCACCTGGATTTTTCCAAGAAATCTCTATGGCCTCTTACTGGTGAAATATTAAAATACACTTACTCTCAGAACAAGAGCAGAAAACAGTTGCTTTACACATATTGACTGGACTGTCTCTTAGGTATAGTCAAGAAATAAAAATGCCTAAGAACACATTACTAAGGGTAAAGAATTCATTAGGAGGTGCACTGCTCCTGTTCAGGCCCTGGACAGCCCACAAGAGCAATATGGACAACCCCTGCCAGATTCAAGAACTGCCCACAGAATTAGCCAGCTAATATATATATATATATATATATAATTTCATTTACACCCTGAGTACAAAGTTCTCTGGATTTTTGAAGCTGTCTTGTAATCAGTTAGAGACATTTGGGGTGACAGATTTGTTTGCACAATGATCACCTTCAACAATTTATGGTAGCCCCTCATATCCAACAACAATGTTTTTTCTTTCCTTTTCAGTGTAACTCAGCTATTTCTGCTCATTCCCTCTGGTGAACTCAGTCCAATTTGTAATGAAAAGGTCTGGTCACAGACAAGACCTGTGAACTTCTGCTGACTGGAAGGCAGTAAGCCACTTTCTTTGATCTTCTGCCTGCTGAGCTGTAGCACAGCCCACAGTAAATTTAAAAACAGCACTGATAAAAGTTTTTCTATTAAAAAAAAAGGTTCTCTAAGAATTACATTGATACTTTAAAAGCCCTTCCAAGACATATGTGGCACTACAAAAAGCTTTTCTATGATTTTTAAAAATAGCAACTTCCAATGAGACGTTAAATGAAAAGAAAGCCTCGTGCTTAAGATTTCAAGAGGTACACAACTTGTGCTGATTTTCTGCATTAATTCCCTTCAGCATCAAAAGCAGCATGTACTTTTCCACAAAACCATGAAAAGCTCAATTGTCAGTAAATGCAGGTCAGCATTAAGGTATTTTGAGGAGTCAGGAGCTAAGCACAAACAGCTCGTGAAATGGCAGGGGTCACAACCAACTTGGATTAAATCACAGGGTGCAGAGTTAGAGCAATAAAGGGTACAACAGGTTTCTGCAGAAAGGAGCTATTTTTTTTACCAGACTAGGTTATATACCAACTACCTGGAGGGAAGTACATGGCAGCCACAAAGCAAAAGTCAGGAAGGTGCTCACCTACCTCATGCTGAGACCATTCTGCACTGGGGGAGTGGACAAACACAGCACCCACGGAGCACAGACTGCAGCCACTCACAAAGTAGGCAAACACACAGACACTCACCCCCTCAGAAGCACAGCTGGCAGCTCAGCTGTCCTCACAGACAGAAGAAGCAGATTCCACAAAGACTATCCTCCTCACTAACACATTCTCCTTAGCACCCACCACATGCCCAGGAAGACCCTTTCAGAGCTGTGAATCATCATCCCCTTGAAGATCTCATTGAGCAGTTAAAGATAACACTGCCCTTGTGTTGCAGTGGGAAACTGTGCTGAAAGACAATCCAAAACACTCTCTAACCCACTGAAGGGGCTGCAGGTGCTTTGGCTTAATCCTAAAGACCTTGCAGGGGAAATTAATGGGTCATCAGACCTGCAGATATGAGGCACTTCCAGCTGATGAACCTTAAACTGCATCTTCTTTCATTAACAGGACGACAGTGGCTCATTCAGCTTTTCTTTGAACCCACTTTTGGTCTTGCTCTCAGCACTATGTGAACCTCCCAGCAGTTCCAAGATGTCTCTATGCTTGGGTGCTGAAATTTCTCCTTCCCAAGCACACATCCAGGATGATGAATGACCATGGACAGAACAACTGGATGATTATGGGGTGTGTGGAGCTGGGAGGCACTGTCAGCAAGTAAATTCAAAGAAGATTTCAGCAGCTTTGAGGGCTGGAGGGGTGTCATTGTACCCCTTTTGACTTAAAAATATGCACACACACAAGGGTGTGATGCAAATAAAATCTCCAAAGAAAGTTTGCAGCCGAGTCAGTGTGGGGAGATGAGTTGCACAGTCTGTTGAACACTGCTATGATCAGGTATCAGTGATGGAGTGGCTGCAACCTGACCTAGAAGGAAGCCACCAAAGTCTGCATTTTATTTATGTGTTTTACATGTTACCTACTAAAATAAAATCAATATGTGTCAGACTGGTGATGTTTAAATGGATAATTTCCCTTCTAGTAAACTGACGCTTCCCCTTACCTGCATGCTAAACAATTCTGGGAATACAAAATAGAAAAGACCTTGGAGAGGAGATGAGAAATTTTCAAGAGACTTGAGGTTACTGGAGGAGGAGACAGCAAAATCAGACTCACAAAGAAATGGCTCAAGGTCAAAAAACAATGTGCATTGTCAAGATATGCTGCATTGTTTTTTAATCCCAGAGTTAAGAGAAATAGAAGACCAGACTCCTTGTGTGCATCCTTCAGGGCAGGATTGGGAGGAGGACAAGTAGGTAAGTAAGCAAAAGTCAACAATCCGGAAGACAATAAGAAAAGCAAAAGGGAGCGTGCGAGGACAGGCACGCCAAGCAGGGGAGCCCAGCCCTTCTGGCACCTGAGCTGTGCCTGCAAAATGAGCCAGGCTGGGGCCTGTTTCATCAGGAGGTGGAGAAGCACTCTGCATGGGGCAAATATTCAGGTCATGGGTTAATCTTCATTCTTACTGGGATGTGAAATTCAAGGATGCATCATCTGTTTCAAGAGCACCTTGGCTGATCAGCAGCCATTGCTTATGAAGTCCTTCCTCTAAAGAGGAAGCCTAAAGGCTGTTTAGTAATTGGCACTATGCTGGACTTCCTTGGTATTCCTTCTAACTACCACTCCAGTTTGTTGTGTTTGTTTGGTTTTGTTTTGTTTTAATTTACATCTCTGAATGTTTTTCAGTCTATTGCTGACCCAGAAATAAAAACAATTAACCCTGTTGTTATTATTCATTATCAACTCTCTTCCTCATTTAGTAAGTGCTTGGCTCTTGAGTGAGGAGCAGAGGGCAATACCTGAAGTCCTGTGGGCCAAGCTGAGGGAAAGTGACAGCAAGCCCTTATAATAAAGGTAGAAAATATGCATATAGATGTTGATGCTTGTACTTTGTTTGTAAGAGCCTCGAAGCGTGCTGGGTTTGTACCTATGCTCTACCATGTTGCTTTTCATTGAACCAGTTGCATGTTAAAAAAGCAGTGGTGTTCCTCTCTCTGCAGTGGCACGCACAGCCCTGACTGCCAAGCTGTGTGATTAGCTCAGGTTATGAATCTACAAGAAAATGCAGCAAGTGACAGCACTGGGGACATAGGAGTGGGGCAGGACAAAGCCATTTTGTGAGCAGGAATGTCCCAACTTGGACTGGACAAAGGCATTGTTTGATAAATCTAATTTTTTTGTTGTTGTTGATAAAATTAGGCCAACATTTCCTTTGGGGACAGAGAACCACTTTTTATGTCTTTATATGACAACACACTCTCAATCCGACCAGAAAATGTAGGATACAGTGCTGTGGTGGGTAATACTGGTGTCACAGACCTGTTGAGGGCACCAGGAGATCCCTTCACCCCTGCAAGTGAAAGCATCCACATCTAGGAGAAGTTAAAACACATTTGACATCCAGGGCAGTCAGAAACTTGTTGCTTTGGCTGCACACCAGATTCTCTTCAGGAATGGGTAATAGTCTTTTTACAGTGTCTTTTTCCAATCACTTTCAATCAGTTTACACAGATCACCAGAAGACAAAGTCAAACTCTTCCAAAAACTCATTCTCCCAGTGCTCTTAGCTCCTTTCTGCACCAACACAAGCACCTGTCAGGCCAAGATATTTCTTTGTAGCGCTAGTTTTAACCTAGATAGTTTTCTTGGTCTCCTTCTCTGAAAGAGCAAGTGAGTTCTTGTGATGGAAGAAGGGACAGGGTAGAATGAGGGACAAGAATGGGCAGGCAGCAGCACCAGCTTCCAGGAATAGTGACAGCTTTTCATCACTTTATATGATTATGAAATTATGGCAAAAGTTGCATGATACCATTCTTGGATGACTGAATAACTAGAACTTCCTAAATAAGGATTACAAGTGATACGTATGTGGCCAGTCTTTGCGAACGAAGATCTGGGAAAGGTCTTTATACCTTTCAAGCCTGCGCAATGGATTTTTTAGGTGAGACACAGCCTGCG
>JAWWLV010000011.1:6549145-6564584 GCA_035041135.1 Platyrinchus mystaceus
GATGGATGGCCTTAGGGGCTGACGAGCTCCATCTACCCGGGGGATTATCCCTGAAGCAGGATCAGGAATTGAACCTGTGACCTCGGTGCTGAGAGTGCAGCATCTTAACCGCTAGACCACCAGGGGTCCCCAACAAGTGATAAATAATTAATGAAATAACAGATAATACATGACAGGCAGTTAATACATTTTCTGGGAGCAAATGTCAAATTATTCAATTCCTCTGAAAGACAGTAATTTGTTAAACATGCATGTGAGCAAGAGTAGTCTGGTGTGAACATCTGAGATGAGTCAATGATGAAGAACATGAATGTGGTCAAAATGCACAGTCATAGGGAACTGAACGTAATCTGAACATGAGCAATGCTTTTGTGGCATTCAAATGGTTCTCTGACAACTTCATGAAGTTCTAAACCTTTGTAGTGTCAGGCTTCCTTCTGACATTTGGAAGCCAGATATCTTGAAGAGCCTAAGAGGGCCAGAGCAGGGCAAAAAAAAGAAAAAGGCAAATAGGAGAAAATATAAAACATCACGGAAGGGCCACTTCTTTCCAGCTTAAAAGAAAATGGCAATTTTCTCATTGCACCCTGAGGCCTTGCTGCCTGAGGCACAAGCTCTGAATCCCAGAGTTTCCTCAGACAATTCTCTGACAAACCATGCGGAGGATAGTACGTGCTTAAGGTGACAGCCGTGGGAGGAAATTTCCAGGAATACTTTGAAACATTACTGTTTACTCATCACTGTCTGAACAGAGAGCCTTGAACCAAACTTCCACAGAGACATGCTTTGAAACAACTTTGAAACTCCAGCTTATTGTCCTCACCTAACTTCTACTAAAACCTGAATTTTATTTGTAAGTGAAACTAGTTTGGGCCAGCTTCAACCCACCAGATGAGCATTAATAAAGTTTCTCTCTTCACTACATCAGCTCAGGGTTTAGCCTGAAGAGGACATATTCAAAAGATTTCAGGGAAAATTTCAAGTGTTCACTATGCCTGTCCAGGGCTGTTACCCGAAATGCTCAACTACCTGATGAGGGGACAACTGGCACCCAGGCTCAGACTGTCTCTGAAGGTTGAGTTAGAATCTGGTCCCTTATTTAGGTACTTATATAGAAATGAGCTTCTCTGCAAATCTTGTCTAGGGCAAGCAGTGTTATGTGCAGCCTCAGAAAACAGGATTTGCCAGCTTTCAAATTTTTCTGGGTTCCAAAGGCATTACTTGTGCAAAATTCAAAGAAAAACAAAAAATAAACAATAGGTAAAATAAAATGAAGATGCAACAATATTCTTACTATATTAAAACCTGACTCAAACTGTTAACAGGCCCATCATAGTTACAGATTGTCAAACAGCATCAAGTCAATATATAGGCAGAACTGTGTGTGTGTGATGTAAATATAAAAGGGTATCCCAGACAACTGCAGCATTCCCCATAGCAACATCATGTGAACTCTTCAGAAAATGTAAATAAAAACACAAAGTCATGTCATTGTGCACAAAAAAGCCTGCAGAGTGGATGCCCTACAGACACAAACTCTGCAATAATGTGTCCTCCTTGAAGCCTAGATGATTTTTTTCCCACGGCTTTTTGTGTGTGTGTCTGAAAGGAGTTTCCTTCATTTAACAGCTCACGTTCTGTTCTGGGCAGAAGAGAACAGCTTGTTAGTGCAAAGGAGACAAGTCTAATTTTGCTAATCCATGCTGTGAAGAGAGTCAAACAGCATTTCCTATACTTGCTGCCAGTATGAAACAAAATCACACTTCTATCAGGTTCCTAATACTATCTCACAAGATAAACTTCTGTTGCTAATAATATCTGACACTGCAATGTATGAACGCACCAAAAATACTTCAGAACAAATTGATCTCTGGTGTAACTGTATTGAATTTACTGGAGTTAAACTAGTACTAACCTGGCATGTAAGAGGGTCAAAGCAATAAGTCAGAGAGCCTCTTCTTCCTGCAGGCTCACCTGACAATCAAGGTTAATGGTGCCAAGCAGAGCTCCTGCCACTTCCCTACAGCCACTAAAAGCTTGAATCGGGATTATACAGCACTGACAGGGAGCTGTTGAAAGGCTCCTGTTTTTTCTTCCTTCTCTTCCATCTGCAGAAACTGGACAAGGAAGAAGAGCTCAAGTCAGTGTAGTTCTCTGACTCCTCATGACGATCTGTGCCAACATCTAGAAGGTCAATGGAGACACCTCAAAATCATCAGCACTGCAGACTTCGGGAGAGCAGAAGAGGTAAACTGTGAACACAAACCCCTGCAATTTTGCAGAGAAAACTGGGAAGAAAGGCCTGGAGCCTCTGTTTTGTAACTCACAACACAGCAAAGGTATGAACTACAGCCAGGAGACCCTGAGCTCATACAGCCAAGGGATTTGGATGCTTGACAAGCAGCAACACAGAGCTGAGCCTGGCCTCCACTGGTCACAATGTGAAACTGCCTCTTCGGAGAAACCCTGGGCCTAAGTAGTGCTTTATGTGATTTTATCCAAGAACAAAACCACCAGACCTACATATTATAGATAAATATATATAAAAAAGGTAGGTGAATCAAGTTTTTTCTGTTGCATTTCCCAAGAAAACATTAACAAAGTGACATCAACATAACAGACCCCCCGGGAGCTACAGGAATGGGTTGTACACACACCTGAAACAAAAAAGGCAGAGGAGAGGCTGCAGATGCCTGTGGGGTGGCCATTAGTGCCCATATATGTGAAATTAAAAGAGTGGATAATATTTGTGGCACATACTATACAAGTTGTCCACCTTTGGGCCTGATTCCTACCTTGTCTGAGTCCGTCAGCACACCAGTGACAAATGGGACCCTGTGACACTGGGACCCTGCAGACACAGACCCTTGGAGCAAGTTAAGTACTTTGCAGGACTAAGCTCTTGCCTGGCTGTTCTGGTCTGTCTGCACTTATAACCTTCAGCAACTGTAGGTGCTCAGACGGGCACACGAGGCAATATTTGCTCATTTATTGTTGTATTTATTTGGCAATAAACGGCAAGAATATGACCATTATCAATGAATAATACTTCAATAAAAAGGCTCTTTACTAAAGCAATGACTCTGGAAACAAAAACTCTGGATACTGTACTGTGTATAATGACAAGAAAATATCTATTGTTGAAATAACCTTTCTAAAAGGAACATTGCAGGCCCAGGTGTCCTCTTTAGTGTAAAAAGAAATCCCTCAACATTGTCACCCCAAAGAAACAAGTGCAGTGAGAAAATTAATCTTTGGATATGTCTCAGGCATACCATATGGTAGCTATGTCTTCTCAATGATTAAGTTCTATTAAAATGTTTATGGCATTTGCATGAGCCACGTGGAAACCTCTCAGTGCCATTTTCTGTCCCACAAAAGGACTATTCTGGAGGCCATCCAACAGAAGCCATTGAAACTGCCATTCCCCAGTGACCAAGGCTACAGAAACTTGTAGCACAAACTGTACTTATGTGCCCTGATCACATTAGCCCTGTGGTTGCCCTCCATGCCCACTTCTCACATATGTGCATTGCACAGATTTTTTAGTCCACAGATGGAGACCCTACATGGAAAGCGCTTCCTTGGAGAAAACAAGCAGGATGAGTGAGAACAAGGATTAGAGGCAGCAGGTTCACAGGAAATTATACCTGAAAACTAAATGCCAGAGATGGAAGATGCACTGGGACAGCAAAGTGAAATTGAAAGCAGAACCCCAAATCTTTAAACATTCAGAATAGCAACACTGCACGGGAGAAAAGCACAAAGGGAGTGTCAGATTCAAGGTGAGGTTAGAAACAATCAGCTTTAAGGTAAGAATATAGGAGACAGATAGCACAGGGAAATAGCACAAAGAAAAATCCATTCCAGAATATCTGACTAGCCCTTGGTGTGCTGCAGATCATAGTTCCCAAGAAAGGGTGCCAACAGAAGGCACATGCAATTGGGAGTGCCTTTGGCAAGGGCTACCGGGAGGCTGACAGCAGAGCCCTGCAGGGAAATTAACTCCTGGCACCTGGGCTAAGGTCAAGAATACTTCCATGTGAATAAAGGACACAAACTGAGGTCACACTGAGTGTAGAGCTCCAAGCAGAACATGGATTTTTTTTTAAGGGATTGATGCGTTTTTTGTTTCCTTTCCAAACTGTTACACTGGCAGCAGTCACCTACCCAGTTGCATCTATGCTGAAAACCTACAGGAATTGGGCAACAACGTACACTGATTTCAAAGAGATTCGGGTCAGGTCTGCTCAAGTTTTTGTATGCTAGTAGCAAGAAGAGAATCCAAAATTCTGTCCTGTTTCACTGGGCAGGCAAATATCAAGTTTGTTTGTTTTTTCTCATATTGTAGCTAGTGTTGAGTTTCATGTTTTCCCACTATTTACTCAGTCACATCACACACAGCTGGGGTCACAGGATTCAGTTTCCTCCCTATTAAAATGCAGCCCTTCTAGGGTGGAAATTGCAAGCAGACACCTTGTACAGCAATGCTGACTGAAAGTTTGCAAAACAAGTTGTAAAAGTTACCTTGGTGGGCATTATCCAAGTCAGTGTTGCATAGAAGAGGTGAGCCTAAGCCATCAGGATGCTGGGTTTACATTTCACCACAGCAATACACACGAGGCTCACTACCAGAGCTTATATGCTCACACTCTGGGCTGGCATTGCTGTAATTAGGGATACACTATCCAATATTGCTTCCCTCCCGCCCTTACACTGCCAGTGTTTCCTTCCCCTGCTACTAAATAAAATTAAAATATCAAAACAGATGAGAGCACAGCAGAAGTTCGAGGATTGCCCAAGGAGTGAGCAGCCCAGGGGAGGCTGTGCTGAGAAGTGCATCCCCCACAGTGCCAGGCAGTGCTCATGGGAAAAGCTGAGACATTTCGCCTCAGGTCAAGTATGATGTCTGGATAGATAGGACTGGGAAGCAATCAGCAAGAATCCTAGTTCAGTTATCCACATTTGAGTGCAACCCCCCCCTGGTGAATTTATATCATCAAAAGGAATTTTAGTGAAGTACTGACTGGGTTTGGAAATACGCCTTCCCCTTTCATTTCCAGTGCACCTGTAATCTGACAGCGTGTGTGCTTAAGCGTGTTTTTTATCCAGAGGAAATGAGACTGCATCTTATGCCCACTAAACATTACTCACAACCTCCCAGGAAATTTAGCTGCATGAGGAATCACCCAATATCTTGGAATAGCCTCTGGGCCAGGGTCACTTCTTTAATCTTGGCTGTTATAAATATTATTTCTGTGAGATACATCATTCTTTTTTTGCACCTAATCCCTGGAAGTGTTTGCTTGGCTGCCTTTGCTGGTCTTACAGAAATAAACTGTATTTTTAGAGTTCTGATTCTAGTTCCTTTAGTTAGCAGAAATCCTCAGGAAACGTAGCAGAATCATGTTATTTATTGAACACATATAATTTATATATGTTCCTTTTCTGGGTTAAGTAAAGGTGGTCCATCCATCAGAGTCAAGACTGGTGATATTGGTCTTAATTGGTAGTTTTAATGATATGTCATGTCCCTGAGCCCATTCACCACAGGATTTTTAGGTAGATCACATTTAAATTTCCAAAGACGGATGGCCAACAGAGCCTCCAGAGAATTGTTCTGAGACCAAACCCTCCTGTTAGGATTCTGCAACTTCTTTTAAATCTACATTCAATGACCCTCACTATCTGTTTACGTCTATTAAAGCTAAACAGATGGGGCTGCCCTGAAGGTTATCCCTGCAGGTGAGGTCTTCCAAGGTGTTCAGTGTTTTCATAGCTCTTCCCTTCCAACTTTTCAACATGCCAGTAGGACATGACACCAAAGGCACGAGATATGGGCTTGTAGTATTACTGCAGAAGTAACACCACCTCCCCTGTATTGTGCAACATTCCTACCTGGAATTAGGGCAATTCATCAGCCCTTTACATTTTCCACTTTCCACATCCATGTTTCTAATACTGCTGCCTCAGCTGGACTCTCCTGTTGACAGATCACAAAATAGGATTGGAGAAGAGAAAGATCACGTATTAACATGCAAACATCATAAATGAGGATACAGATGAAATAAAATTTATTGGAAGGGGAAAGTAAAATAAAACTGACACCAACAGATGTTTATGAACAATAGATGGAAAAGAGACTGTAAAGGTTTTCTGTGTCTCACACAAAATCAGCAAGAGATGCATCAATGAAATGAAATGGCAGCAACCAGCAGAAGGGATGATAGGAAATCTTTTTTCCCAGAACACATAATTAATTTGTGACGCATCTGCTATGAATTACTTGGAGGTCAGATTAGCAGGACTCAAAACATTCAGCTGTTTCTATCCATAAGAATATCCAGATACTTTTAACCATTAATAAAATTTAAGAGGAACTTTTGTGTAAGTGCTGAAACACCCAACTTCTATCAAGAAATATTATTATTTCTTATATTATTATTTCTTATATTATTATTATTATATTATTCTTATATTAGCCTCTGAAGGCACAGATAGTCAAGCATTACAAAACTAGAGTGTGCAGGGGACTTTCTTGAAGAAAAAGTGGAGTGGAGGGTGTTCTGGGCCTCTCTTTTAAAAAAGGAATAATAATTTAGGAAAAGATACAAAACAAATGTGGGAAATAGGTAAATGGTCATACTCAAAAAGTAAAAGATCAAGGGTAATCCTCAGCAATAATATAAAAAGGTCACTGCCCATTAGAAAAGGTCAAAGTTCATACTAAAAGGTCAAAAATTCATAAAAAAGATCTAAGGTCACCTGAAAAGCTCAAGGGTCACCTTGAAAGGTAGAAGCTCACATTAAAAGGTCAAGGTTCACATCAAAAGGTTGAAGGTCAAATGTCAATGACAGGTCAGAGTTCTCATTAAATGTCTCCTGAGAAGGTAAAAGATAATCAAAAGGCGAAATGTCACCTCAAAAGGCCAGAGGTCACCAAAAAGGTCAAAGGTCGTCCCAGAATTTCAAAGGTAAGATGCCAACAAGATTTCAAAGGTCACAACAAAAGGTACAAAGGTCACCCCAAAAGATGAAAGGTTCTCCCAAAAGGTCAAACAATGAAATATCATCAAAAGGTCAATTGTCATATCAGCAGGTTAAAATTCACCCCAAAAGGTCAAATGTCACCCCAGGGGGTCAAAGTTCACTGGACGGTCAAAAGTTGCCCCAAAAGTAAAATGTCACTGGAAGGTCAAAGGTCGCCAAAAGGTCAAAGGTCTGTTTGCTTTCTGCTTTCTCAGAGACCAGGGACAGGGAGTTAAATGGGCAAAGTCCCCTTTGCCTGGTGAGTGACCCCTGAACCCCCCAAACCAGCACCCCGGGCATGCAGGAAGCAGAGATGCAACAGAGGGTATGTACAGAATAATTATACTCGTAATTATAATTACAAAAGCTAAATGTATAATCTGCTCAAGTATTAATAGAATTAACATACAAAATGATACACAGGGGAGAATAGGACAATTTCCTTATTTTGGGTTGTAAATAGCCTCTGGATTGACAATAAACCCTGTCCTTGTTGCATCTATAGCAGGGTTTGGTAATCCTGACAACATTACCTGTGTTTCTGGCACTGCTGAATTAATAATGAGGAGGAAAATATTCTGCTTCAAGAAACACAAAAGCCCTTTGAAAAAAAGTAGCTTAAATATAACTGCGCTGGAATTACTCCACTGATTTTCCTTCATAAGGTCACCAGCTCTGCAAACAGTGACAAAGTACAAACACAAAACAAATCCATTGCTGGCAATTATTTCAAACACCAACCAAGCTCATTAAAAGCAACTGAGAGGCAGGTAAATTATGTTCTACCATTAACCTAGGTTCTTTTAAAGGTCTGGTTTTGTACACAAGGACTTCGGTGAGGTAACTCAATTGTCCTGCCCCTCTAAAATCAGTTCTCACCCATTGTACAGTGTTTTAAGAGCTCACTCTTTGACCTGTGGACAGATTCTGCTCTAGGGTTTGCGTGGGGCCCCACTGCATTAGAGGGGAGAGACGCATCTGACTTTGCCTTCTGACTGGGGGGGGTTACTCCTGCCCAGGGATCAGTCCTCAGCTTGAAGGAAACGTGTAAGCCAGGGCTGGGGACATTTCTGCCTCTCCCGGGCTTGTGTCCCAAGGCCAGCCCTTACTGAATGACCACTCTTTGGCAGTCTGGATGGGAAGGCTTTCAGGTTTGCTGCTGGCTGAGAGGAGCACACATTCCTTCAGAAAACAAGACCTGGAGGAGATGCTGACTGACTGCAGTTTTCAAGGAGCATGAAGGACACAGGCACACCTGCTCCATTCGATCTATGGGGATTTGGGAACCAAGTGCCTTCAGGTCTCTTTTAATATCCTAGATGGGAACCAGACGGCTCCTTTCTCCCATGAGCTGAGAGAATTATCATTAAGACATGATCTGTGTGTCTCCTTACATAACCCATAACTTTTTAAATGACCATCAGCATGCAGAGGTGGAAAACTATAAAGAAAGATGTCACAGGGTTACAGGGGCACAGGGGTGGGGTTAATATTACATTTAACAGCATGACTGCCAGCCTTGCTGCCTTCAGCATTTCTTTCACACCTCTGCTACTGCATGCAGCATTCCCTGGCTGTGGGCTCAAGGCAGATTTCATTTACCCTGGTGAATGGAATGACCTTAATATCTCTCAGCCTCCCTGAAGTAGTTCCAGGTTTATTCTGAGGCAAGGGGAGAACCTGAGCCCGACTTTTGGAAAACAAATGAATTTGCTGCACCCTGGGAATTTTCAAACACGATATATCCATCAGTTTTCCTTTCTGACTAACATTTGGCAAAATGTAACTGTCAGAACCTTTTAATTCAAACCAAATTGCTTGTTATTTGTTCCAAGACACATTAAATGTCAGTGACAAAAGTTTCCATGCTGTCTCTGTGGGCTCACACACATAGCTACCCTATGACCTACACCAAGGAACAGCTCTGGCACTCGGAGAAGCTTAAATCCACTGAGGCAGGGGTGTGAAAACACAGCTGGGCCCAGCAGCTTCTGCTGCTGCAGTAAATTCCTTTGCCTCTCCACACATCTCTCTACCCTTAAAGTCTTTAGAAGTGAAATCATGAGTTCTCCTTCTCATTGCAGTTCTTTTTTGGCACTAAAATTCCCTCTGAGGCAAGGACAGTTTGGCGTATTTTCCCCGTCTGCCCATCAAGCTCTTAAAAAATTAAGTTATTAATCATCTAAACATTCACCTCTGCTGCACTGAGGCTTTCTGGCCAGAAAGGCCCATAGGTGGTTATTTCAAATATGCCTCTGCTTCCACTGAAGACTTTTGAATTTAAAAAAAAAAAAAAAAAATCTGAAGTATGTATGGACAAATGCACCTTGTGATAATTACTGCCTAGCATGGTATTTTTAAAGCAGTCAGCTGACCTTCCAGTTTCTATTTCACTTATTTGTTTACTTGGTAAAAAACAACCAAACCCGCCCCCTCCCGAAGCCCCACATTCATCATATAGTTTATCTGAGGTCTCCACTACAGCAAAGCATTGCTTGCAAGAAGGAAGAGAAGTTTTCAGCAAAATTGTTTTGCAACAGATGTAACGACGGAAAAAGTTAGTAATTGGGAGTGTTCTCTCCTTCCGAGTCTCGCCGTTGCTATTAGTGCTGGTCTTCAGGGTGTAGCTTTCCTCTTGGGCTTCTGTGTTTGCTTTACGTATTGCTTTCCTCTTCCTTTTGGTCAGGAGCCTTTTTACGATCTGGCAAAATAATACTGAGCAGCAGCACCGAATCTGCAGGACAAAATGAGCCTTTGCCTTAAATATCCCAGAGACAAATGGAGGTAAGTAGAAACGAAACAAATGGATCGAGCTGTTTGGGCTGGGGAATTGCTGTCAGGTCACTATTTGGGTGTTACTAACAACCAGTACACTGGATTTGGTTTGGGTGTTTTCCCCCCTGTTTGATTGCAGTGTTGAGAATTTAACTGGAGCCTGGCATGGAAATATACTGGAGCTGTAATTGCATCCAGGCCTTTGGTAGTGATTATGGAGTTGGCTGGGACAGAAACCCTTTGAACAGGATTTTCTGGGCCTTCATGGCAGACCTTAAACACATTTTCCCTCCTCCTTTTCCCTCATCTTGCAGTGTCTCTGTGTTTCTGATTCACTGTGCACACTGTATCTACTCAGAGCATTTACTCTGTTCCTATTATCTCCTTGTACTTCATATATAATACAGAGGTTGTATTTGCTCAGCTGTATTGAATCCTGTTATAAAAGCAGGGTGCAGAGGGCAGGTTCTGGATGCACAGTGAATCTCTGTAACTAATAAAATATAGCACCTGCTCTACTGGAAGTATCAATGTGAAGACAGAGTTGACAGGGTAAGTGATCCCACTTCATAATCCTATAATACTGATACAAATTTGGTGGTACTGGCATAAAAGGGATGCTCAGAGAACTAAGCTGGACTTTGAGATAAATTGAAAATGGTCTCTAAATTACTCAGTACAGGATTTGATGACATGCAGGTCTTTTACTCATAGGGTGTCATACCTGGCAGTGAGTGGATGAAAAGAGTCTTGTTTATTGTGTTGTACAACAGCAACGAATATTTCAGTTTAGAGAAGAAGGGAGTGCGTGTCCAAACGAGACTCCTCATGTGAGTCAAGAATAGGCAAAAAAAAAGACTAAATATTCTTGACACTTCTTTCTGTTTTCTAAGTTGTCTTTTAAGAATCTCCTAATTTACTGAGATGGAGGGATTTTTCTGTACTATTCAATGAGTATTGCTAATATCAAACTTTAAGTTACATTAGTTTTGCAAGCACACTTATGGTATGTTTTTGGTCTCCAATTGCATTATTGTGGGGTTTGGAGCCAGGTTTCCAAACTTGACTGCCAAAAAAGAAAACATTGTTATCTACTGTTTTCTGATAATTCAATCTTATGTCTATTTACGAGTTTTCTCGGAAAATATTGATAGCAAACAATTGCAGGTGAGAGACCACAAGGTTAGTTCATATATGAAACAGAATGAACGTTTTCCTAAAATATTTTGTAGAAGCAACAAAGTTTTTAATTAGTTTCATCTTTTGTTCACACAGAGCAAACAATATGCTCCCTCATGTTGTGAACTACCAGAAAGCAGAGTTGTGTTTTGGTGCATGAAGGATATGTAACTTCTGAGAGGACCTTTACTCAGCAGGGGTGTTAGAGAGGCACAACCTTGAACTGGGGATATATGAATTAACTTCCTGTTGGTCACATTGTCTCTGGCTTCTCCCTCCTGTGTGATCTCCTCTCTCATGCAGACCTGGATTTCCTCAGGGCAGGGGCCTTCCCTGACTGGGTGTTCATACAGTGTTTGCAAGTTTCTTCCTCTTATTTACGTGGCAGCATAGTATGGATAAAAAATCGAATAAATCTGCTGGCTTTATTCATCCCTTTTCATAGCAAAAAGTTCAGTAAAGTTGATGGAAGATTTTACATGTCAGTACCAGACCTCAAAGTATGACTGTCTGCCCACTGTTTTCATGCAAACACTGAGTTTAGCTGCCTTCACGTTTTCAAACCCATGCCCAGGGAGCTGATTCACTCTGTGCAAAGCAGCAGCTATGGCTCTTTTGGACATCTGCTTTCCCAAAGTATGTCCTCCCTCTTCCACCAAGGCCTCCAGGACACTTCTTGCTGCAGAAATTTACTTTTCATACAGGCAGTCACACTTCCGAGCTACCAGACTGGTAACAAGGGAAGAGAGGGAAAGTCCTGTGTCAGGAACAAACCCAGAAGACAGACAAGGTTATGGTTATAACCTTGAACCACTCATACAGAAAACCAAAAATAGCCTGTATAGTTATTTTCACAGCCTGATTTTTAACTCCCTTATTTAAGTGAGTATTTCTACTGGCTTTTCAGATTCTTTTTGCACAGCTTGAAATGCTCTCCACAGCCTGCATAAAATCTGAAGGGGCAGGTTTGGACACATGGAAATAAACTGCTGCAGTCACCAAAGACACATCAAGGTACTCAAGGAGTAGAAGCAGTCACCCCTTCTTCCCCGAGCTCTCAGCTAGAGCACAGACCTGGGAGTTCTGCTGTGAGCAGTTCATACTCACAAGTTTCCCTAATACTGTGTCATTCTATCTGGCTATTGTACTAGTCATTCTAGATTATTCGAATAGACATTCTACTCTAAAATAATAATAAAAAGCAGAATCATGCTAATTGTAGAATCCAGAGCGCAAGAAAAATAGCATGTGAAGAAGAGTACACAAAACAATATCCACCTGTAAAATAAAAATGTGCTGGGAGTCAGTGGAGAGTAAAGAGAAAGAAACACTAGAGCAGCCAACTAGAAAAAAAATGCCAGTATAATACTTGATAGTCACAGGAAGATCAAAAATAAAATGAAACTACTTTGAAACCTCTCAATTGGAATAGGCTGCAGAAGAGCCAACTAGTCACAAAGAAAGCTGTCAGAACAGGCAAATTTGAACAGGACGTATCATAAAAACAGGAAAAAACTATTCCTATAAGTAATATCTGAAATGTCAGAAAGTAAAATACTTTTGAAAGAAAAACATTGGGAATAGTCAAAAACTTAATTTGAAGATCTCCCATCCAGTGTTGTACAACCTGCTGCTAGAGATCCGACAGACATTTCAATTATTTCTCTAGCTCATAAAAAAAAAAAAGTCTTGCTTTTCCATCCCCTCAATTAGAGAAATATCATCACACCTTTTTATGTTAAGAGTTAACTGATGAATGTCATGTCATATATCACTGCCTCTGCATCTGACAGGAATCAAAGCAGACACTTTGAAAAGCAAGTGTCTTTGAACTGCTAATTATGCTTAACAAAGAAAGTGTTTCACTTGTTATTTCTTAATGAAATTTCTGCTTTTACCTAGAAAGTTTTTCTTCCACCTTATTTCTGGACAGCATGAAGCTATGTTGAAATCAACAGTAATCTATTAATTTATGATTATACTGTGGTGTTTTAAAAAGTGGGGAAAATGTCCAGCGTTTCTTGGATATTCAAAGCTTCTGGTGACTTGTTGAGAAATACTGGCAAAGGTGACCCTTTGATAGATGTGTTGCTCTTTTGGATACATGCTATTAAAAAGCACCTATGAAAGTTCTAAATGTAAGAATAGCATTTAGCTCAATTTCTCTACCCCCAGGAATTTCTCCTCCTAGTTTCTTCTTCCTTAACTCTCTCTTTGGGGGCTTATTCTGAGAGGAATTTAAAATATCCAGACAAAAGCTACACTCAACCAAATCTACTCCAACAAGAGCATTTGCAAACAGGAGGGAGAAAAAATCATAGGGAGAAAAAGATAACAAGTGGTAGGCCAGCAATTTGGCAATGTCTCTAATTCCACCACATTCAAGTATTTTGCATAAAGTTCAAAAAAGAAAAAACAAACAGCAAAGCCCTAACGAACAACAAACACTCAGAGTGCACTGCAACCCCTCAGATCCTTAACTCTTTTGATTTACAACCTTCTCTAAATCTTAAGGCTTCTTAAGTGGTGCCAAAAAGTGAAACTCTAGAAGTGCTGGATTAGGAAGCAGGTGGTATATTTGTGTCTGCTCTGCTGGGAAAAGAGAGGTCTGATCTGCCAGAGAAGCAACTGTTTTGTACAGTCAACATCAAGAGATATCTTTCAAATTAGGAAAAAAAATATGAAAATACTGGAATATGAGGCTATGAAGAAAGAACAGCTAATGTAGAGAGCTGCTGGTAAGTCAGGAATTGATGGTAAAATCTGCAGTACCTGATATGCATAAACAAGTTTTATACTGTTACTCTCCATCACTGGAATTGTGGATTTCCCCAGTGCTAACCAAAGCAGAATTATTTTTTAAAATTTTAATATTCTCTGATGTATATTACATGAGCTGAAGAAGGGGATCCAAGCTTTATGCCATCTCCTCAGACTGCATAAGAGTGTAAGCTCAGGAGGGTTGATTCTCATTTTCCTTAAAAATGCTTTAAGAAAGCTTTACACACAGAGGCTGAATAAATATGACAGTCAGGCCTGTTGACTAGTTTACACTTGTTCTTTTCCACTGCCACTTTGTCCCACATATTCCTGTGAAGTATGCAATCTTGGAGAAATGCTTAAAACATATAAACAGTAGAATTCAGTAACACCCAAAAGTCAATTACTCTTCATCAGTAAATAAGAGAGCATTCAGAGATACTGTCATGCAGCAGAGCCTGGAATTAGCTTTGAATTGCCTCTTCTGTGAAAACTTCTTCCTGCTGTTTCCTCTCATCCATTTACAAATATTCTTCCTTTCCACTCACTTGCAGTCCCTGCAAGATTGTTTAGGATTTCAGCTAATTTGAATGGGATTAAGATGTGGACATTAGGTATTAACAAAAATTTAAATCCATAATATGCCAGCCATATCCTTACATGTTTCTGTCACCCTGGCACTGACTGGTGTGAATTCTATGAGGGTGCCAGTTTCACAGCACTGGTAGGATGTGAGGTTGCAGGAAGCAATTTAATGCCATTCCCAGTAGGTCCTGGGGAAAAGTCACTGGACCTGAAGTGTGGAACAGGCTTGCCAAGGAAACGTCTGGAAAACTTCTCCCAATGACAGTGGCGTTGAGCCTTTTGTGTGGCACTTTTACCCCTTCCATAAAAATATGCTCAAGGATGAAAAGCAAAAGGGAAAGAAGAGGATGAACCAAACACAGAGTTCAGTCCATTTTTACCTTATGCCTTGGGAAGGCAAAGAAAGAGCTGAGTAGCCTCAATGAAATCAGTAATAGGGCACCACACAGGAGCTGCTCAGTGTGTGCCTAATCCCATTTGTTACAATTAAGGTCTTAGAGGCTACTGCATAAGTACATTAGACCAAAGATCCCATCTAGGCAAAATTCATCTATGCACATTACCAAAACAACAACCTTACAGGCTAATGTTAGCATGTTTTCCATTTTCCAATCCTGAGATTCACATGTCCCAAAAGGATCAGCCTGTTTCCTTGAAGGATTAGTAAACCACACAGCAGATGTGTTGTACATCAGATTAACACACAAAGAAGTTGCTAGCTGAACAGTTGTATTTTTCATGAAGCATATCTTTTGCTTTATACCTAGTGGTGAGTAATTCTGGAATCTCCACCACTGATGATTTCGGAAAACAGGTTAAACAAAGCAGAGAAAAGTGGCGTGAGCGAAGCTGAACCTGTCACGGGGCAGTAGATGGACCAAGTGACCTTTAGGAGGCCTTCCAGCTTCTCTTTCCTATGATTTCTTTAATTTAAGGCTTCTAGTTGACAAATAAGATGAGGCCAGTTGGAAGTGTTTTGCTTGCATTTCCTGAGCACTTATACAGCTTTGGAGGAGAGCTAACATGCTCCATGTACAACTTCCATTCTGCTCTCACCTGGGTGGAATCAGTCACAGCAACAGGTCCCACTGACTTCAGTGAGAGTTTCCCT
>JAWWLV010000011.1:6564684-6576399 GCA_035041135.1 Platyrinchus mystaceus
ACAACTTCCATTCTGCTCTCACCTGGGTGGAATCAGTCACAGCAACAGGTCCCACTGACTTCAGTGAGAGTTTCCCTGAATCCTGTCTGTTGCATGTGCATTTATTATGTTCAGGAGTTTTATTAAGAGATCGAAAGTCCTGGATTTAGAGCTGCCTATCACAAAGTAAACAGTCCCAAAAACATGTGTGTATGTGAGCAACAAGAGTCAGGTCCTCATCTGGCAAGGAAACTCTCATCTCCCCTCAGCAGTCTTTCTCCAGTTTACAGTCTCAATTGTACACAGGGGAAACTCAAGGTTTGTCTGAGTCAGAATATACCTGAATTTTAGTTCCTTCACTGCTGAGAAATATGCACAGTTTCTCCCATTATTTCAGAAGGGTTTGTTTGTTGGAGTTTTTTTAACATCAACCCCCCAGTCTCCTTTTTGATTTATTTTTTTGTAAAAAGGCTCTTATTTTTGGAGCTTAGGAGTCATAATGAATAAAATCTGTGAATGTAATTCAGTTCAGATCCACGTGTTGAGTCATGGATTCCTCTTGAGTATGTGTAGGAGTCAAATCATGTGCTTGTAAGGGGACTGGCAGTAGCTTTGGAAATATCTGTCCTCTTTCCCAGTTTGCAATCATGAGCTGTACTTCCAGCTCACTTTTTTAATAAAAGCAAATAAACATTTTATTTGCAGGAATCAGATATTGTCTCAGTAACCATCCCTGCATCTGTGTGCAGCTGCATAGGATGGGAAAGATATGTTGTATTGTTTGAGTCTTACACTATTCAAATTCATGGCACTATTAAGGAGATCCTTTTCTCTCTCTCTCATCTTTTACCCAAACAAGACCTAACAAGTGGTTCCCACAGTCCTCTGTCATCAATCATGCCCGTGCTCTTTTATCAAACCTGTGCAACATTTTCAAAATGAATGCTTACATTTTGTCAGTTATTATGAAACAGTTTTTCATTGCTCTAAATCTCTTGATCTGGAGGATGCCTGAGCTGATGAGAACCAAACCATTTCAGGCACTGATGGCTCAGCCATCACACACACAGAGCCCCCACCTTCCTGGGAGCCCTTGCTGGCAGCCCCAGCCTGTGGCTGATTCCTCCAACACACCCTCAGCTCTATCACTGCTCACTCTGAAGAGCTCACTTTGTCTTTCGCCCCTGTATTAATAAGGTGAACCTTATTACATGTTTTGTTAAGCCATGACTACAACAGCAGCACAACCCAGTATGTCCCAGTATACAGCCACTGACCCCAATCTAAAGGCAAAGCAGTGCTCAGGCAGGACAGGCTTTCAGGTTTTGATGGCTGCTTGTGTTCCCAAGTTTTGGTAAGAAAAGGTGTAGAAAAAAACATTTGGAACAATTTACAATTGGCTTTTGTGGATTCAGATAAACATCTGAGCGAATTTGTTGAGGAAAACAAACTGCCATCCTGAACAGCTGGAGGTTTAGCCATCCCCAGAGCAAAGTCCATCAAACCCTGAGATGTGGCAAACTGCCAGACAGCTGCATGTGTGTCATTTTGATGGTCACACAGGAATGCCCTCGGGGCAGGAGGGGATTAATGATAAGTCTCTGAAACCCCAAGTGCCTCATTTTTGAGCTTCCCATGGCAGTATATTTCTTCTCCCATTTTCACTTTGTTCTTAAAGATTCACTCTTCATTTAAACCCTCTAAGGAAAGTCCTTGCAAGATAGATGTACATTATCCTTTCAGGAGAAACAGAATCTCTGTTAGAAAAATAAATACTGAAATCTGTTTAGTAGTGCCCCTCATGTGTACATCTCTCTCTCATCTTCCTAAATATTAGTTCAGAAACCAGCTTTCATTTACAGCAATTTCCTTGCCATAATCCAGATAATATGGATTATTTCTGTAGTGATGTTCTAATGCTAATTTGCAAGAGTGGAAGGAAATTTGCTATCCTAACAAATTACTTTTGTCCTTGGATGAAACAGAGAGAAAGACAGTGCCCCTGGCTAAGTGCAAACACAAGCTAGATATCCATAATGTTCTATATTTGAAGTCTAGTGTTGGAGATGTTAATAATATTCAATTTAACTCCTAAAAAATTAAAACCAAAGCTTTATACTCATTTCCAAGCAGAAATCTACTTTGAAATAGCCTGACTTGGTGTTTTGAAAGATGTTAAAGATTACCTCTTCATAATGACCAGGGACATATGGATCCAAATAATGATGTCTGGGTATTTATACAAATGGTTCTTCTCAGAGCTGCCCATCACAGCTAACTTTGTCCAATACACATGAAGGTAATAAAACCACAAACACCCTTCACTTAATCTGAATCTGTCCACAAAAATGGATGGAATGAGACCTAAATCCAAGTCCAGCAGTCTAACATAAGACTTGAAAGCCACTGTGTGAGATACAAGATTTGGTGGACACTGATCTTAACTACAATTAAACACACCTATGAATTCAGTGTGCAAACCCATGTGCTGATGATAAGCAGACAATACACCAGCCAGTCTAGACACAATTTCTACATCACCCTTCTCCTTCTCCAAAGGAGGGGTTTAGGGCTAAAACTGTGGGTGTAAAAGATTTAGTTTCATCCATCAGGTTTGATACAGGCATAGGTCACAGTCACCATGGTTCACATTCCTTACCTGTGATTTATCCCTATTCAATCCAGCCCCAGTTGATGTCTGTGAAGATAACAAAGACTATCCCATCTCACACAGCTGACATTCCAGACCAGCCAGTAACACACTGCTTTACACTATCTCATGAAGCTAAAGGTACTTAGTCAGAGCTGTATTGATCCTCCATGGCTGCCAGAAGGAAGGTGAAATTAGGAAAAAACTCCTACAGAACAGTATAGAGTTTAAGAATTGAGTCTGTCTTCAGACCGTGGTGTGACAACAGTGCCATTCAGCCAGGCTGTACAATGGCTAACCAATGGGCACTGGGTGCAGGACCAGGGACATGGACAGCTGGATCACTCAGCTCTGCCAAGGCTCGATGTGCAACTTGGATAGTCAGGAGCAAACAAGCTCTCCTCTGCCTGTAAACCTCAGAGCCCATTGAGCAGATTTAGGCCAAAGAAAGCAGCATCTGCCAAAGTATTTGCAAGAACTGTTGAGAGTTCTGTACAAATATTATTCAAAAGTGATTTGTATCTAACAACTGGCTCTCAGTAGAGTCACCTTCAGACTAGTCAGGCACAGTCCTACTTAATCTGCCTGCATTTCCAGAGCACTGTTCACTATGTATCTTTGTATCATGGCCATCCATCACACCACCAGTTTCTCATCTAAATACTGCCAGCAGCACTGTGAGCAGCCCAGCACTGACACTCCCTCCTTCTCCCTCTGCATCTTATTATTGAAGCTGCTGCTGGCAAAGAAAAGGAAAGTGGTTGTGTCCACAGTGACATTAGCAGATCTGTCAGCTTAATCAGTGCTGATCCTTTCCCCCTCAGCCCCACTTCTCCTTTTTGAGGCAGCAGCAGATCCATATAGGTTCCATATAAATTCACCACTGTGCCCAGCCATACAGAAATCCTGCTTGTTTTCCGTGAAACCTTTGGTACCCAGACTGTCTCCATCTCCACATGATACGACCCCCTTGGCCACTCTGGGTCCCCCAAGCAGAGCCATTGCCAGGGCTCCCAGGGGCCACGCTTCTCCTGCTCAGCAGGAGCATTTCTGGCAGCAGGCAGGCAGAGCAAGAAGGCCATCTGCTCTATTCAGGTTACTCATCACAGGGGAAACAGGATTCCAGCAGCAATAAAGGTAGAGCAGGGCACCAGAGAGGTGGGGTGTTTTGACTGAGACCATTCTGCAACCAAAGAAACTTGTTGAAAGGTTTTTCCAAAGCTAGGATGTTTGTAAATACACCCTAAACTTTCCCATTGCAACAAAATGTGCTTTTTCAGTTTGCAAAGGAGCAGGCAAACCTCCAGTAGCAATGGAGCCCCATTCAGCTTGCTCATTCCACTGGGCCATTACAGAGCAACAGTGTGGTCTGTAAAGAACAGAGCTGCAGATGATACTTCCTAATGTGAACTGCAGAGCATTCACAAGAGGGGATCCTCCTGGACTACAGATGCCCCATTAAGTTAGGCACAACTGGCAGACACATGTGAGTAGAGAGCAGCTGTATTTGGTAATACAGTTGTAAAGAATGAGTTATAGTGACAGCTTCTTTGGTATTTTTATTTCTGTGGGGTTCAATTTTATTTTTTAAGACAGTTTTCAGAAATAGGGATTTTATTTTTTTTCCTCTTCAGTTCACCAGGCCGACACACCAATTCATGATGTGCCTTGTTTGATACAGTATGTCAGTCAGCTGGAACTAGATTTCATATAACAAAGCATCAATAATGTAACTGGAGAGGGAGCATCATAGCCAAGATAGACAATCTTGGAAATTAGCATTCCAAAAATTTCAGCATCCATAATCCTCCCTCTCTGTCTTATGTCTTGCACATTTAGTGTGTGGTTGCTTGCACGCCCTCATCTCTCTCTCACTGTGCCTCTACCACTTGTCAGCTCATTGCAGTTCTCAGCCTACTGTCAATATAACTCTCCCCTGTTGTCTTCTGACATTCCCTACAGTTGATCATTGTCCTGCAGCCACAGGACCTGAAGAGGAAGTGCAGACCAGTTGCTTTGCTCTCCTCCATCCCGCACACAGGCAAGGCACAGCAAGTGTCAGGGACAGGAGGGATGATACTCAGGGGCAGCACACTCAAAAGTTCTCTTTCCTGCAATTTTTCCCATCACAACATTGACATGGCCTCACAGCACAGAGGTGTTCATTGTACTGACTATAGTACGGTTGTTACCTATAAACTTGCTTCTACTGTGTCTCCATCACTTCTCTGACACCACCTTCTTTGCAAAATAATCAAGAAAAATTTAAATGCCATGTTAGTGTACATGGGTTTCCCTAAGACTTTGAGAGTCAGAGAAAGAAAGGGTTCTTTGTTTCTTCCCATGACAAAATAATGCCCTCCAAGCAGCACTGCAGTACTAGCAGGTTACTGCATTTCAAGGAGTAATTCCATCTGGTTGATATTCCCACCAGCACAGCTGTGGAGAGCTGGTTGTTCAGCATCTCTAGATCGCACAGTGATATGAACCCAATCAACTCTGTCTCAGTCTTCAAATCTCATTGAAAACCATCTCTTGTCTCCCTTGTCAGTACTGCTTAATTTTCCTCTTCCACTGAGCTGTTATTCAATTCAATGGCAGTAGCTGGCACTGAGAGGCAACACAGTTCATAGGACTGACCCAGGACCACAGCCCAGAGCTGTAGGACTCTGATCTGAACAGTTCTGCAAGCTTTGGACACAGCACTGTGCCCCTATTTCCTCATCTTTGACATAAGAGTAATGTTTTTGCTGCCAAGGGAGGCTGGAATAATTATACTTCAGAAATATTCAATGCTGAACACTTATACCAGTCTATTTATCATGTTTATAGAGTAATGGCTTGCAGGAATAAGAGACTAGAGAATAGCCCTGTAGTTACAGGGTTGAGCTGGAGTACAGGAGATCTGACCTCTGTTCCTGGCTCTTAGATTACAGGACAGACCCTAGGCAAGGTTTGGGCTTCAAACCTCCACTTTTAGAATGGTAAATACAACCTTCCCCTCTATGGAGACTAAACCATTCCTATTTGTGAGTTTGCAAAGAGAAGTTACCGCCACTGTTTAAGTTAATTGCAACTTATACAGTTCTAATATGGATTCAGTTTATAAACAAAGGACAAGAAGCATTAACTGCAGCTTGGAGAGGCTTTGCAACACTCAGTCAATGTCTGTTTTCTTGTATTTAATGAAATCTTGCACACCAGAATTAATTCAATGAGGGAAATGTCTCTCACAGCCAATGCTGACTTCAATAGTCATTCATGACCACTGAGCAAGGCAGCTATTACTTGTGTCCCTTTCACTAAAAATAAGGAGAGCACCACCAGACCTAATATCTACTAAAAAGTCAAACCAGACTGCTTGTAGTCTGGAAAACCAAGTGGCATGCTTTGTGGATTTCCCTGTTAGCATTAGTTAGTTTCCAGACAAGCATCTCTACCACAGTTCACAGAGTTAAAGTCATGCCATGCCTGGTCTCCCACAGTTTTGAAGGAGGATGCAGAAACCCACCAGGTATGATTAATGCCAAGTGGTGTGTGCAGGCAGAGCCCATTTTGCTGCCTCCCACTGCCCAGCCCACCTGCTGCCCACCAGCTGCTCCAGCACGCCTGTGAAACTCCACTCCAAATGCTCTTGCTCCGCTTCTTTCAGTGTTTCCCGAGGAAACATTTAAACAGCTCATCTGCTCTTTAAGCAATTAATGGACTCCATGAAGCACCTGGTGAGCAAGGCTCTGCAGGGCCCCTAATTTGCAGCAGCTCACACCCTGTGGCACGTGTACACTCTGCCTTTGTGGCCAGCAGTGGATCAACGGGTGCAAATCAAATGCTGTGGAGTTACACTGACACACACCAGCTGTCTTGTTGCCCTTATCAATTTTCATAGGTCTTGGTCTCATACACACTCATGTTGATTTATTAGCATCAGTGAAGTTACTCCCAGATCTGGCCCCTTTGCAGATCAGTGCCCAGGTCTGCACAGAACATGCTTCTTTTTGCAGTTATGTGACTTCCTCTCCTGAGAATATCTTCCTGCAACCCTCTTCATGCTCCCTCTAGACCAATATTCTAGGCTTAGATTGGTTTTTCCCAATAGGTTAAGAAAAGCAGCAGTAGCAAATAGGCTCATTTGAGGATACCAGCTAGATGATGGAAAGGAAAACTTTGGTTAATGCAGAATGTTCCTTGGAGACTTAGTTGTGACAAGAATATGGGATTAATCCATCTCTCCCAGAAAATGTCAACCAGCCACAGAGCTCAGTTTTTTTAGTCAATGAAACTTATCAGGGATTGAGAATCAAAATTTTATCAGTTTTATTCTTTTGAGAGTTGGAAACAGAGATAAATCCTTCCCTGCAGCATGCTGCTCTGAAGAGCAAGAAAGAAGGCTCCCAGTGGTGCTGCTCAAGTAGGAGAACAAGCAACAATCTCAGGCATATTCCTGATCTTTCCAAAGCATTCCACCTGCATAGTCCTATTCATGAGTATTAATGACAAATTTGTTTGCTGACATGCTTCAATTACTATGCTAGTCCTGCTTGGCTCCACACGTCACTTCCTGCTGCAATACCAGGTTCTGATTAAAAAATGAGGAGTTTGCAGATCTGCATGATGATGCTGCTCATCACATGAGAGTAAGGCAAACTGCATGTTCTCCTTCAGTAACCACAGCCCAGTGCTGTGACCACACCACCTTCACCCTGTCCCAGGGCCTCTGTGGCCAAAAGCCCTTGGTGGAGGTGTCAAGAATCTGCCCAAAGAACCCAGGGAGACTGATTAGTGATTCAGCAATGGCTGCAGGAGTGAGAAAGGTCCCTTGCTTGTTTGGGGTTGGTGACCAGCACATTAGGAACCAGCAAGTGAAAATACGGTGGCCATTATGAGCACTGACACCTAAAGGCGCTGCCTTCCAGCTTGCCAGGCACAGGGACGGCTGTGATGAATTAGCTTGCTGGCTTGATGGTGGTAGGACACAGTGAAAATGCTAAGTTGCATGAAAGCTTTTGTACAAAGCATAACTACAACTTGTACAGCTCGAATGTAATGGGAGACAAAAGAAGGAAAAGCAGGGTGAAAGAAAGCACAGGCTGTAAGGAAAGCACAAAAAGCACTGTGGCAGGGCAGCAGTGAGGGACTTGTCTCACTTGTGAAAATTACTTCCATTCTGCTCTGTCTCTGTTTATGTCTTTATTGCCTGTCCATTTTATGCCAGGACTGTCTTCTAGTACGTACTTACACATTTGTCAGAGGTCCTGTGCAAAGGGCATATGAACATAAGCTGCACTTCCTAAATGCCAGAGTAACACCATTAGTGACACAGGCCACCAGCAGCAGAGGGGGAGCCTTGGGTGACAAGGAAAGCCAGTAAGCTGAGACCCTGTCTTAGAGGGTTATTTCTGACCTTAGTGTTGTTCTGTTTGTGCTGGGATTAGGCTTATTTTAAATAAGATCAATAGAAGGGTTGGAAAAGCACACAAAAAGCGGGACTGCTGTAACGTGTATTAGTTTAGAGATATATTGCCCGTCTGTCCTATGCAGAGTCCCTCCATCAGCTCTGCTTTTGCCATAGTCCTCACTGCAGGAGCTGTGCAACTCAGGAATGGTTCAGCCTTCAGGATAAGAGGATGAGAGCCCATCATTGACCCAAGCAGTGATGGGCAAGGTGAGGTCTCCATGTACTCATCAACTTTTCCAGTACATGGACTGAGTTCCGCATTTCCCTCTCTCATTCCCCCCAGCAGAAAAGCAGCACAGCTCTGTTTGGACAGCAGGTGTTTGGACAGCCATCTCATCCCCTTGTCAAAGGTTTGAGATCTCTTTCCTTGGGCAGAAACTAATTACAGTCTTAAACTGGTAATGTGCTCCAGCCCTCTGTGAAGGGCTGGCCTGATCTGACACTCCTCAGATCTCCTTATCCTCCCCTAATTCTACCCCTTTACCTTCCCCTCCTAAACCCAGAATAAAAATGAGTATCTCTCCAAGGCAGACGCCAAAGGCAAACTGAGCTTCGTGGTTATATTAATAAGGAAATTAAGACTAATTAAAGGAAGTGTATAGCATTATACTAAATTGCTGCACTATTTCTAGCATCCATATTTTCTCATGCATGTTTAAATACCAAAGCCAGTATGGATCCATAGCAATGGCAAAAGGCTGCAGGGGACAAATTTTTTTCTTAGCTTATACAACTGCTCAAGTCAGACAGAGATGCGACTAAATATGAATACAGAAGTAGTTTTGAGAGGGAGAGAGGAAAATATCAGGTATAAAGAACTGTTTAATCTTTCAGAAAAAGGTGTCTGGAAAAACAGCTGGAAGAATCAGCCATCTGGAAGCAGCCAGCTGAACCCCAGTGAGCAGCAAGGGGAACTTCTAATGACTAACCATGTCAGCGTGGATGGCAAGTTCTCCCTTCCTTGACAGGTCAGGATCAGATGACATGCCTGACTACCAGAGAAGTTTTTTAACTGTTTTATATCAAGATCTACAGACACACATGAGAAAGCGTTACTTGAAAAATCTCTACCCTATATTGGGGGATTATTCAGTGATAAGGTGGTGATCGCTTCCGTGCAGAGATGCCTTCCGTGGGGCAGAGCTGTTTACATGGCTTTCTTAGGTTAACTTGCCCCTGAAGATCCCGGGCCTGCCTTGGAGCAGTGTCAGTATGTGGGAGAACAGAGGATATGGGGAGGCAGCAAAGGCTTCAGGGGAGACAAGCAGAGAGAGGGGTATGGGCAGGCTGGGGCTGCAGGTATTGCCAACAGTGAGCCTCTGGTTTAGCAAGAGAAGGAGGCATAACTGCACAAATTGACTGCCCTTTCCCCCTCTCTACCTGCTGGCAAGGCGAGTGATCAAAAGGATCCCCCCAGAAGTCTGCTGTGGTGAGTCTCTTCGGTCTCACAGAGCTGGTGGATCTGATATGGAAGGGAGGAAGTTTGGGTACATTCGGGTTTCATCCCCAAATCCTCTGTGACACTGGGAAAACGGCACTCTCTACCAGAGCCCCGCAGTTTTGCTGGTGCTCCCTGGGACCCGACAGCATCTCTCTCCAGCCCCCTGTGCCCCTTTCAGCAGACCCCTCGGGGCAGGGCTGTCCCTGGCATCCGCCGCCTCTAGGTGCTGCTCTACTACCAGCTATGGATTTCCCGGCAACAAAAACGGGAAAGGCATGGCAGCAATTTCCTCATGTTGCAGGATGAAACTGCAGCAGTTCTGGATCACCAGAAGTGCCTTTTTCTTTCTGAAGCATCGTGTTCATTCTTGTGTAAACCAGCGTATCAGGCACAGCTATCCATCCACATCTCCTGCAGGGATTGCGGCAGAAGGAATAAGCCCGAGCGTCGCCTTCTGCATCCCATTTTGTCTGAGCGACAGCTGTAGTTTAGCTTTTCACACAAAGGAAAAAGAAGAGGTTAAACTCAGCTAGTGGCACTGTCGAGATAGGAGTTAACCCTGCCAGGTCAAGAGCAAGGACACAAGTGATTTGTCACAGAGAGCAATAATGCACAGGGGGCTGATGCTGGAAGGTGAGGCTTAAAGCTTCAGGCATTAGCAAATTAGCATTTTGCCTAATTAGATATTGATCACTATCACAAAGCGTGTCATGACCACCATAATCTTACCACAATGTGATGGAAAATTAGAACATGTACCAGAAAGCATATTAATTCCTTCTCCTCCAGGAACTTTACTCAGACATTTAGCCAATTTGCAAGTCTCATCCTGTTGTTTCCTAAATGAGTGACAAATATTCCCTTGTTTCCCAAGGGCAACCTCACAGTTTTCCTCTTCAATACCATAATATGATTTTCACCTTGCATTAAGGTAAGGTGGTGTTCCTCCTTCCCTGATGCCCCAAGGAACACAAACTTAAGGTGGTCAATACCCACCTGATCCCGTGCCAGCTGTGACAACCATGGAAGGTAATTTTGTCTCACTGCCAGGACAGAGATGCTGTATTAACCGTGTCTTCCTGTGTGTATTCCATGCTGTGCAAGACATAGCATGAATTCTTTGTGGCCAGATGAACCTTAACACCATCTCACCAATTTATTGTGAGCATTGGAACAGCAAATAAGAGACCTGCCTGTCCTTGGGTAATAAGAACTATCAAAGTTCACGTTGCATCCCTGATGGCACATGTATACTTATATAAGGGGTTTATTACTATACATACTGCAGGGAGGAAGAAGCACAAAGATTGTACATCTTAGAAGTTTACCCTGGTTCAGCTGGTCTGCAGGACCTCTCTGAAAGTGCCCACAGGAGACTGTATTTCCTTTGAAATATTAATCTTAGCTTAGGGCAAGAATGGTGCATATCAGGCACAAACCTTGGAGAACAGATCTATAATTTTTCCATCTGGGAACTCTCCCCTCAATAAATGAATTTAACACATACATGTGATCTCTGGTGGCTGTTGCATGCTGAAATGTGAGGGTTATGTGATGCTGCTTGTAGAACGGGAAGGTCTTAGGCATGCTATGAGAATTAGTTGGGTGGCAGAGAGCGATGGTGGGGTGGAGTGATGGGAGAAACTGGAAGGTGTTTTTCTGGAGCATTTCATTTCATGTGAAATGAATCATGTTTCATTTCCAACACAGGATCCTGGGAGATACAGGAAGCATATACCTCAGGCAAGGGAAAGCCTTTCTTAACCTTGGGATATTTAGTTGTTGCCACTTCTGTGTATAGAAAATAACCCCTGGCAGGAACCACACAGACACTTCTCAGCTGCAGCTGCAGGGCCCAGGCAATCCAGCAGGAATATATGGAATATAGTGCTTGAAAAACAGCAGGGAGCAAAGGTACTTTACAGCCTATACCACAGCCCGTGCCATCTACCTGACAAAGCAGTGGACAGCTTCCCTGCATCTGCTGGAGAACCGAGATCCCCCATTTCTCATTCCTCTGTAACTTGATAGTATGCTCCAAGTCACTTATGGAGTTGTGATGAAAGCTGAGCACTGGGAGCAGGTACCTGTGTTCTCTCTTGGTGCCTGAGCCTGGACACTGCTTGGGAGCTGGCACTTTGCTGCTCACAGATCCCTGACTGCTCCCACAACCTGCACACGACCGTCACA
>JAWWLV010000011.1:6576499-6591521 GCA_035041135.1 Platyrinchus mystaceus
TGGACACTGCTTGGGAGCTGGCACTTTGCTGCTCACAGATCCCTGACTGCTCCCACAACCTGCACACGACCGTCACAGCAGACTGAGCCTTCAGTGTTGAGCAGTTCCCACATAAAAGTGCATTTTGCGACACTTTCCCTCCAGCCTAATTCAGAGCCATGCTGTTACCCTGCCTTTGCCAGCCCCCTCATTCCTATGCCGTTTCACATAGCCTATGGCAAACTTCCCGTTTGTGTGAACACACAGCCTCCAGGCAAAACTGTCAGCAAAGTGCAGCTTCCTGGTGCTAAGCAGGGAAAGGCATCTGGGGAATTCTGACCTGATGCCAAAGGTCTTAATGCCTGTGGAGACATAATCCCCCACAATATCCTACTGTCCCTAGATGGGCATCGCTGCACTGACTGACCCAGCTGCCATCTTTGCCCAGGCACAAGGCAGGTCCTGGTGAATAGATGGACAGGCTTTCCAAACATTATGTTGTATAAAATCAATTTTGACTTCTTACCTATCAACCAAATCCTCACGCTTCCCCCTGTGTGCACATGCACACACCACAGCTTCTTTGCACTGGGAGCTGGAATGCTATTTCTAATCTTTATGGTATTTGTTGGTGTTGCTGCAGGCATTTGGGGTTTGAGCGAAGAGGAGAGAAGGCAGTTTATGGTTTTCAATACAGTAGTAGGATGTGTCTGCGGGCATGTTCTGCATCTAAGGCAGAAAGCATTACTGATATCCGTTGGGTTTTTTTCTGGAAAAGAATGGGTACCAAACCCTGCCTTCTTCAGCATTACAGGCATTATCTCTTGCCCTGCCTTGCAGTACCTCCGGTAATTAGCTTTTACATTAGAGCTCAAGAGTCCATTTTCTGTGTCAGACGATGCCTCAGCAAATTTTGGCTAAAGATTGAGGACTGGTATCTGTGGGAATTGAGCCAGAAATTACAGCAGAAACACAGGTTTTATTTTTCACTGAATTATATCTTAACAAATGTCAGCGGGTGTGATAATTACTTGCTGGATGAAACATACTTTTTTAATCATATCATTTGTTCCACAACACTGTTTCTGGTATTTTCTTCAAGGGTTGATTTATTAGTGACACCTCACAAGCTGAGAAACTAGGACTTTTCCCTCACAGCCTTTAACAGGGATGAAGTGCTATGTTTGGGGTTCCTAACTCAGACTCACTGTAAGCTTCCCTAAAATACAGATACAATTATCTGCTTTTATTGCAGCAGATGCTCTTGTAAGACCTCCTGTGACTCTGTGTTACTTGTGGCCAAAGATTGCCGTGAGCTACATGGTGCTATCAGAGGCAAGGGCTGTTGAGCAAGCCCAGGCTGTTCTGCTCCCAGTGTCAGTGGCATCCCACCACCTCACACTGATGGCTGAGAACTGACCTGGTGGGAATCCAGCAAAGCAGAACCTGCTCATAGCTGAGTGCAGCTCAGTAGTTCATTGTAGTTGGAAAACACTTCCAGTCAGAACAGTCACTGCTAAAAATGGATTCAGGTCAGCTTTTTCAGTGCTTTCTCCCAGGCAGGACATCCAGAGATTTGTCCTAGGCTGGGAGCGTACTTTCTCCGCGCAGTGTGGACAGGCTGCTGCCTTAATCAAGAGTCCCCTCATGTCACACATGTCACAGCTGTCTTTCTGGCCCCTCTCCTCTCTACATTCTCCTCTCAGCTTTACTTTCTATTTAGTTGATCCTTAAAATCCTTCTCAACATAAAAATCTAACAGTTGCCACTGTGACAGGGTGACGTCTACGACCATCTCAGTCAGAGGCAGCTGCATCTTGCTTTACTTTTTTTTCTCCCCTTTCCCCCCTTCTTTCTCTCCTCTTTCCCCCTCTCTACAACTATCTGTAGACTCACAGAGGTTCAGTTCAGCAGAACTAGGGAAAAAAGATCAAATACACATCAGTCATGAATGATTACAGTAGGGGAGACATATATTAATCCTGATTTTCTGAGGACAGAGACTATATTCAATATGGGGAGGAATCTTCACTGTGGACATGCAGGAGATTTGGGTATCCACCACAGACATTTTAGGCTCTCAGAGGCAGTTAGGGTCTAGCACTAAGTGTGCTCATTGGCCCAGTCTGTTAACACTGATGAAAAACAGACACTGTGCCACCTCTCAGTCACAGATATTTTCTGTCAAATGCCTGAGATTCAAACATATGTAATATGGGGGCTG
Organism: Platyrinchus mystaceus; assembly: GCA_035041135.1. Taxonomy (NCBI): domain Eukaryota; kingdom Metazoa; phylum Chordata; class Aves; order Passeriformes; family Tyrannidae; genus Platyrinchus; species Platyrinchus mystaceus. Next base: position 6,578,703 of record JAWWLV010000011.1, read on the forward strand.
GTTATGCTTCAGCATGTTTTCTAACAAATTATTTCTTAGAAATGAAGCACTGAACAAATGGGAATTATAATGAAACAAGACAACAATGATAATACCATTGTATGTATCTGGAGTAATGATGGGGCTAGATCAGATAATGAAGGTGTAAAATGGATAAACATTGGCATCTCTAATACCCATAATAAATTCTAGGACATTGAAAAACTGCATGATACCAACAAATAACAGTTCATAGCACTAACAATAACAACCTCATAGAAAAAAATTATATTTAGAATGCTAGTCATTGAAGGAAAGTGTTCCAAAATGCAGAAACCACTACAGGACCACAAAAAATGGATATATGCAACATGGAAAATAATCAGAGCAATTCTCCTGCTTGTCCTCAGCTTCTTGGCTTACATTGTATCTCACAAAACACCTTTTGCTCTTTAGGTTTCATCGTTGCACGGGCAGTGGGGGTGACAACTGCTAAAGAAAAGAGTGACTTTAATCCCCATGGTTTAACATTAAAAAATTCTCTGCAGATCCCTCTACCTGAAAGGCAGGAAACTTTGTTATAGCAAAACATTTTATGCAGCTTAAAAGTCACCATGTTTATAATGACGGGGCGGGGGAAAGGAAAAGGATAGTGTGTGCCAGAGTCACAGGGAAGGATGTGGAGCACTGTGGATGGGAATGGCATTGCTGCTGGTTTGTCCAGTTTGCCCTCTCTCACCCAACACAACGTGCCTTGCAATGGAAGCAGCAGAGGTGATAGGACAGAAAACTGTGGTGAGGATGCTTTGGGGTGGCAGGGCAGGGCTCTGAGAGCTGCACCCACCTCTACTGCAGCACCACTCGGATCACACTTCCAGCTCACTGGTTCAGAGGGAAAGGGATTGATATATCTTTCTTAACCACCCAATCCTCACTTCAGAGTTCACAGTTAGGCCAAAATTAAACCAACAAATCTGCTGAGGTCCAACAGCCCCAAATTTAGCAATATATTGTAATAAACCATAACAGCTCTGCAGAGTGCCTCTGGATGTCACCGGGGATAAAGAGCAAAGGAGTGAAACCAGATATCTGTCAGCATTAGAGACTAATAACAATGTCTCACAGAAGGCAGGGCTGTGACTTATCCCTCTCCTTCAGAGCTTCCTCATGATTTTGCAGCAAGGGAACTGAGGCTGCAAGGGAACAGTAACGGTGTTTGTAAAAGAGATTCCTTCAACCATAAGATCATCCTCCAGGAACAGCTGCCCCTGTAAGAGGGCAGCCCAGCTTAATGCCCTGAAACCAGACCCAGCCACAGAGAGGTTTCATCAGCCCACTCCTCCTCAAAGAGTAGTCAAAATATACCCTGCTGTCAAGTCAGGCTTAGCTTCACAGCAGATGTGGTATGTTTGCAAGTGATAGCCATTCCTGTCATATATTGAAATTAATTTCTCAGACAAAAATCTGCTTTATTGGAAATGAAAATGAGCAGCAGACCCATCAACACAAGCACAAGTGTGGCCAGCAGGACAGCAACAACATTTGTGATAAAGCAGCCTTTCCCACTGTTCCCTTCCTCCCCATATGATAATTTAGTTATAGTGCCATTTTTCCAAGACAACTAAGTGCACATATTTTTCTCTTTCGAGTTGACTGCTGCAGAGTGGCTACACTTGAGCAAATTAGTTTTTATCATTTTAATAATCTAATTTTCATAAACCTTTTAACGCAAAAACAAAAACTACTTAACGCACAGCAAGATAATTAATATTGAAAATAGACTCTGCAGGAGAACTGTAGTACCTGCTGCCTTACATTAGTCTCCCAGAATAATGAATTAGCCAGGAGCTTTAAGTAAGTTTGTAGGAGCAGTATAAACAGCACCAACACAGACACCACTTCCACTTGCCTTAGATAAATCACATCAAGAGGCTACTTAATATGTTGGTAGCCTGGCTTTGAGAATAACTTCACCAGTGTCCCTGCTGGAGCCGCAGTGACTCTTATAACCAAAATTGTTCATTTTCAAATTTATCACTTTAGTGTTGACAGCAAAAAACAGAATGGTTTACGTGGCCTGAAGAAAGGAATTTGCCTTTTCCCCTTACCACCTCAAGACATAACTGAGTGAGGGAAGTGTTTGCAGCTGGAACTTGGAATGGGTCAGACTAGCTCAGCTCTGCTCCCCACCCCCAGGGCAGCAGCTTTTCAGCTGGACCAGGGGCCCAGGCTGAGGCTTTCTGCTGCCCTAAGGGAGTGGTGAAGACAGATACTCCCTTTCCCAGCAAACAGCAAGTTCGTTTGGTTTTTGGGTTCTTTTTAATAGAGTGTGGGGAGAGATAGCAACTAATCCTTTCTGCTGAACACATCTACCCCTAAGCAATGTCACATAACTCATTAATGCTGAGAACCAGGCACTGCCAGCAGAGACTGAAAGGACCCCTAAATGCCAAAATAATGTGTGCACTTAGAGAGCACTTAACATCTTCAAGGTACTATACAAATTATTACTAATTATTTAAGGAACTAATTACTGACAGAAAGAGGTTTATTGCTTTTCCTGAGCACATGCATTGAGTGTATTCCAGGGATCCTTTGAAGGACCCTCATGAATTTGCTGGTACAGCTGTTGCTCTGGGGAGTTAATGACTGGTGTTTTGGGGTGGGAGCCCACCTTCAGCTTGCCTGGCTCATGGGAGGATTCTCAGCTCAGCAGGACCCAATGAAAGAGATCCCTGTCCTGACGCAGGCCCTGTGCCCATAAAAAGGGGACCATTTCCAGATTTGACCCCTACAATCTCTGTGGCAATCAGGGATGCACAGTCTGCATGGCTAATAAGCGTGGGCAAAAAGTTTGTTATCTGCCACAGTTACAGTCACCTCACAAGGGACTGCTCAAAGATGTGAGGTTAAAATCCTGTACTGAAATAGGAAATGGTGGGAAGGGAATCAAACAAGAATACAGATTCATTTAAGGCTCAGCAGGGAATGATAAGGATAAAAAAAGAAATCATAGCGAATTAATGCTGTCAAAGGATTTAAAGGGAATATGAAAGACACTTATTATATGAGTATAGGGGGAAGACAAGCAAAAAACCTAGACAGGAGATATGTCCATTAATTAGTAAACAAAGGTGAGCATGAAAATAATAATGACTAGAATCTGTCTTTAATGAGACAGATAAAAGAAATGTGAACAATTCAGAAATGAGGAAAAGCCAGTAAAATATCTTTTCTTAGCATATGAGAAAATACTTCAAGGAAAATGAGCAATATTATCCCAAAACACTGTTTTATGAATATACTACCTTATACTCTTTCTAAACTAATTAACATTGCTTTAGAATGTGGTGAAGGTGAGGACTACGAAGGCCAGTGGCACAGCCTGACCTATCAAAAGGTCCCTGCAGTGGTCCCTGGGTGGCTGAGTCCCTCATGGCAATGGCCACTGCTGCCAGCAGCTTGTTGCTAAAGCTGTGATGAGACTCCAGGCAGGAGGTTTCATCCTGGCCAGGCACAATGCCACCATAGAGAGAGCCTGGGAATGATACTGGCAGGGAGCAGGATGCTTTGCAGATGGTGCTGAGGCAGATGTACCAGCACACAGCTCTCTGGGGTATCTTGGGTGACCTTGCCACAACAGAAGAGCTGTTGCTGAGCTTTCAGCAGGTGGAGGGACCACAAACTCTGGCTGCAGCCCTCCAGGAGGGAAATTGTGCCCAGGTTGTTGTAAAAGATCCCAACAGTTTGGGACAGAAATCACAGCTCTGCCTGGGCTTCCACTGGTACAGTAATGACAGAACTGCCAAATATCTGAGCCCCCAGTGTAGGATTAGCATAATTCAGCCCCCCAAAAACCCCTCTTTTAGAGGCGTTGATACATCAAGCTACCTCAGAGACAACTCTGGGCATGGGTGTTTGGTGCCTGAGAGTTCTTTCCAGCAGCATGAAGCCTCCAGCAAGAATAAATCTCACCAGACAAACTTGATTGCTTTTCTGATGGAAACAGAAAATTAAAGGATGAAGGGAATGCTGGAGCTATAATATATTTGCATTGGAGTAGTGCATTTGATACTGTGCCTCATGAAATCTTTCTAGAAAAATTAATTTAAATCAGCTTGAAGATGAACACTCTCTTCTTAATTGAAAACAGGCTGGAAGGCTATAAAGAGAGGTAGACAGTGAGTGGCAAAGCATGGAGTTGAAGATGAGGAGACTGTAGAAGAACCTCAAAGCTTACTCTTCATAATTTATATTTAGTATTTTCACTGTTCATCTAGAAATGGTGAAGGAAGCAACATGTTAATAAGATATGAAGATGATATTAAATTAGGAGGAATTAAATCCTCCACAAAAGATGCAAACAGATCCAGAGAGTGAAGAAGCTGGGTCAGAATTCTATAAAATGAATTCAGAGTTAGTTACAGAGCAGGAGACTGTGACCAGTTTTCCTGTTTGCTGGAACGAACCAGATCATCGGTTTTCATTGGTAGGAGGAAAGGAGGTTTGGGTTCAGAATTTTGCATGTCTGCTTCTGCATATGTGAATCTTGTGAGCCTGAAGGCTTAGGAAAATTCACTTTTAGCCCAGCATTCTTCCTAAGTGGAAGGTTTTGAATTGCACATCCAATTGTACACTTTGGGTATTTTCTAAGTTAGTGACGTAAGACAGGGTTTGACTTCCACATGGGTGACAATGCTTGCAGTTCAGACTGTGGTCTTCAGGGCAGATGTGAGCATCCAGTTGTGCAATACCTGCTAAAAAAAAGGCGAAATTTTAGAATTTGCCTGCTAAATATCTCAAACAGTACAGTAGGTGAATTCCATCTGCTCCCTTCAAACTCATGGGCACGAGTTAGAACCAAGCTAGAAATGAGATATGGCAGGAAAAGGGCAGTGCAAGTTCAAACCTGCAGTTTGGGCACCACAAGTTCAGACCATCTTTGTGCTGCTCTACTGTTTCTGTACCTGGAACACTGTGTTCAGTTCTCAGAAACTCATTAGCAAGGAGCTATTGAAAAATTATAGTGAGTTCAGAGAAGAGCAACAAAAATTATCAAGGGGATGGAGAGATTCATTTATAAAGGAAGATTAAAGGAGCTAAATCAGTACTGGAAGAACTGAATTTGTAATACACTTACTCAGAAAAATGGCTACAGAGATATTACAATCTAGTGCTGAAAGTTATAAACGCCAAAGATGGGGAATAATTAAGTAGCACACTGGGGTGTAACAGGAAGTATGAGGAACCAGAAATGAGAAAGGGAACACACTAAATATCCAGAAAGAATTCCTGACAAGTGAAGCCTCATAGTTCGCAAAACTTGAGTTAAAGTGAAGAAAAAGCCAGAAGATGTGCAATGGGGGGTGATCACCCAGTCCCCTCTGGAGAGCCAGGAGACCACCGTGTTGCTCACTGCTCTCTGTGGGACCGGCACAGATCCCTCACTGGGGCAACAGGACAGCAAGGAATGTATGAATATGTATGAGACTGTTGCTCACTGTGAGCTGTAGTGACAGTATCATTTCCTTCATATAATTTCAAATTTCCTCTGGTGAGCATTTGTTCAGAATTAAGAATTTGGATTCTGGTCCCTGGACATTTTTCCCCTTGATTATCTGAGAGATTTTATGCCTGGTGGTACGGTGGGACCAGACACACAGAGCAGTTTTCTCCTCCATGTAAAATTTCCAGTTTAATCTCCTACACTTACTGTCATTTGTTATCACTCTACAGAAGTGCACCTTTATGCTCTGTGCCAACAGCATCAAGCTAAGGCCAGATATCCTTAATGCCTTGTCCAAGTCAATATAAGTTATCCTTCAGGATTTCAGCCACAGAAGGATTGTGTGGCTAATGCAACACAGCATCCTGGGTTTCTCATTTATTTTGTTTTACTTCATATGCTGTATTGCTCTCACCTCTCAAATATTGATTAAGTCAAGTCAAAGCCGTGTACTAATCAGTGCAGCACAGTCTGCATTGTTATACACGTGTACCCATTATAACTGGTTTTGTAAAGTAGCATGTGAGCTATCTGTTTCCAGAACAAGACAAGGTCTGCATGTTTTAGCTGAGATCAGCTCTTATGTGTTTTGTATCATCTACACTCTCTTTAGGAGTAATTTTCTGTGTGTTAGAAGATGTACTTTGGCCCTCCCCTACTCCTAGTGATAGTTAATTAAAGCAATTCACAGGAAGTAAAACACCTTCCGTGAATGACTGAACAAAAGGAAAGACTGGATAGCTGCATAATCTCTACCTTGGATATAAGCTGATATTATCAGAGGAAAAAAACTGGAAATAAATTCAATTAAACATCTTTGGGAGTACTATTTGCCCCCACCCAAAAAGTAGCAGCCTGGGAGAAGGTAGACACCTGTAGAACCAAGAGCTAAATTCTTCTGTCTCTTGCACCACGTGAAACTCCTAAAATGAGCCAAGCTTGTAGGGAGCTTATCTGGAGAGGAAGCACAGACCTGCTCCCTGAACGGTGGCAACCAGCAGGGCAAACTGTGCCTACCTAGTTCCTGGCAGCTGTCAAGTGTGAACTTCTAATCTTTTCATGAAGCCGGAGACACAGTCAAATGACTTTGTATTACTGTCATTTGTATTCTGCCTCCGGACGCTCTCACTCCTCTTGCTTTGAGTAATATTTTTTCATCCTTGTCTTCTCATTAAAATTTCCTCTTCATTATCGAGCATTTTAATATAATTTCCTCCTGAACCGAGCTCAGGGTACAGCCCAACTAATAAGAATTGCATGATCTGCATTATTATGCACACATAATCCATTATAATTGAATCTTATTCTACTTTAATTGCACGTGTTTACAAACACTGCCACAGATTATGTATTTTAGTTGATTGTGCCATTAATGATTGAAAAGTCAATGCCATTTTGTGTTAAACCCATTTTTGGCTTGCATAACAAGTGAAATAACATAAAACTTCTGGAGAGTCACAAGATACATTTCTAACTTTCTCTGGTTTCTTTTTGTGTTGAGCTCTCCCAAACTGAAACCATGCATCTTTAAAAGCACAACACTTCATATCATTCAAACCATGTTCAGTCTTCAGAGTGGGGCAATACTTCTTCTTGGCTGAACTGGTAAGATAAAGGTATTTTAGTGACAGAGACCTCGTTTTTCTCTGTAATTTACAACACCCCCTTCACCTATAAGCCCAGTGCTTCTGCATTTTTAGAGAGAAGCTTTGCACCCAGAGCTCCCCCATTTCCAAGTGTGCTGAAACGCTCCCACTGCCTGCCTGGCAGTTTTGCTTCTGGGCAGTGTGATAAGGTCAACAGATGCAGAATTATTTGGGAAATGGACCTCCAGAGAATTCAGATACTGAAGAGATTGGAAAATTTGGCAGCACACTGTGCTGTTTTGGTGCAAGGTCACTTAGATAAGGTCAGTCAGGATGTTAAATCAAGCCACTGCCTAGTTTGTCATCAGGTTTTGTAACAGGAACAAGGGAGCCTGGTAGACCAGAATCCCCAGAAGAAAAAATACGAAAACCAAGTCAATATTTTTACCAAGATTTATAGAAAATGTACTTCTTTTTATGTTCTTTTTCTCAGACACATTTACCCCATGTGGCATTAACAGAGGTAGATGTACTTTATCAGGGCTCTGTTCAGCTTTTTCTTCACATATGTTTATTCTACTGCTCTTTAAGCCTCTGTGCAGGGTGTTTTCTCACCCAAAAAGCTGTCCTTCAGACATGTGTAACACCTTGCTCAAGATGCTGACAGGACCACCAACTGTAAGCATCTTGCAAAGAGTCCTCAAAACGAGCGATGCTTTTTTGTCACCACTGCATTACAAATTCCCTTGAGCCTCTCCTGATCCAGAAAGTCGGTAACTGGGAGCTCACTTCATGGCCCCAAACATGCATATTGGGTTGTTTAAGTTTAATCATAGTTGAATAAAATACTATCACCCTAGCAAAGGAGAAAGGGTTTGTCCTGAATGAGAGAGAGGTTCTGGCAGAAATCAAAATGCAGGTGATGTGCTCAGCATCTTCAGGATGTGATTGTTTATGCCTTTGACAATAAATCATACTTTGCAGGCACTGACAAATGGAGCTTCACAAAACCCTTGCGAAGTAAATCATCAGTTGTTACCCAGGACAGGGAGGGAGATCTGGCATAAAAAGGTTAAGGAACTTGACCAAGAAGAAACAACAAACCTGTGGCAAAGTGCAGCTCCCATAGTGCCCTGGTCTCTGCTGGTAACCACAAGCCCTTTCCCTCCCAATTCCCTTTTGGCTGTTACCAACTGCAAAGGAATGGCCCCTAATAACACATTTGAATACTGAGTTGTCAGGAGGTTGTGAAGCTGGGAGAAAAATTAATGATTTTTATGTTCTGCAATGGATTTACAGAGAATCTCAGAGGCTTTAATTTGGACAGGCTGCGTTCTGCCATGCCTTTTTGGTTCCATCTATTGGATTTTTGATAAATATAAAGCTCTCCAGTGGGATTGGGGATCTGAAGTGTTTTGGTATGGAATTAAGCAATATGGTATGATTCTGTGTTTATAACAGGAAGGCTTTTGTTTTGTGCTTATAGGGATTTGGGCAAGAACTGTGCCCTTGTCATTAATTGTTGTGCATTATGACTCAGAATAAACTTACTGCATTGTCTAAACTATTTTCTAGGCATCATGATATGTTTAGACGTTCCATATATCTTGAAGTGTGAGATTTTGTCCACCTCTACACAGTTGTGTAAGTAGGGATGGCTGTAAGGTTCTGTATCAGGAGGTATGCTGACAATGCAGAGGGGATCTTGCAGGCATTTATGTTTACTATTATATATGGCAGTTTGCTGTTACTTGAAAACACTTTTGGATGGACCTGTTTAATTCACATAGTCTGGATTCAGTAAAAGCAGGATTTCATGCTCTAACTGCCTTGCCCCTTCTTTCTTCCTTCCTTCCGAGGATGACATCCAGTTTTTGTGGCTAGCCATGTCCAGTCCTCTAGTCCTACAGCTCAGTGCAAACAGGCCACAGCTGTAGAGGGTGGTTCTGTTGAGGTTTGCACTTAAGTCAAGACTTTTTTATGCTTCTAGAGTAGAGGATGCCAGGACACCCCTCTTTTGTGAAGTTATTCTAAGCCTGCAGTAAGGACCCAGTGCTGATGAAATGCTTTGCTGTCCTGTGATGAGAAGTGTGGCAGAAGTGAAAAGCATTACTATTATTGCTGTCCTTTGAAAGGAGTCCCTAGGGGAGCTGACATTTGGAGGATTCACTGCAGGTGGTGGGGTCTGCTGTCAGCCTGTGAAGCCAGGATTCACGAACAGTGGCTCATAGGTACTTTGTGCCATGCACTTGAGGAGGTAAAGCTTTTGTTTGTGGAGAACAGCTCTGCAGAGCTCTGGAAAGAGCAGTTCTGTAGCTACAGAAGAGTTGGTACAAGGTCAGAGCTCTTAGAAAGGGCAAAGAGAAAACAGTCCATGCATGCACTGCCTGTGTGTATTTGCATGCATGTGCATATGCAAGTAGGTTTGTGGGTATAATTAACTCCTCAGTTCCTGGGTGCATTTGGAGAACAAAGAGTCAAGTTGCAGAACTTTCATCATTGTGTGAACAAACTGCATTAACCTCAAAAGAGGAAAGAGGAGGGATTTAAAGCACTGCAATAGACTGTATTGAGGATGAATCCCTTGCAAAATCCTTGTGCTAAATCAAACCTATTCTAGTTAAATAAGCTCATACACTCCTCCATCACACAGACTATTATTTTTACACTCTTGGCACTGAAAAAAATGGCCAAAAGTATTATAATTTTTTTTAACCTGGCAAAGGTATTTGCTGCTGTGCTGAGGTGTGTCTGCCAAGCTTCAGGACTGAAGTAATTTTTATGCCTGAAGCTTTGTACACAAAAGTCTCCGGGGGGGGAAAAAATAATAAGGAAGGGTTTATCACTGACAAGTTGGCCCGGTCTTAAGTAGTGTTGAGCAGCTGGAGAATCTGGAAAGCACAGCAGACTTGGAGTCAGTGGGGAAAAGAGGAAATTCTGCAGTTACCAGAGTCTTGCCCTAAAAGGAACAAATAAAAGGGAGAGGTGAGCACTTCAAAGACGGGACAGTTTGCAGATGAGAAAGCATGTTGGTAAGACCATTAGAAACTGGCCAGGCCAGCAAAGTGATTAATGGAACGGAATTGCCTTTTGGTTCTTGGGATCAACAGCTGATTGCATCCCAACAGGATTGCCAGAGATCTGAGCACAGAAGTCAAGTCACCACTGAAAATCTGTACTTACTCCCACTGCCCTCCCAAACTCCTCTCCTTCCAGCAAACAGGGATAAGCTGAACTTCCCAGCCAGGCTTCTCTACTGGGATTTTAGTGGGCAAGATTGGTGGAAGGGGAAAAAAATCAGAGAAGTACAGGAATAGGATTGGTGGCATGCAGAGCTTAAAGAAAACATTTAAGAGTTCACTGAGTGGGAACCTAGATGTCAGGACAACTCAGGCCCCAGTAATTCCCTGAAGTCCTGGGAATGCCTGCAATGCAAAACCCATGGCCAGGGTGGGAGGTCACATCTCAGCACAAATGTTTTCTGTCCCTGCTATACAGAGTGCTCAGAGCTGTGGAGCAGCTTGGTCCTTTGAGCTAATACCCAGCAGCAAATGGAGGGGCTTTCAAGCACCAGAAATACCCAACGATTAACTCAGCAGTGGCTAAAATAAAAGAAGCGTCATGCATGGAAGAATATTTGGCATATTTCCAGGTCTTAGCAAATACAAAACCCCATCAGTCTAAAGAAGCATTAGGAGTTCATGATGTGGAAATAACTGGCTGGTGTGTGACGCATTTCCAGCTTATGGTGAGCCATCTATTAGGAGAAAATGTTTTAGACATTCCGGGGCTGGACCCAACCTCCCTGCCACAGGCCAAATGCCATGAGCATGAGGCGAGTGTTTTGGGAACAGAATGGCCTGCCATGTGCAAAGAGGGAAGAGATCAGGGAACATTAGGCATAATTACTTCTCAGCTGTTTAGTACTCAGATGAGGTGATGGGGAAAAGTCTCCTGTAATAGCTGAGTTGGGGCAGCTTATGTCTGCTGTGATGATATCTTTGCTGGCTTCCTCTCACTCTGAGGCATCCACTGGATGGACAAAAACCTTTTAGAATTTGACCATTTGACTTGAAGAAAGCGCTCAGAGTGAAAGGGAATCTACCAAAATGACAGACGTGAGTGAACTGTTTTCAGTGCATCTATTTTAGCAGCAAGAAAAAAAAAAAGGGTGGCTTAGTCATGTCCAGCAATCAAGGTCAGCATGACCTTGGGTTTGAGCAGCAGCACTCCATCCACTCCAGTGGAGCCAGGGAACTCAGAGAATTCCATGGACACCACCTGGTTTTAAAAATTCCTTCAGCATTAGGAAAAATACTTGCTTTACAAATGATAAAACCAAAACACAAGGAAATAAAGTCATGCCCAAGAAGTTAACAGCACATTCAGCTGCCAGTCCATCTTTTTAGCTGCATTCTCCTTGGGAGTAAGCTGGGAAAAAATATCTGCATGTTATTGACAAAAGATGGCAGTGAATCCTTCATTACCCAAGTAATTCCAAATGGTATTCACAAGATTCATAACAATTTCCTTAATGAGCAATTTTGAAGAGTGTTTCCTTTCTGTAGAGAAGTTCATCATTAGAAGAAAATCTCAGGTAGTTTCAGGAGGGCAAGTCTCTTCCTTCCATAACCCTGGGGGTGCAGAAGCTGCCCCAAGGTGTCTGCACTTGTAACATTGGTAGCAGACACAGCAGTGGACCTCCAAATCCAAGAACTGCTGGCATTCATACAGAAAATACTACACAATGTGAGCCAAAATTCAGTCAAACTGAAAAATGCGGCTGTATCTTTTTTTTTTTCTCTTTCTTTTAAATACTAATTTTCTGTCCTCTGGGTCTTTTTAGTTCTTCTCTTTGCTATTTTTGTCAAAGACAAGATTTGTGCTCTTTATTTGACACAGTCTTTTGAATTCCTCTGGAAAAAAAAGGAGAAGCTGTGGACATATCAGTGCCAGCTACGAAGGACTACAGTGAAGATCTCTCTGCTGCAGAAACTCACAGCACCAAAAGGAAGGGAGGTTTGGTCTGGGCTCTTTGCCTTTGGGATTCTGTCTCCTTTAAAATGATTAGAGATACAGGCTTATTTTCCTATCTTTAACCCTGTGTCACTGAGAACTTTCCCGGGAGCAAATGTTCATTCTTCTCTCCTGAAGTACCAGGTACTTCTCAAATGCACATAGAATCTGGACATTCACACACACACTTCTGCTTCCATTTTGGACAATACCACCTGGGCACGGTGCAGTAACTCTTCATGACCTGAACTTTATAAAAGAAAATGTTCAGATACTCGCAGGAACAGAGAGTCCCCTTTGCTTCCTGACTTGATTATCATAGTAAATTTGTGTTCTTTGCAATTAACTTCATGCCCAGAAGGCAGGATTAGTTGCAGGATGAGTTAGAATATAGAATCATAGAGTATCCTGAGGTAGAAGGGACTCACAAGGATCACTTTGAAGTCCAACTTCTGGTCCTGCACAGGACAACCCCAAGAATTCCACCATATGACTGAAAGCATTGTCCAAATGCTTCTTGAACTCTGGTAGGCTTGGGGCCATGACCACTTCCCTGGGGAGCCTGTTCCAGTGCTCAACCACCCTGTGGGTGAAGAACTTTTTCCTGATATCCAGCCTAAACCTCCTTGCAGAGCTTCCTGCCGTTACCTCTGGTCCTGTCACTGCTCACCACAGAGAGGAGGTCAGTGCTGCCCCTCCATTTCCCCTCAGAAAGGGGGAGTTGAGGAGATG
>JAWWLV010000011.1:6591621-6610675 GCA_035041135.1 Platyrinchus mystaceus
GATAAGAACAACTGGTTGACTGGCATCCTTGCTGCTTCAGTCACTCCTAAGAAAGTGTGCCAAGAGGTACTTTCATGGGTAACATGACATCTCAGCCATGTTGTTTCCCACCTAGCCTGCCTTACACAAACTAAAGACTTTGTGCCAGTAGAAGGAGAACATTACACAGTGCTCCATAAGAATGGTATCATTCTGCTCTAATCCCAGTACCTGCTAAGAAGCATCACTGTGGCCTGTAGCTATGGCATTTTCCAGCAGACATGAGTGAACCCAGTCAAAGTGCCAAGCCAGGCTTGTGATATGTTGTGAATCAGCATAGCCCTGCCCTGCCACTTGCATCCCTGTGCCTTGGTGGTACAATTAGTGGGAGGCCAGAACTGGGCTAAGCACAGCCCTGCCAAGCTGGGGGTAAAATGAGCTGCTGACTCTCTGCAGGGGCTCTCTGCAAGCACTGGGCTGTGAGCAGCACTGCAGCAGAGAGACAGCCCTGCCTGCAGCAGCACAGGCTGTGCCTGTGGATGCCACGGCCCTCAGAGGGACAGGGCTGGGTTCACTGCTGCTCTCCAGGCAAAGGTGGCAGAAGCAGAGAGAGCTGGAGGTCACCTACTGAGAGACTGAGGGAAAAGGGGAGAAGAACTGCTGATGCTGAGCGGATGCCTGCCTGCTCCTCCTGCTGCTGCTGTTTGCTGGGAGTTGAGGATCAGACCAGTTCTATTTTCAGGATTTAGATAAAAGTTTCAGTCTCAGGTCAAGACTCTCCCAGTTGCAAGAGAGCCTGACTCTTTTTCGTGTGGGGTGGGAACAAGAGAGCAGCTGCTCAGCTGTGCCTGCCAAGCTCTGTCCTGCCTGGCTGGAGTGCCCAGCTCGGAGAAAGCTGCTTCCTTCAACCAGAGGCCATAAAGACGCTGACACCCACAAACAAGCACACCAGGGATATTCAGGCATGATCTCCCAGAGATGGCCTTCAGTAGATATTTTCTGTGCTCCTGGTGCAAAATTTCTTCTCCGAGTCCCCCTCAGCCACTGCCTTTCAGGGGGCAGGATCTCACAGAACCACTGCAAAACTAGAGATCCTCTGACAGGAGCAGAAAAACAGATGGCTGAGAGAGGATTCTGCATCAGTGAGACCAATCCTCTGCAGTCAGAGGCCACCATTTCATAAGATCCCTTCCATCCAGCAGTGAAGCTGTTATGTTAAAACTAGTTTGTCTTTACCTCCACCTCTTTGTCACAAGGACTAATTTAGTGCCTCATTCTTCTGATGGCAGGAAACCTCCTCAGAATTTCCAGCCTGAGTTTATCTGTGACCCATTTATACCTATTTGTTCTTGTTCCAATGCTGTTCTTGTGTTGAAATAGCTATTCTCACCCTCCAGTGTTAGCTCTTCTTCCCACTGCATTTGTAGACAGCAATGACATCTCTCAAAGCCAAAGAAATGCTGCATTTGCTGCACTTCTCTGCAGCTGTTCCTGTTTTAGCAGACCTTTTCAGAGCTTGTGTGTCAGGACTGCCTGTCTAGTGTTCCAAGAAGGATCTCATCGGGCCCCGGATCAGTGATGTTCACACTGGATGTCTGAAGCATCATCACAGGTTCAAAAAGTCCCTCAGGGCACTCCAGAACATCTAACTTCACTTTCTTCTCTATTGTTTCTAAAAGATAAGCCCCATTTCACAGGAATAGTGCCTGGCAGGATTCCCTCAGTGCCCAGCCTTGCCCTTCATATGATTACATCCCTATTCACACTTCCATCTCTCCTGCTGCAGCCCTTAAGGCTATCCCATTTTTTTAATACAGTTTTCTGAACCCCCACTATTGTGCTACTCCAGCCTGATTTTATCTCAGCCAAAAATGTTAAAGCATTTCTTTTTGTGCCAGGAATATCAGAATTATAAATGCAACCAAGATCCCCCACCAGCCCTAAAGGAACTACACAGTCACCACTACACCCCAAACTTTCCCAAATATGTATTCTCCCTAGCTCTTCAGACATTTCCTGCACAATTCCACTAATCCCCATTTTCTCCAGTTTGACTAATCTTGCCAGTATGTCAAATACCCTGTAGAAGTCCAAAGAGATTAAATCTACTGCACTGCTTTTGTCAAGAAAATCAATTATCTTATCAAATAAAATCATCAAATGCATCTGACACAACATCCCTTTGGTAAAGCTTTGTTGCATCTTTTCCTTCAAAAAGAAGTTCTTTTCCTTCCTAAAGCTTTGTATAACATTGAGGTCAGACAAACCAGTCTTTAGTCACATAGATCCTATTTTTTCCTTCAAAAATATACTAAGCAACTACTATACAAAGGGATGACAGTAATAGTGCCCCATCTGGAGCCAGATACCCTACAAATTGGCTCCAGCAAAGCCTCAGCAGAATAGCACCTAACCTCTATTACCTGCTTTCCTACTTTTTCCTTTTTGTTTGGACTTTTTTACATTCTTTACTTCAAAAGTGGCTTGAAATCAGGCTTTTACAGTGTCAAAGTACAGACTAAGGGGTTTAGGAGTCAAACAGACCAAGTTCCAGAAAAATAATGTAATACCTGGATTTTCCCAAAACCAGAGGAAACAAAATGCTCTGTCTCTTCCCAAGGCAATTAGGGATTCTGTTCTCTAAAAGAGGCGAGAGAATTTCAAAGTGCATAGAAGCAGGTGATTAGAAATAAAAATAAAATTGTGAATATTACATGTGTTTTGTTTGGGCTTGATGCAAAGGCTTCTGGATGGTGCAGCTAATGGGCAATTAGATGTTCACAGCCTTCTGGCTGGGGATCAAATTTTTAAGCATTTCTATATCCTTTGGTCAGTCATGGAAAAGGTCCTGGTTTGGGGGACCTGATAGGCTCCTGTGTGCTAAATTTATGTTATCAAGTTCTCCATATTAACATCTCGTCTCCCTGTTTTCCCTCATCCCTTCATCCTTCATCCTACCCACCGAGGAACTCCTGGGTCTTGCCTCAGCCAGGGCAGCTTTTTGACTTTTCTCCCTCAAACCTTTTGTGCATCTCCTCATTTTTGTAATGTTACTATCCCTCAGGATGACCAGATGTGATTGTATCCTGCCAGAAAACAAACAGTGCCAGCTTTTCTCAGCTCTAGTCCATGAGTAAGTCCTAAAGAGATCATCAGCCCCCAAGATGTGCAGTTTATGTAAGGGAGGAAGATGGGGGCAGAGGGGGGTAGAAGGCCATGGGCTGCAAGGGTTCCAATCCCAGATATTCCATGGCTTGCAGAGGTCACATCAGGTCTTTATGCTTCTTTTTCACTTTCTCATGCCTCAGAAAGTTTGCATCATCCATTGTGATGATAGTCTTGAGCCTGCTCCCCTACCACTCCTTTGCTCGGCACTGCCCTTCCCCAGGGCTCTGCATTCCCAGCTCCCCAGTTTTATTATCCATGGTGAGATACAGGAGCACTGGGACTGTTTCAGTGGCTATTGAGACAGACCTCCAAGCCATACAAGTCTGCAATACAGCATTTTACTAACTGTTTATACTACACACCAACAATAAAGATGGCGATTTAAAGAAAATTAAGAAAAATTAGGGCATTTCACTTGTTCTAGGACCATCTCAAACAGCCTTGCATGGGCAGTTGATCTCCTACTGCTATTACAAAAAATAAAATGGTCAGTGACTGTAATTAGAAGAGAAAGTAATGAAATTCAAACATAATTATTATCAAAGACAGGCTCTAATAGGATACCAGTCTAGTTGAAAGTTCACACAAATTTGAACTTAGTGGCAAAGAAAACCCCACTTAATTTTCTCTGTTTCACAAAACAGTTTTATGAACCTAATAAGGAAATTTTAGCAAATCTGATTATGCAAGGAAAAAGCTCTTGTTATAATTAATCCAATTCAGAAATCAGATGTCAGCAAATGGGGAAATTTCCTTCTCATTTATATTCCTGTCAAACCACTGAAATCAGAAGAGCTTCAAGAAAGTTTAAGACTTCCTTTGTAAAACTATATTGCTTGACAGTAACTGGGCTTATATTTAGATGGTTCTCCCATCATACTCAAATATTATTGAGTGTTATTATTTAATGCACAAAAGATCTCTGGAGCAAAATCCTATATCAGGATTGGTGTTTTTGAAGTAAAATGCGTTTGTACCTCTGGAAAGAGGAATTATAGCAGACAGCACTAGTTATACAGTAGAGAATATATCATATATCATACCAAATACATAAATGCAGAATCTTGATCTTCTATTTTGTTAAAAATGGCTATATTAAAAATTAATGGCATGAAAATTCTTCACAGCATCTCAGATATTTCAAGGAATATTCTAGTAGCTGAAATACTGAGAGGCTACTAAAATAAAAGACATGAATAACTCTGGGCAGACAGTGTCTTTTTGTTCAGTGGCTGTACTGCTCTTGACACAATAGAGCAGTCCCTGGAAAAGAACCCTGAAAGGACTGAGCTGGCCAAAGTAATTAATGCACATGATTGTTTTCTTTGCAAAAGAGAGGAAAGAAAAAGCACATCTTCAGCTTTTGGACTCAGACCTGTATTCCTCATTCTGGTGTGTGGGAGAGACATCATTTGCAATCAGTGTAGTGACACTGGGTTCCTAGCTGGCTCCAGATCAATGGTCCTTCGTGTTCTCCTGCATTCAGCCATGCCAAATGCTGCTTGTTCCCACTGGCACAGGTAGGAGTAACTCAATTGACTGCTGGGGAGTCGCTCTGTATTTACACAGATGGAGCTGAGAGCTGAATCATGTCACCACTTCTTTACCCCTTTGATAGGTATAATTTGGATTCCTCTCTCCTGAACTCCTACCTTGACAAATACGCCGAAGTGTCTCATCTCTGATCTCATATACACAAACACAGCCCCTGCCTTGGCTCCCCGAGTTTCTTACAGAGACAAGAGGAGCAGCAGTGGCACTGCTGGCTGCTCATCCTGCATGGGCATTTACCCACACCACTGCCCACCAGGGCCCAGCTCTGCCTCCCACCAGCTCCTGTTTGGAACTGCCTTTCACCAGATATTTTAAACCCTGCAGGCTCTGTGCAAGGCAGGTGCTCATCACTGACACAGGGCATTGATGCTCTCACACCCCACAGTCTGGGGATGTTACAGTGCCCTCTTCGGTGGGAAAGGCTATGCCAGGCTCAGGAAGGAAGCCTGGGAAAGAAAATCCCCATCACAGGGTGCTTCACGTTCCAGGGCCATCCCTGCCACCCCCAACATCCTTCCAGTGCTCCTTTGCAGCATCTACACAGTACGGTGCCCCCCACACTCTGCAAGGACAGAGATAACCAGGATTCCATACCAGGTAGCACCTTCCATGCTTGCCCTCCACACTCTTCACAGCTTAAGAGACCTCCCTGCTCACATGAACTTCCTGACCCTCCCATATCACACTGAACCCGATCAGAGCAGAGGTTCTGCATCAGACCAAGAGAGACAGAGATACTTTGCTTGTTTGGTGGATTTTCTGCTGTCAGCATTAGGGAGACAGCTGAGGGCCTGTTATTCTATTGCAGTTGTTCACCTGCACTCTGCAAATGGTACAATCTGTCTGGAGAGCCAGGCAGGCGCTCCAAGGAGTGGCCTTTCCTTTCCTGAGGGATTACATTGCAGCTTGCCTCTGGAGGCTGAGCCCTGCTCAAGCCCAACAGCCTGATAAGGGGTTGATGATCCAGCTGGGAGCACCAGCCAGAAAGGCAAGCAAGAACCAATGAGCAGCAAGGCAAGAAGGGGAAGAGTTGGTTTAGTCACCTGTGCAAAAAAATAATAGCAACTCTGGGGAAAGAGACATGGTGTGTGAGATAAAGGGGACCCTGGGGATGTTGTTCCCGGAATACCAGATCCGTCATGCTGCCCCCAAAGGGTATTGCATTTCGGGGGACTGGGGTTTTTTACTACTATACTGCACCAAGAGGTCTTTGAAATCTAAGCATGGAAACCAAGAAAAAAATACATCTTCCTGCAGTGGCTGTGGGTGGGAGGAGAGAGGATTAGAGGAGTGAGGCAAGGGTTAGAGCTGTGGTGTGTGAGCCTCTGTGTGTGCCTGTGAGGCACACCAGGGTGCTTTTATCTTTGAGCACAGGCAGCTGAGGCCAAAATGCACCACCAGAGCCTGGTCCTGCAACATCCTGCAGGTCACACTGGAGCCGGGACATTAGTTGCACAAGTACAGACTTTCTGGAACTGTTTTTCCAGGTTTGTTTTATTCACACTATGAAAACATTGCTGGTTTCTGTGCTCTGGAGCTCCAGCTGGGAGCCCCTGCAACAGGCATTTGTTATTGTTGGACAAATTCTCATGCAGTGAGGATATGGCCCCTCATCCCAGTAGGGATGAACTCTACAGCTTCTAGTGTGTCTTCTGTGCCTCTCTTAAAGTCCACAATTTCAAGTCAAGGTTATCTCTAAGAGTCTGAAAATAGAGCAAGTACAGACACAAAAATTTAAAGAATCTTCTTAAAACTTCTCAGAGCAGAGAAAAGGTCAGATTACAGGTGTATTTATGGACAACATGTTCCACTTTTTTTTTCTTTTTCAGTTTTAAAAGCTCCCAGAAGTGGAAAAATAAGGAAACATTACTTCAATAGCCCTAATGAGCATAAAATAATTTCAAACAGATGTAAACAAATACTGTTAGGTAATTAAAACCGGAGATAACTGACTGGCTAAATTCCTCTGGAGTCCTCTTAACTTCAGCTTCTGATGATACTTTAATATTTTTGCATATGCAGAATTGAAAAATGCATCAGAGAGGATGGAAAAAGGAGATTTGTTTTATCAATGAAAAAAATGTGTGTTTATGCCAAAGGAGTATCCCTGTAGCCTGACTTAAAAGCAAAGCTTTATCATTCTGCCTATTTCCTCTTGGAAAGCATCTGCTTGGTTTCCAAATACCATTTTTTCACCAAGTCATTTATTCATAAGCATGCTCTGTGTCCTCAGCTGCTGTGCTGATGGGGAAGAGGTGGCAGCTTTGTACAGGGGCTGTAAGCCTTTTTTCGTGGGGAAGAAATAACTTTGTACAAAACCTACATATATTTGAAGATGTATGTTTAGGTCCAAATGTTGCCCTCAGTGGTATAAACTCCAAACAACTCTACTTCAGTAAATATAATCAAATCCCTCTGGTCACTCCAGATTTACACAGGAAAACTGAGATTTTGAGCCTTGGTGAATTTTTGGTGTTCACAACCATAAATCCTGTGCTGGTAGCTCTGGCTGCAGTCACACAGCCTGAGCCCCTCTGAGCCCCTGCTGCAGAATATAGATCAATAAAATTAAAAAGTGGCGTCTTGTGCGAGGTTTCTTCTTTCCCTGACAGCACACATTTTCTGCAAACAGGCTGGGCTTTGAACTCAGCCCAGGCAATGTCCCTCCTGCTCCCTGGCTGCTGTGAAGCTGCCACCAAAATTCTCCTTCACCCTTCAAGCAGGGCTGCATCACCCACAGCATCCCACATGAGAGTCCATGGTGATCTCAGACAGAAGAGCCAGGGGACATTGTGCCTTCAGGAGCAGACCTGTGTGACCATACAGCATCAAACACCCTGTACAATGTGGAGGCTACTTAGGCAGTTTTAGGCCCTTGGTATTCTGAATTTAAAGTTTATCAGCAAGACAGCAACAGCACAAGCTTAAGAGGGCTGAATTTCAGTCGTTTTGCTTCAGTTCTCAGGCAAAGCTCACAAAGGACTTCTTAAGGGCAGAGGATTACTCTTAGTTTACAAATGGGGAAACTGAGGCACAGTGTTACAAAACAGCCTCTCCACAATGCTGCTCCTGGGCTGGCTCTTTACCTCTCTGCTTCTGCTATTGCTTCACTGAAAACCCCCTCACTGGGGCATGGCAAAGTCCCCTTCCCTCCCCCTTTGCACACTCTCTCCAGAACTTGATCTTTCACTCCTGGAGAGCAGAGCTCAGTGTACAGCACCAAATCATCAAAGAAACCCAAACAGGCATCTCACTGATGCAAAGAACCTTTCAAAAAGAGAGAGAACAAAAATAGAAGCATGAGCTTCATTAGAGAAGTGACTATTCCACCAAAGCAAAGCAGCAGCTGAGTAAAGAATAAAGGGAAGAATAGATAAAAGGAGATACTTGAATCCTGAAGAAAGGAGAGCTCTGCATAGCAAGTGATTTGCAAGGTGTGGAAAAATAGGCAAAAGACTTATCTAGCAATATCTTGCTAAAGTTGCTGGAGAATATTAACATAGGAATAGGAAAGCGTGGACAGAAAAAGCAATCAAGAGTTGGAGAAACAGCCAAGAACTGTGTGTAAAATCAGAGAGCATCGAAGTGGCCAATTTGGTGTTTCTGTGAAAGGTGAATAGCACAAAACATTATCCATCACAATGCAAGGAAATCACAGTGGCACCGATTGGAGCAGTGCTTCAGGAAATTATTGAACAAGCAAGAAACAACCTCTGATCATGGCATTCCAGGAGAGGAGTAAATCTGGAGAATTGCACACAGGGCTTAGACCAATGTGGCCTGCAAATGTTTGAGCAGTAATCCATTGCTTAACAAATGGAAAAGCAGCAGGCAGCAATTGCTGCTCAGCAGAACTGCTCAGAGCAGGAAACCATCTCTGCCCAAGAGTTGCACACAAAAACTGGCTCTGAAAGCATTGGTACTGAGACCCAGACAGAGGAGAGTAAAATTGCTGAAGTGTG
Organism: Platyrinchus mystaceus; assembly: GCA_035041135.1. Taxonomy (NCBI): domain Eukaryota; kingdom Metazoa; phylum Chordata; class Aves; order Passeriformes; family Tyrannidae; genus Platyrinchus; species Platyrinchus mystaceus. The sequence goes on from JAWWLV010000011.1 coordinate 6,600,285, forward strand.
AAATCCTCTTGGAATTACTCAACACTCGCACTGGAGACTGGCCCCAGCAGCTGGGTGTGCATCCTCAGATACATATTTTACTAGCCTTTAAGCAGTAAACATTCCCTGGGCCCAGCAAGCAGCACTGTGTAAGCAGCCTGTTTTGTTGGATTCCGGTTTGTTGCTGTTCAAACCTACAGTCAATCTTCAGTGATTTACTGAAGAGGATTGGGCACGCCAGAAATCATTTAATTTCATCATCTCTCCGAAAAGAATTCAATAGTTTACCCATTGTCATGAAAGATGATCTTAGAGTCTGGATTTCCCCTGCAGGCAATTACAATGGGATGCCTGACCTGTATCTCAGCAGAAAACACACCAAAGTCAGCGGTGTGGCCCCTGTTTGAAACAGGATAAGCAGTCTAAAGAGGAAAACAAGGTTTATTCTGATGCCTTTGCTGATAACTGATATACCCCATCTCTTCTGCTCCTCATTACCCCAGCACTAGACACTGTTGCAGAATGTGGAAGCTTTGATGTTTCTGAAAATTAGCTGTGCTTTAGGATATATTTGCTCTAGGTAACATCCTAACTGGCAAGTATTAATTAACTGGCACATCTAGAAGTGCAGGAAAACAGTAGGCTGTTGAAGATGGAAAAGAAAGTGAAGCAAGGGTTAACCAGCCTTTATCTTTGCCGACAAGTATACGTACTCTATTCCCCATCCACCCCCATAGAGTATGAAATGCAGCAGATGTTTGGAGAACAGCTCTCCTGATCTATCAGCCTCTGTATAAATGAAGGTTGAATTAGTGAAGAAGAAGGCAGAATAATGTTTACCAGAGAAGAGCAAGAAGATTTCCGACACCTGGGCAACTTAATGGTGGCAGATGGCAAAAGCTGAAGGCAAAGAGAGGGAGCGATGTGCACCAGCAGCTGGTGAACAAATGGGGAGGAGAAAGGCCTCTGCTGAAACTGCACAGGAAGATTTTAATACCAGCAGTTCTGTAAGAATGATAGTGTGAATATGCAAAGAGGAGCCTGTGTTTTAACTCAGACAACTATCGTCAAAAGTACCCGATGGATTGTCAACCAAGGAGATTTTCACAGCAAGAAGCCATCTATTTGCATCAAATACTGTCAGTCTGCAAAGCAGCAACTTCTGGGTCATTTAACAACACTCCAGATGTAGTTATTTTCTCCTAGGCAAGTGGCTCAAAAAGAGCTGTGCAAGAAAAAGGCAGAGTTGGCATATAAAGGGGGACAATCAAGCAGCATGTGGAAGCGATTAGCTAGTCAGTGTGATATAACTCAGTGAAATGAACACTTGGGTGTCCTGTGATTCTTAGCACAAAGAAGACAGCAAGACGGTGGCCAAACGCAGGATTGCATTCACACAGGTGCTGCCTGCTCTACCACAAGAAAAAGAAGGAAACCAGACAGGGCTGTAAATAAGGAACTGACATCAATGGTCTTTCTTGATAAATCTTTTATTTAAAAGACAGAGGTGGGATTAATGCATGTAGCCAAGATAATTGTTAGGAGTTTATCTTTCCCACACTGGACTCTTTTTAGGAAATAGCTGCAAAACTTGGTTCTGAGTTCAGGCTTTACAACACCTGAGAGTATCTAGATGTCTATGAGAGAATTTGGGTTTTCTGAAAGATCCTTTTTCTCGTTAGACTGATTTTCACTTACACTGTGATTATACATACTGAACAGGACCTGTTACCTTCCCTGCATGTCACATTTGTAGCTCTGCCAGGCTAACACTGAACTGAACACTGACACTTTACAGAGACCCAGCATGGAAGAGCCATCTACAGATCATTCCTGCAATTCTTTAATGCACGATTCACACCAAGTATCTATGGATTAGTGAGACTACCTGCTGCTGCTTCAAAAAGACTCAGCAAGCGGGTAGAAGGAATGCTGTCTGATAGGTATGCAACTTCAAAATATATTCATACTGTTTCCAGAGAATTTGTGACCACGGTAGAAGAAAAGGTTATTGTATGAGCAACCTGCAGCTTTAATTATATTGTGCACTTCCCTTTGCAATTAGAAATGTGTATCTGTAACTGATAGTTACACTTTCTAGTTACATGTCTATCAAATTCATGTTATAATTAGGATGACTCATAATGAAATTATCCGTTATTGCTCTGTTCATTATATTGTTTGGCTTACAGTCAGCATGCAAACTACAAATCTCCTGAATTCCTCCTGTCCTTCATCCTCCTTGGTCTTCTCCTAAGCAAATACTGGTCAGAAACAAATAGAGGCGCTTTAAATTGTTGTAACTCCTTTGCAAGCAATGGGTTTTCTCAAAGAGGGTCCACTACTGCACAGCTGAGCAGCAATCTCCTCTCCTACAGAAGTCAATAGGATTCTCCTGATGGAGGGCAGAGTGAAAGCTCATATGAGCCCTCTGTTTCCCTGGGCAATCCTACTTCCCTAACATCCATACAGTCCAGGAAGACAGAAAATTGCCATACCTGATCAGAACACAGTTCCATCACTTTGTGCAACTTCTTGCCAGCAAGGAGCAGATTGGTGTGCTGGAAAAATGCAACAGCAGTAGAGCCACAGTAAGGATAGGGAGTACATGAGCCCCGTCACTGATGGCAGCTGCTGTAACTGCTCACTGATTAGAAAAACCCTGAGGAAAGGCGGAGTACCATGGAATATTTCCCTAAGACTGAGCCATGTGGAACTCACTAGCCCCTACAGGATCTTTCTGGTCATTCCCTGTCAGCCTACACCTCACACCTTGAACAGTTTACCCCTCCTTCAGTTATTGCCCAATATAAGAACATCTCCATCAGTGTTCGATTTCACGGCTCTCACAGACAGTCGTCACCTGTTGGCCACCAATTATGAGTGACTTAAACTTACTGCAAAGGATTGAAGCCTTTGGGATCACTGTGGCAGAGATGTCCCTAAGGGAATGGGGGAGCTGGGATAGTCATCCATTTTTTATGAACCTCCTTATATTCAGCATACATAACTGAGGACCTGTGAGCATTGTGTGGCAATGATCACCTGCCTTAACCTGTCATTGAACATGCTTGTGTCCAGTTCAGTACTGATGATCTCAAAAGATCATCAGCAAAGTCAGGACTTTTAGACCTGGGTATCCCCAACAGGAATCTAATGTCTCTTGAACTGTTGTCCCACTTACAAATCAAGAGCACAGTGAGACAGAAGTATATTGCTCAGGACAAGAAGAACTTTTCTTTTTTTTCCATTTTCTTTTTCTGCCTTAGGGTGAATGTAATGCACATGAAAGACGCAAGATATGTGACAGTGAAAAAATTCTTTAAATTATTCAGAAAGCAGGTATTGTTCTGGCAGCCATGCTAACAGTCAGCATGTAATTGCCCACCCTGAGATTTCACACCCACAAAATTCAAAATCCTCTTTGCTCTCACCGGTTCTGGGAGAAGCTTAAGGTGCTCATAATACCCCACTGTAAACTGAGAAACAGAACTGGAGCCCTGAGCCCTTCCCTCCAACACACTGACTGTGTAAGTACAGTGGGTGAAATGGCAAGTAGGGGCAGGGGAAGCACAGAGCGCAAAGGCAGCTCAGGCAGGAGCAGCATTGGTCCATGGGCAAATGTCATGCTCATGGTACCCCTCGATGTCCCCACCAGCATCTATGGCTGACTTGCACTATCAACAAGCTTGCTTGAACTCACAGTTTCAATGAAGAGCAATGCAGAAGGAGAGGCCTGTTGCCCCTGCTAGATACACACACTGACATGCTGTTTGGTAAAGCTCTTGGCAGTGGGGACACCTGGTGTGTTGGTGGCAGGAAGGGAAGTGGAAAAAAAGCGGGGTTTAAGTTGGCCTCTTCTCCCCCTGAGAATAAGGCAGAACATACCAGCTTGTTCAGCACATTCTTGCAGCCTCCCCTCATGCAAGGGCAGCTTTCACACAGTCTGTAACAGCCACCAGTGCAAAGGACCAACACAAGTCTGAACCAGAGCTTCTCCAAGGAGAAAAGTCATACCCTAACCAGCCCTCAGTGCCCTCAGGTCCCAGCTATTCAAAAACCTAATGCAAATCTGCCATTAGTGCTATCTTAACCCTTTCATTCCCAGAGTGTGAGGGAGCCATAGCTGGGTTTTCACTGTGATTTGCTTTACTCCTTAATCTCTCCAAACATCCTTCATTTCTGAGATGTCTTCATGTGTGCTATTTTCACTTTGAGTCAAGGGCTGTGAACTGGGTGGTACTAAAAAATCAGGCAGGTGCTGAACAATCAGCAAAAGTACTAATTCCCCACTTGCTGTCTCCCAGCCTGCCTTGGCACGAGGTTGCTTCTCCAGTCCTTCAGCCCATGTGTGCCATTCTGCTGGCAGAGACACATCTGTGCTGGTGGCTCTTACTTTTGTCCACTAGGGACCACACTGAGATTAGCAAGACTGAATTGACAGCAGATGTTAACAAGCCCTGATGCATCTTGACCTGGGCTGGTTATTAGCTGACAACCAAGAAGAAAAAGGCTCCAAAATCTCAGCAGAGCACTAATATCTCTGACCTGGGATCTGGAGGTGTTCATAGTTTTACTGAAAACAGCATTGTCCTGTAGCATCCTCTCACCCCTTCTCTTCCCCACAACACAGACACTTCCAATGCTGTGCATCGGTCTCGTTTCTCCTGGCCATCATTATCCCAAGTGCTGCTTACTAAGAAATTTAGACTGCACGACCCTGCCGTCTGCAAACAGTATTTTGCCTTTTGAGAAGAGTAGTGTACATCTGTGGCTCTGTACATACAAACCACAGCACGGCCCATACATCCCCCTCGTTCTCTTTGTGCCACATCTGCCTTTAGAGAGTTTTAAGAACTTTCAGCTTCCAATCACTACTTCCACCAACTCCTGCGCCAGCCTCAGCTTGCGGCGGGGGCGGATGCTGCCGGTTCATCTCGCTGTTCGCATCAGTCAGGAGAGCTACGGCACCTTCCGTTCCCAGGAGTGATTTTCTCTTTAGTTTCAAAACAATGTGTGAAACCCTGCTCTGCAGAAACAGTAGCCTCAGTAAGTTTAAGGATGACTGAAGCTATTTACTCTCCCAGGGAGGTTTAAAAACTACGGAGGGATGAATGGGGTTAGACCTATCGCTGCATTGCCAGCAGCCATCCTATTACAGCTCTGAATAAAAGCAGGAATGGCATGTCTAGCCTAGGTTAATAAACCCTACGGAGTGCATGCCTTAAAAGCACTACGAAACAGCCTTAAGTCAGCTGGAGAAAACTAATCTCAAGCATGGCTGTCTAGTGTGCCTGTCATTCCTATTGTCCTTCCAAACTATTTCAGACATTTTGAGCGGGGAGTACTAAGCGATGAGTTAGCAGGGGTTGTGACATTAATGGTCAAAAGAGGTTTAAGCACCAGGAGGAAACGATGACAGCGCTTAACAACTGGTGGCAGTTCGGAGGATTCCGCTGGATCTCTGTTTAATAATAATTAGGCTTCGCCTCGGAGGAAGATGTGACAACTATCGGAGGTAGGATTTGCATGGGAGACAAAGGGAGCTGTTGCTGTTTGGTGCCCGTTGTTTGTGCTTTGCTCCGCGGCTTTCCGAGCGCAGCCAGGTGCAGCAGGCAGCGGCGAGCAGGGGTCGGTGGGATAGGGGGAGAGCCGAGGGTGGAAATAGTGGGATAGTTCTGTGTTTTATGGCACAAATGCCTCGAGGACAAACTGGCTCAAATCTCACTGCCTGCTGAGTGTGCATTCCACGTTGCTCTTCCCACGGAGTAAAATACATAGAGGTCATGCAGAAAACACTTTACTCCTTTTCTGCAGAACCAGCCCGGCTCTCTCTGAGATGAGAGAGAAGGGAGAGGGGGAAGCTGCCCTAAAATAAAAGGGGAAGAGGAAAGCTTTGGAGCCTGTAGGATGACGGAGACATGCTGTTAATGTGTAAATTATGCCTGGAGTGCCACCGATGTCATTTGAAAGGGGAAAAACAACGAAGGTTGGGGGTGGGGGGAATTTTCCGGGTGAGGTTATAACCTATTGCAAAAAAAAAGGCGTGATGTGTCCATCCATTTTGCATGATCAAAGCTTTTTCTGCACTGTTGTCTTTGTTTCACTGGACAAGAATTGTAGTTACAGACAGAAAAAGGTACGGTTTCCTCCTGTGTCACTGCCAGCCCCCTGCCAACCTCCTCCCCCTGGGAAACCAGTGTGGGGAAGGATGTATACGACCTTTAGTTGGATGCTGAAAGGGCTGTGAGCAAGGGCTGAATGAACACGCAGTAGTATAACAAGAAATCTTCCCCTTGAAAAAGCTTGTTTCTCCCCAGCCAGAAGTCCAAGAGGTGACAGGCAAAGTTAGAAGCCTCATGTACTTTTTTATGATGCGCCGCTTTAGCATCACTAGACAAGAAAATGTCCGAACATCAAAGATTCGGGTCTGTGTGGCCAAACAGGGCAGTGAGGTCTGCACGGGGTCCTGGGCAGTGCTGGGCTGCGAGTTTGTGTTTTTGTGAGTGCTCCTGAGCCTCGCCAGGATGAGCAGCGGGAACTTGATGAATGAAAATCTTATTTCCATGCATATGCAGAGTTCTTATGATTTGGTGTGTTTGATCTGAGTGTGATGTTCCCTGTGTTGATGAATTGTTTCGACTAGTTCATTAAAATTTCATTTTAAACAACAGAGAGACTTCAGAGTGAGTGGTATTTAGCAACAATAAAATGTTCTGCTTGCAGAAATGCTCCTCACAGGAGCTATTAAAAATGCACTTAAAGAAGCTGATAGTCATATCTTGCAGTAAGAGGTATGGTGTCACTTGCTGTGCTAAATTTTAAAATTAGGGATATGATGCCATTTTAAATCTACTTTAATGTGGGTGTCATTAAGCATACTTTACAATACTGTTGTCAAAAGCTCACAACTTCTAGAATTCTGTTAGACTGATTGTTTTCATTAAATCTTCATTAAAAAAAAAAATTCCTATATAGCAGGGGCTTACCAAGTAATTTGAATTTACTCATCCTAACTAATGTTCCCTTTAAGGAGAACTTCAGTGTACTATACTGCATTGTAATTAGGTCATGATATAATTGATTTAATAACAAAACACTGATGACAACAACAAAAGTGCTAAATGCATTCAGTCTAAGTAAATATAGATTGTGCCAAAGAGAAGCACTATTGGATCAGGAATGGTAAGAATCGCTTTTAAGAAACATAAATATTCTCCTTTTGATCCAAGCAACAACTTTTCACTCAACTGCATTACTTTGCATTGCAAATTTTAGGGGAAAATCATTTCAACCTGTGTTACATACACTACTGAGTACATAATGATAACAGTGAAAACTTTCTTCCAAATAAATTGTTCTAGTGGTTTGCAGTATGAATCAAAGAGACCTTATGCAAAGATATTAAATCTGTGTCAGAAATGAGCAAAGCATGTAAAAATCAAGTACATGGTTTTTCTTCACATCACTTTTGTCCAGAGGCTTAGACAATTTTACTTTGTTTTACTTCAGAGCCCTTCTGATGGAAGAGTCTGAAAGGGTAAAACCACGAGGAGGTGGGAGATTGTGTTCAACCTGTGCCCAGCCACAGACTTCTCAGGGGGACTTGGGCAAATCCTCCAACCTCTTTGTGACAGGGGAAGGGGAATAGCCCTGCCTTGTAAATAAGAGGAAGGATAGTGTGGTAATGATGCAATGAAAATACAGACTGTGGTGCTCAGGGGATGAGGCTGAATACAGAGCTCCAGATAAGGCAAAATGCAGGAGGAGGTTAATATTTCAGGCATTTTCAACTGCAAAATAAGACATAACACAAATCCCATGATCCAAAACTAAATCTGCTTTCAAAACTATCCCAGACAAATTTGCCACTTTCAAAAACTTCTGCCAGCAGCAAATACCCATCTGTCTGAGGGCCTGTCAGAAGTGACTCCAAGTCTCTCATCATTCCATCAATGTACAGCAGATAGTGAAGCAAACTACATCAGATTGATTCACTGTGCTGAGGAACGATTTCCCTGTATTCTTCAGAAGCTCAATGAGTACTGTTTGCCATGAATCTCACTTGCCCTTTCTGCTTATGAATTGTCTGTGGAGGCCACGCAATTTTCTAATTTATTTATCTGATATTATTTGGGGCTTTCTTCAGCAAATAACTCTTGGCTTACAGATCTTTTGGGAATGGCAAATGTTTGCAAATTCATACTGCATTTCTTGGTTCAGTCCTGTGGTGTTCCTTGATTAGCTGATTTGTATAGCTAACTGGCAGAAAGCGAATTGCAAATTTCACAACCAAGTATACGGTTTCATACTGGATTTCCATCACTCTCTGAGCAGTCAGGTTTAAAATTCATGTCTTGCAAGTAGTCATAGGAGCAACACATAAGCACTGGAGTGCTCCCACCAGACAGATGTGAGAGCCAGGTTAAACAGCTTTCAATTTCTTATGAATATTCATGAAAAGTGTTTGAATTCCTGCAGCTCTGTTAAAATGAATAGTCGGCATCATCCATCAAGCACTGCATGGGCCATTCTCTCACAGCATTTGCCATGTCCCCACAGTCTCCCCAACTCTCCTGTGCAAGTCCACAGTGCCTGTGGAAACTGTTTGTGCAGACAATTTAGAAGGGAAAAACACCATAATGGAAACTTCTAAATTTTCCACATTGTAGCCTCTCCTGTTGTGCCTGTCTTGCACATTGTGTGACATGAAGACAGCCAACAGGGAGGACAGCAAGAGAGAATCAACAGTAATACAGGAGAGAAAACACTGAAAGAGGGGAAAAACAAGGATGACCACTGGCAAAGGGGGATCAGCAGCATGTACAGCTGGTACATAGGGATGGACACAGCAGAAACACATAACACACAAGTACAATTTTAAACAATGAATCTAGTGAATTTGGGTCATTAATTTCAAGGTTTATGGTCCTATCAGACTCAGCCCATAGCAAGCCCTGGAGCTGTTGCTCCCAGTCCCTCCCTGTGCAGGCACTACATGGGTGCTCACCACAAGTTCAACCTAGCAAGGGGGTGCCATGGTTTAGCTTTTGTCATTCAGGGGTCTGGTGGCATGCCACAGACTTATGGAAGAGTTGTGAAAATAACAGACAAGAAGAAAACTAGCTAAGTAACTAATCTGAGGCACGTTTTAAATGAAGTGAAAACCAGTAGGGCGAAGAATTCCTGTCAAACGTTTTTTTCTCATGGGCACAAAAAAAAATTCAGCTGTCAAAACACCAAGCTCTTTTGACTCTGAAACAAATGAGGGAGAGAAGGTTATAAAACATTAATACATTTGCCTTTTGAATTATTTTTGCACTGTACTTATGCCATATTGGAGGAAACCTCAAGTCTCCCACTGAGCTCTCTTGTCCAAATACTTTATACAGAAAGTCTGGTGTGTGCTGAATCAACAGTGTTGCTGTGACTGCACAGACCCAACCAACAGTTATGCCCCCATTAGGTGGACATTTTTTAGCTCTTCAATGAATTTAAAGTCCAGTGATCCTAGATATCCTTATTCATTCTAAAAATAGAAATGGGCCTGAATTGCAAGTGCTGTGTGTGAGTCACACAGTGAGAGTCACTGTGGGCAACGCACGTGCGTTCACATTCTATCAGGGCACATGTAACACCACATTAATACCTCCTGGGGAGAGTAAGAGAATGAGGAGAAATAGAGGAACTAAAACCAGAGAAAATACAGAGGATCTTTGCTAGGACAAAAATTGACTCAATGTAGTCTGGAATGAAATCCCAACTTGAAACTCTTTCTAGATACTGCTAAAACTCATATGAGGTCTTCAAATACCTTTTCTTTCTTAATTATAAAACTGTCCTGTTACCCATAACTAACCTCCATCTCTGCTTGTGCCAGATGGGATGCCCAAGCCAGTCCCAGGTACCCAGCAATTTTGCCTGAATTCAGTGTTCCTCTCACTCTGCGTGTCCTATATCAACCACTGCCAGAAGGGTTTTGAAGACCAGAGGAGCCAAAACAGCATTTGTCCCACTTCCCCACTTCTCTTTTAGAGGAGCAGAGCTCAGAGTGGGACTGAAGTTTCTGCTTTTAAGCCCAAAGTGGTTCATCTATCCAAGGTTGCCATTCTGATGGGAGCCCTCCACGTAATACTGTCCCTGTGCGCCTGCTTAGGCGTGGTACCAAAGAAGGGACAAAATAACACTGCCTGCCTTGAAGAAGTGTTGCAGAAAACATTCAATATACTTGGCTGTGTTTTACTCATGGACAAGCTATTTTCCACCTCAGTAGAGTGGTACTCCTTACTGACAACCATTAGTTATTTGCAATTTTAGATAGGTCTTATAAACGTCAGGCACCTGAGTGAATAAATAATGTTTCAGAGCAGTAACTTGAAATAAGTCAAACTAGAAATGGTGAGAAGACCTGG
>JAWWLV010000011.1:6613964-6676276 GCA_035041135.1 Platyrinchus mystaceus
CCCAAAGTAGATTGTGACCCACAGCTGGAGCAACAGCTCAGGTCCACAACCCTGAGCCTCTGGGGCCTCCAATGAAAATCCCAACTTGCTTATGGAGTTTAGGGGCCCTGAGGAGGAGGTGAGTAAGGTGGTCAACGGACCACGTTCAGCACCTACAGCCTGCCTTGGTCCTGCTGAGCTGTTCAAGTTCTCCCAGTGGAGCTAAAGCTTTTTCTAAGCAGTTCCAGTCTGTTGCATCCCCTCTTACAAAAATCTCTACACGTCTCTAATCATTTTCTCTGTCAATCTCTGCACTCTTTTTATATCCATTAAAGACTTTATGAGATAGGATGACCAGAAATGAAAAAAGATTCTGAGGATAGAGCACGCCATTGATTTATGTTAATGGCCCTGTAATAATATTTTCAGTGTTTGATTTCTTTTTCATTCTGTACACAGCTAAAATGATGATTACTTTTCCATGCCTCTTTCATTTATTGAACAGCCACTTACGTTGGGCTCCACAAATTTGTTCTCAGGTCTGTCTCCAAAGCAGTTAAAATATAATTAATTTAAAATCCACCAACACATAAGAAGTTGAGGTGATTCTTTCCAATCCATCTTACTAGAATTCATCAATGAATTTCATCAGCTGTCATGCTTCTCGTACATTTGTCTTTGTAAACCTCCTCTGACTTCACTAGCTTTGACACATTTAACAACTGTTAATACTAAAAAAACCTCCCTCTCTGTAATTTCTATTGAACTACACCATAAGCCTTTCAAGCCCCCAGATGTGCATGAATAAATATCATAGTCACCTGTGACAGCATCTTTAATGATTTTAACATTTTTTACAGTGATAACTTTCATCTTTTATGCATATGTCAGAGATTTAAAAAAGCAAAGTGTGCCAAGATATGTTGGAGTTTATAAAGGAAATCAGAGAATAAATGTTGCTTAATTTTCCTTTCATAGTAGATTCTGTCTTGAAATATTAGATGTTAAATCACCTTACCCTAAAAAGATTAGAATATGAAAAGCGTTCCTCAGTGGTGGAGGGGAAAAAAACTCTGACTACTTTTATGATGGAGTTTGATAACCCAACAGAAGGGATTATACAGGACAGTGCCAACAATAGCCAGAGACTGAGCAAGGGTTTTATTCCTCTTTATCAGCTAAAGATGAAAAAAACCCAGCCCAATTCTCATCTCAAAGTTGATACAAAATCAAACGCAAACAAGTATTTTATCAGAGGTCTGACAAAGTCGCTTCACTTTCTTCTGTTTATTACAAGGTGGCTGTGCCCTGCCTTATTCTGGCTAGTGGGAGGCAGAAATACAATATCACAAATTTGGGATCTGCTGGAAGCTGGAAACACCAACAATGACAACACTTTATCTTCAAAGAGCTGCCAGAATTAAGGGCTAGATTTTTCAAAGCAGCTCGGCATCGAGTGCCTTCAGACTTCCTTGGGAAACAGAGAACTGAGAACAGGGGCACTGGTCTTTCATTTCCAGCCTACAAAACAACTAAGAGTCATTACACCTTTCCTACAGGTCAGCAAGCAGGCGAGATGTGAGCAAGTGATTTTACGTTAAGGGATTTCACAGTTGTAAATAGTCGCATAACCCTGTTTTTAAGTGTCACCTAATATCGAAAGTCTCTATTTTTTTTGTCATGAAACTCATCATTAGCTGCTGCAGGCGCAGGAGCACATCCCCAGCAGGAGGTCTGAACCTGTGTGTTCAGTTTGTGAGACCATACAGCAACACCGGTGTGCCTTCATGTGTGATACGAAACACAGCGGAGTTACTGAACTAATAAGCACAGTTTAGCTAATTGACATATTTTTTATTGATGTGTGTGACATGGTGGCTGATTAAAGCCTCATGTTGTGCCAGGTGGAAAGCAAACGTAGCCATAACGATCAATTAAATGCATTTAGAGGTTGTACATGCATGCAAGAGGCAGCCCAAGAGTGTGCTGGGCCATGAGCTCATGTGGGGCCTCACACAGGGAGGGCTGCACAGACCCCAGCAACTCAACACACACACACACACACGTTCTCTCTGGCTGCTTCACTTTCCTGAAGGCATATTTCTGAACTCTTAGCTGAGAGTAGCTGAGAGGAATGAAAGATTGGGATAGGAGCAGCTGCAAATGAATTGCTGTATCACAGGTACTGAAGGATGATTTTGCAGCTCTCTATAGCTGGATGGGCGATGACTAATACCCTGGGGTGGAGGGAAGGAGAGCAAAGTGGTCTGGCCAGGGAACTGAAAGGTGGAGGGGTAATTAAAGACCACACCATTTTTTAGCTGTTTCTCTCTGGCAATTTTTTTTCTGGGTTGTGTATTTACAGCATCACAATAACTGGACCATCAGCTTTTCTTTCAAAGAGCTTGTTGCCTGCCAGTAAATTGCAGTGTGTATAATAGCATAAATATAGCAGAATGACATTTTCATTCATGAGGTTTCATAGTAACTGGAGAAACAAACCTTCCCTCTCTGAAGCAGTATCTGCCTTTCAGATTCTCTAGGTCACTTTTCCCAGGATAGCACTTTTTTCCTATTCCCTCTTGTGTGTTATTTCATATGTTCTGTCTTTCCACTTGTACATGACTAGGAAACTGCTTATCCAAACAGAATTCCTCTTCCTCTCTAACTCATCTTTTTCATCTATAAGTTATTTTATTGCCAGACATGAAAAAACAGCTACAAATTATATGACAGCATCTCCCCAGCTCCTGAGATTTCAGACGTGTCTTAAACTGTGGTATCTCTTCCACTAAATCTCTGTGAATAAGACAGAACATGTATTGCAAAAGAAGTGTTTTATCATAAATTAACGCTCATTTCTTCATGCAGATTCTAGAGATATTGTCAAATTACTTCACCTTCTGCTAACTCCTGGCTTTACTATCCATCCTCACAACTGAAAAATCAAACTAACAGGATATTATGTGTGAAAAGTTGTTTTTTAACATAAGAAAATGAAACATAAAAATAAATGCTGAAGACAATAAACTTCAGAAATTGAAAAGCTACAGCTGTCAGCCTTATCATCAAGAATGGCAGCAGCATCACAGCTAAAAATGAAAATCCTCAAATTCAATGTTCCAGGATGCCAGGTACTGACTGTACCAGCCCATAGCAAAAACTGATCCCTACTCAGTGAAGGGTTAGTGTTTCAACTGAAAAGGTGTGAGAAAAGGAATTGTATTTTCTTATTTGAAAGCAGATGAACAAAGGCACAGAAAAATTGCCTGTATTGTACAAAAACACATCAGAAGCCTCAAAGTTATCAGCCAGTCTCCCAAATCCCAGCACAATGACTAAACCCCAGTTAATGTTTCCTACTCCTACATTCATGGAATCACGCCCATTTTTGCTTTATTGCCCTGGGTCAGTGCACCTGGTGTGAGAGCTGCCACCCAGGTAAGACAAATGCTCTGCCTAGACACAATCCTGTCTTCAAAGCCAGAGAATAACAGCCTTCCGAGGAAGCTACAAGAAATTCCTTAACTGGTGAATGCAGGATAATCTATGCCAACGGTGGTTTTATCCTGACAGAGATTAACTTTAAGCCCTGAAGCATGAATTTTTATGGGGTTCCAAAATTTAATTTATTAGTGCTAAATATTATTACTCAAAGCACTCTCACTGCCCATAGACATGTCCACTCCATCTCAGGAATTGCACTCCCACGCCGAACTGTTAGCTTACCTGTTTAATTAGTGCAATTATTTCTGATGGATGTTAGAGGATCATATAAAACCCAGAGGCTTACCAGTTAATGAGCACCACCAGGTTAATGAAGGAGGAGAGTGGAGAGGAGCACAGCTTATTTTTGACTAGTCCCAGTATTGATGAGTCAGATCTTAGAGGAATGTAAATAACGCTGAAATGCTGCCAGCCTCGCTTCCCTGGATTTCTGAATTGCTTCCCCTTCCCTGTTGCCACGCCAAGTTTCGAATTTGCTTTGTGCCAAACTTCACACAAACAAATTCGCAGAAAATTCATTTCAAAGTCTGACTTACGCTAATACAAGCAACGACCAAACGTGAAAGGAGCGTGTCTGAGCAGCAGGGCTACGGCTGCTCTTTCTGTGATCACTTAAATGCAGAAGAAAAACAATAAAGCCAGATCTGCTTTTATCTCATCACAGCTAAGCCCTGGAATTTGCGTAAACAGATACCAAATGCACCTAAACCTCTTAATCAGCTCTTTTCTTTTTTTCTTTTTCCCAAGCACACAAAGGAAAGTCTAGCTTTAGGGTAGGAAGAAAAGAAAAACTTTTTTGTATTCTTATAGGAATACTTTGAACTCCCTTTTCAAGGTTCATTTTCCCATTACAGCTCCCAGAAACTCACATTACGCTCCAGTTGAGATCAGCTGCATCAGGCAGCTGAAAGAAATCTGTGACAAGAAACCCGTGTGGAAAAAACATTATTTTTATAGGCATGTTTCTAAATTATTATCAAACTAGTGGGAGCCAAAACATTTGTTTTTCCCCGAGTATCTGAAGTTACAAGGATGTCCAAAGTGCTTTAGAGCTGGGCAATGGGGGAAGCAACGTGCAGGTGGTCTCTGGCCACAAATAGCAGGAGCAGCTCCTCGGGGATCAAATCATCCCTGTTTCCAGTAGAGCCATCACCTCCTGGGGAGAGGCGAGGCTGGCCAGAAAGGTGCAGGCAATTAGAGTAATTAACCCGGCTGGAAATCCATGCCAGGCTGCTATTAGTGAGATAGTCAGGGGAAGGAAGGGGCAATGAGTCCAGGCTCTGTTTATCACTTTCTTCAGTGGCTTACTCAACAGCTATATCAGTGGGAAACTCATCTCCCCTTCTTCTCTCCTGTGCTAAGAAAAAACTCCCCAGTGTGCGAGTCATTCACCCCATTTGCACTCACACCTTTCCCACTACTACCATTCCCTCGCCAGGTGCCTCCAAATATCCCAGATCATCCTTTGCCCTCTCTGCTGCGTCCCATGGTTTCATTAGGAGAAGGTTTCCTCCCCTCAAGCCCAGGTTGCCATGGCCCAGACACGAAGAAAGGTATGGCCAAGACCATGAACATGCTTTCTCTTAGGTACCTCATTAGAGACATACAGATGTAAATCAAACATAAAAACAAGGCAAGGACTGAGGCAGGACTGTGGTGTTTCAGGGATACCCCATCCAAGGGAAGGCGAACTTTGCTGCCAGTCACATTTCACAGATCTTAGAGAATGCAGCACTTCCCAAACCTCCTTTTTTCCCATTCCCCAGCATGAAACAAAGCTGTGTGTCGTTTACTCCAATAGCAGCTGCAGCTCAGTTGGAGACAGCCCAGTTTTTCAGATTTGCAGTTGCATTCATAGACATTTAGTCTTTTTGTAAACAGGTTACAAGTTCAGGTCAGCTGGGGATAAGCCAGGGCAGCGTCTTTCCCTGCAGTAAAACTCCCCTTGCGATGAACTCATGCTTGTCCTGAAAGCAGCCTGGGCAGAGGGACTCCAAAGATGGTAACTCAGTTGTCAGTGCCTTACAAGATACACAGAACTCTCCAAAAGTTGGCGTTTTTCTGGTTAAGAGAACAAAAATGGCACAATTCCCTTCCTCACAGGCAGTAACTTGACCTTGCTCCTACAATCCCTGCTATGCAGCCCTTCAGAGACAGCAAACAATCCAAGCAAATCCCCAGAAGCACCCCAGGCAGCCTTTTTCCAGCTTTTCCTTCACTGTTAGACATCTGGGCAGGACGATCTTGCTGCCAGCAACAACTGGCTCAGCTTTCCCCCACCGCAGAGCTGGTGCCTGCAGTGCTGGGCTGCCCACACTGCTCCCACCCTGGCTGTGATGGAGCCCAGGTGAGGAGCCATCAGGACACAGCGCTCACTGCTTCTCACTAACCAGCTCTGTGTGATTTTGCCATAGCAATTGCTCTGCAGTCCAGCAGATAGTGATTTTTGGGTAGTGCAAGCCATGCAACTGCTGCCAGGCAATCACTGGTCATCGCTCTGACACAGCCAGGCAGGCCCTCTGCCAGCCCCTGCTTTGCCCCACTCAGCTTTAATTCACCTTGGCACACACTTGTCTCCATTGTCCTGTCATGCAGAGACATGGGTAAAGACCAGATCACTTAGGTAAAATTATCCCTCTCTCCTTCCATCCCATTTTCCCTCATTACATCCTTCCCCTGACCACAGTGAGTAGCTGATCTTTAGCAGCACGTGCCCTGCAAAGGCAGGCAGACATTTATAGTGCCACTCAAGATAAGTTAAGGCCTTTAATCTTTCAGAACAATTTGCCTCGCCAGCTGTTCACTATCCAAGTTTGCTCCAGCTAAGACTCTCTGGTATCTAAATGTCTAAAAAATACAGTGCACTTAAAACCCATCCTTTTGCTCTCATTAGTTCTAGGTAGCAGTGGAATATGCAAATATTTTCAGCCCTTCCAAAGTTGCAGAGAAGGTGTAAAACCACAGACCACAAGGAGCCCAAAGGGAAATCCAAATCCCACTTTCAGGCAGTGCCATGGCAGCCCACTGGCTGCACTCAGATGCAGAGGATGGGTCTGGGCAGGTAAATATTTTCTCTTTTTTTGGGCATCAGCCTTTCCTGCCCAGGCAGCACCGTGGAGCTGACCAGTGAGGAGCACAAAGCGAGTCCTTAGTGCTGAAGCTGTCCACACAAGAATAATTACAAATACAGAACACCCAGAAAATGGAGTTGACAGCATGAAAATGTCAGTTCAGAATTCAGTGGGGAAAAAAAAAAGTGTAAATCACTCATTTTTAAGGACATAACTAGTCTCACTAAGAAGTGCATTTAAAGTAAGATTATTTGGACTAGGGCAGAGAAAGGTCAGTTAATCCTTTTACTTGGGGCACGTAGTTATTCCCTAGGATGTACTTTTTCTTGTTCCATGCAAGTCTTTGTATCATAGGGGTCCCAGTCTTCAACACAATTAAGAATTATTGAATTTTCATTTGCACTGTTGCTTTGATCTCATCTTGCTGGAGAAAATGCAGTTTTTAGCCCCATTTACCCACAGTATTAATTTTTCCATTGGCTTTACGGAAGCCATCAATTTACTGACTAGCTTTTCTCATGATTTAAAAACATCATCTCAGTAACATTATTATCTCCCAGCCATATTTCACAGATACTGTGAAACTAGTTTATACTGATATCTTACTTAGCATCTGGCTGACAGGACAATTGCAGGGAAATATTGCCAGAGATATAAGGCCATTTTGTGATAAATAATGAGCTTTAAAGCTTAGCAGGTTGTTTTCTTTAGAAGGAATCATAGCAGAGTTCCTGTGCACAAAATAGCCACTTGCCATACACAGGCTGAAGTGCAAAGTCCCCCTTAATGCATGAAATAAATCCTAGAGAGTGACCAAACAACAGCTAAATTCTGAGCTGAAGTTTTTCATGGCTCTTTGAATTATCTAATTTGCCAGAAGTGAGTGACTGCTTCTCGAAGTGTACTATAGCTAATAATGCATTCCAGAGTTATTAAGGTTTATCATGTAAATCTTTATTTGAGTGCTTTTAAAATGCATATTACTTTCTTGATAAACTATGATGGCTCCTTAGGAGCCATTAATACAAATTAGGGTGCATACCACATGTAGTAGAAAGCCTTATGGAAAGTACTTACCCCACATGCAGAGTAATCAGCTTTTAAATTATATCAAATACTGCAGCTGCAATGTTTTCCCCCCAGTTGCGGGGATCAGATCACTTTTGTAAAAATGTTTTTTACTAAATTTCACTTCCTCATGTAAAAGCCCAGTTTTCAGTTGTACAGGCAGGAGGTGAGAAGTTTGAGACTGACAAATTGCAGGGAGGGGAGGACAAGCTGCTTTCGTTTGTACCAGTTAGAATTCCCCAGATATTTCTCATAAATAATTTCCATAATCTAAAAAATATGTTACTTTTGATCAGAAACCTCCCATGTACATGCAGAGCAGAGTTTCTTGCTTATTATTTCTACCTCCAGGTCCTTATATTTGGTGCCTTTTTACAACATAAACCATTTACCTCTGCCCTGCACAGCAACCTCACTGGGGAAAATTTATTTTCCACAGTCACAGCGGGCTTGGGTGTTTATTTACCACACCACAGAACCACTGCAAACACCATCCCCATCTGGAAAACCTTACCCTGATGCATGTTAAATGAATAGGAGGAGAGAAAGAAAAGTTGTATTGACTTCATCTGGAGTCAGGTCAAATCACAGCATCTCACCTTGGCCTCCTTTGAGCTCCTCCAAGGCAAAATGAGGTCTCGAGTCAGGCACGCTCTGCAAGGGAAAACCAGGGGACCTGGAAGCAAGAGGATTTCTGGGGGAATGTTGTAAACATTTAGCTCAGCTATAATTACAGATGGTTTATCTAAAGGAGATATTTGGCTTGAAGTAATGGCTGAGAAAAATCTGAGTAAAAGCCCCAGGATCTGCTCCATGCTGGATAAAATGACCTTGTAATCACTGTGAGCGGCACATGATCTTCATAGACCAGTTGTCACAGGTAAAGGGGGGATGTCTTCGTATGTGTATTGTGACAAATAGAAAAAATGGATAAAAACTGTCTTCATACAGAGAAAAGACCTGAGGATGAGTTTTGTTTTGCTTTCGTAATGGAAAGATTCCCAAATCTCTCCAGAGAGTGTCCTCGCAGCTCCATTCCCACACCCCAGTGCTCCCACGATGAGTGCGGGAGGCAAGCAGCCCTCCTGGCTGGGTATAGGGTAATGTCACTTTGCAAACCTCCTCAGGTGCTTGCAAACTATTCTTGGGATCAAAATAGCCATGAAAAGTGGACAAGAGGGGAATATGGACAGCAGTTGTAGGCACTTGGGGAGCAGGAGAGCCGTAAGCTGCTGCATCACTCATCCACAGTACACGATCAGCTAAATTAACTCAACAGGATCTACAAAATCAGGGAGAAAACTCTTCCTCTCTGGCAAACGCTGTCTTCTGATCATCAGTTACAATTTTTGCAGGCTTCTCTATTGTCACAACTTGGTACCAATTATGCATTTGAAGACAACCTGCTGGCAAAAAGCTGTTAGCATTCCCTGCCATATTTCTTCTCATTAGATTGCAACAGGTAGCAAGAGACTACGGAAAGAGGGTTTGTTTATGTCTTAAACCTGCAGGTATTCATCTACAAAGTTCTTTATTCATCAGTGATATATCATGCAGGTCTTGAGCACATCCTGTTCACACATATATATCTTCTTGACAGACTAAGACAGGCAGGATTTTGAGAAAAATTTTGTTTTTTAAAAACAACCTCAAGCAAACTGCCCATATCAGATTTGGTTTCCATTGTTTGCATTTTTTGAGTCCTATCTCCATCATCATGTTCTGACTGAAACCTTGTGGTTTTAGACTTTGGCAAGTTCTGTTGAAAGCAAGATAATTGCAATGTGTTAAAACCTTTTTCAATGGCTCCTTATTCTCACATGATCCATGAAGAAGTGTCTGAAGGAGTGTTTTCCTTCCCTCAGTCTCTCACCTCTTATTATTTTCTTTCCTATAATGAACCAACTTGCTCCAAGTACAAACTTTTACCTTTCCACAACCTTTGTGTGAAAGAAGTTTGGCTTTACTATGGCAACCGTGCGTCAAAGGTAGGATTCTTTCAGACTTATTTTGATCTTTGCTAAAGGAGAGAGAAACAGATGTGGCAGCAAGATCCAGTTTCTACAGATGTTGGCGTGACCTGTTTCTGTATTTATGAGCAGCACTGGACACAGCAGGCAGATGCAGTGTCAGATTAGCTCTGCTTGTCTCAAAGGTGCAGGGCAGAGGGCTCTGGATGTGCTCCAGGCACGGGGCACTAAACAGAACGGCTGTCAGAGCAATGTTGCACTCTCACTGTATGAAAAGCAGTGGTAAAGCACCAGCTCCCTTATTGCTTCTTGCACGGTGAGGAGCAGCACTTGGAGAGATTATAGTACAACTGGGAAGTATAAAGGAGGTGATAATTTATATGATAATGACCAATAATAACATATGTGCCCTCATTCCCATATATGCTGAGACACTCTCAGAGTTTATCACTTCCTGCACTATTTTGGTCGCTACACAGTCACACACTAAGGCCTTCAGTTGCCAGGACATATTGACTTTTTTTTTCTTTCTGTTAGACTGAGCAAGCATTTGAGCTGTGTTCCATTAACCCAGGCCTGGGAGGTGGATTTGGCATAGGATGCCCCTGTTGCTGCCATATCCAATGCCTCCAGTCACTGGCGCCGTGCCCGGGTTCGATGTGGAGTGGACAGCAGGGCTGTGTGACACAGTTGTAGGCAAACAGACTGGAGGGCTATAAAATGAACACCTCAATGGTGGGGAGAGCGTGAAAGCTAAAAATACCCACTCTATGCCCACAGCCAAATATGGAGCTTGCATCAGGCAGACATTTTCCTGTTATTCCTTACCCCAGCTCCAAGCCATCTCTTCCCAGCAGCTCAGCCAGCCACACTCAGCCACTGCCCTGGTGGTTTGGGATGATCACTGATGCTCCTTTTTATGGTCCTCTCAAATGGAGGTGGCAGACTAGCAGTACAGCTCCAAAGCTGTTGGCAAGTGCAAGCAAGAGTGCTGACAGGCACTTTACCAGCACTTTCCCACCTTGCTTTCTAGACCTCTCCAGGTAGATCAGCAACAGACTGAAAACACTTGAGTCCCACTTCCACACAGTTCCAAGAGGATAGGAGCACTGGAGAGAGCAGCAGAGGAAGAATTACCCTGCAAAACATCTAAGATGATTACCATTTAATATATGCTAGTCTGGTAGACTGTGCAATGGGCTGTGCTCTCCCAAGAATGTTTTCTTTAAAGTGGATTTTGTAACTATGAAAGGGCAGAGATAGGTACCCCCCCAACTGTTTCACACTGTGACTCCATTCAACCACAGCAGACAGGAAAGAGAGGTACAAATTCAAGCATAGGCAGAAGCTAAGTGTCATACAAAGGAGAGGTGTCCTCAAAGAGCAACTTGTTAGGGAGTCATTTTGTTTCCTTTCTCTGCAGTGCTGCTGTGCCTTTCATTTAAAATTATTGAGAGGTGGAGTTAAACTTACAAGCAGCAAGGACATAGGAAAAGTTGATAATAGCCATGGGCTCAATCTATAGGGATCGATCCTGCCAGTGATTGAGCAGCCTTCCGTTAAACAGCTGAGAGCAATGCTGGGTGTTCAATACACCCTTCCAGTGCCAGGATTTTTTTTTTCCACACAAACTTCCTCTCTGCCCTCTCCAGGACTGTCAGAATATCTGTCCATATCATTAAAGACTTAATTTCCTTGTTTACTGTAGCAATCCAACACACTAATCAAGCAGATGCAAAAATTTCTTGAGCAGACAGTCATGGTGACCACAATGTCCCAGGGGGATTTCTAATGAGACTATGAAGCCAAAGAGGTTTTCCACTCGGTTTTGGAGCTCCCAGAAATGATCTCAAAATGTTAAAAAATTCTCCAGACCTGCTAGTCACGGCAGTGCCTGGCAGCCTGCTTTAATTTTCCTGAATGGGTGAGCTCCATTTCCAGAAGTGCTCACACAAATTCAGGTTGTTGCAATAGTCCCTGAAGAGATGAAAGGGTCTTTCAGGAGGACAAAACACTATCACTAGGTATTACACATGATTTTTCCTCCACCTCAGACCTCTCCAGTCAACATTGCTATCCCCATAAAGTCTGGTCTCATCAATCCACCTGAGGTATTTCAACTTCTCTGACCTGTTACCAATCAATTAACTAATTAAGAGGTTTCCTCTCAAGCTAAAAATCAAAAGCTCAGCAATATTTGTTATTTTAAACAAAACACCAAAACAGATCTCCTGTGGCCTGTTAAAACTTCCCTGAGGTTTCAAAGGACCTTCTTTAAAGCTGTCACTCATCAGAGATTGTACTTAACCATCTCCAAAGCAGTGTGTCCTCCAGCAGCAGCTCACCGGGTGTCATCCCAGTTCACCCACAGCCACATGCACAGTGCTCGGGCTGGAGGAGGATCACAGTCCCCACCAGGACTGGATATCACACCCTGATCCAAGTTTTTAACCACACATTTACTCCCTGGTACTGAGGGGTGCAGTGAAATGCAGCACTGAGGGGCAAGGCAGGCTGAAGTCACTGCCTTTTGGCCAAGAACATGGGTCTGCTGCATCTGGATGTTTGCTTCAGGCCCCTCTTTTGTAGCAACGAGTGCAAGGAAATCATGGAAATTGGATCACAGAGAGAAAAGAAATTAGTAAAATCCCATGAACAATGGGGACCAGGTATATCTCTGAGAAACACTTCTCTGAGATTAACACTGGGTAGCTCCAGCCTCAGCAATCTCAGATGATATATGACTGAAGTCTGGTGTGCAAGGCAGCCATCCAGGAAGGGGAAATCATTTCAGCTCAGGGTTATTTCTATTTTTAACATTTCTGTGTTTATTTCTGCATTTCAAACAAAAATGCAGTGCAGACAATTGAACTGCAAGGGTAACTGGAGTGGTTTCAGATGAGGGTGAAGCTGCAGGAGGAGACATTTCTTAAGTGGAAAAAGTCAGTCATAAGCAGTGAAATTAAAGCCCTTTTACCCATCTGGTAAATCCCTTTTCAGACAGTTCTGGGACAATTTAGCAATAGTTAGGAATGGCAGATGTGCATTAGGGAACCTGTGTTCCATCTGATACTTTTTAGGTCAACTCTTGGAGATTCACATCAGAAAAAGAGTTATTGGCCAAATGTAGCTATTTCCCCCCCACTTTTTTAGCAATCTTACTCCTGACCAAGGAATAGTTGGCAAATAAAGCAGGTACCCTCCTATCCATGGGAGAGGGTTCACCCAGGCAGTTACTGCAGACAACTACATTGTGGCAAGTAGTTAGCAGCAATGAATAATTAATGAATAAATAATGTATTTGTGTCTCAATACCCCAAGGTCTTTGGGCACCTTCACAGAAAATAATTAAAACAATAGATTACAAATAAGATGACAAGTCCCCAGGCAAGTGGATGTACATAAACCCACAGTAAAAACAGAGAGGACGTGAAAGCGATGCAGGAGCCAAAAAGTTCTTGTGCTTTGTTCTGCAGATTGCACAGTTTCTGATGGTGCCCTGGGAAGAAGCCAAATCCGAAGGCAAATACCAGCCCTAGCAAGCAATATTCACAAGCCTTACTGTCACAAAACCACCTAAACACTAAAGGATGATAGCTAGGCAGGGAAAGCTTGAATCCATGAATGCAACCAGTGAGAGATGCAGGTAGTTCCTGGCTGTGTCTCCTGTGAGGGTCTTTTTCAGTCAATCCTCCAGCAATTCAAACGGTTTAAGGGGCAAAGAGCAATTCCTGAGTATTTCCAGATTTGTACCTCTTACTTAGACCTGTCAATGTATTACAACTACTAATAATTGGGCCAGACACCATCATTAGTGGAGAGCAGCCCAGAAGCAGATTATATGTACAGACACCTTTGATCTTTGGGGTAGTCAGAGCCATCCACAAGCACAGACTGAATTGGAAATTAAAGTGAGCAGCCACTTCTCCCTGCTGTATACAAACACACAAACTGTTTTCAAAACCCTTTCACACCTACTTGAATAGCAGGATCTCATTAGCAAAACACAACAGGCTAAAAGCATGTTTTTCCAAGCAACCCGGTGGAGTCACAAAGAAAGGTTTCCAGCTACCGCTTGAGAAGCCACAGGCATTACATTTGAATAAAAGAATTCACTGATCTGAATGGTTATGAGCAAGCAAAATGACTCTGGGGGTTGTTAAGTCCCGGGGAGCAGAAGGGGAAAGTGGTTGTTTGCAATCTGGAACACCTCTGTCCTTCCTGTGCAGATGCTCAGATACCTCTTCCTAGATTTTAATTTCTCTCTTGATGGTGCAGTATAAAGGTCCCTGGAGGCTAAAACCTAATATTAAATACTTTCAGTTACTTATGAGCACTGCAAAGCCAGTATTTCCCTGCTGGAGAGAAAGAGCATATTTGTCATAAATGGCCCTATATCCAACCTACAGCATTATCAGTTACCGTGTAACACTTTCAATTGCACAGCAGTTCGGCAATGCTGCCACTTTATCTTAAGCATGAGAAGAAATCTCCCACTGACTTAAGCTCAGTGATCCACCTGAAAACTAACCCCATAGATCTAAAGGCAACTCATCTTGCCACTCCTTTAATGGTATTGGGTGAAGTGGCAAAGCCTGCAGAGGTAGGGGAGGAGGATGGGACAGTTTCCTTCAGCAGCGCCCACAGTTAGTTCAGCTTCAGTCAGTCAGGAAATTTCACCTTGGTTTTCATTGCTTACCTCATTCCATTCCCTATTACATTTGTAATTTTCTCAGAGAAGCTCATCATTAGGTTTCTCCATCTTTCTGAACTGGTCCCCAGGGCTCAATGAGTGATGGGGAAAGCGTGAACAACCTCATGCATTAACGTTACACTTGTCAACATCAATGCTTCCCCACCTCCTGAGGCAATGGCACTTTATAGAGGGTAGAGAGCTGTAAGCCTTAAAGCCTTTGCAGAAAAATCAGGACCCAGTTTCATGTGATCCCACGAAATTAGCAAAGTCCATTTAGAGATACTATAGTGTTGGTGAGAATTGTATGTCACTGCCTCCCATCAGCCTTTTCCTGGATTTGGGGTTAGACCTCCCCGTCCCTCAGCTGAGAAAACCTCAGGGTGTATGTCCTTCCCCTCTGTGACACTAAGCATAAGTGGCAGAGCAGGTTACAGAGAAGCTCTCTAGCAAAGAACAGTCACTTTTGGAGATCAGACTGCCTCCCTTCTTCCAGTGAAGCTCAGAGTAATGGGAGCAGTTATGTTTCCGGGCACTGTTGATTCCCCAAATGAATTTATAAGACACTTACTGAACATTTAGAGATGACCTATGAAACCAACTCCAGCACCAGTAAACACTGTAGCATGGTGGGGAACTGGCTCCCGTGCTTTTATTCCCACCTTCCAACTGTTCTGAACATTTATGAGCACCCCAGTTACCTGGGACCTCACCCAAAACACATAGAAGTAATTAGAAATGCTCCCTCTTAAGTGAAGGCAAACATTAAGGTTCTAGGTTATTATAACCACTGCTCCTTAGCCTTTTGTACTCCAAAATGTCCCATTCTACTGTTTTGGGGAGTTTTCTTCCTAGTTCAGCTCTTGCTGAGGGTCTGAGGTATCCAGACCACCTTTGCTTTGTCAGACACCTGCACTGGCAGCAGGCACAGCAGCAATGCACAGTCTGGGGCACTCTAGAGACTCACCTGGCCTTATTGCTTTGAACTACACCATGTGAGAGAGGTGATGCAACAACACCTGGGGCAAGGATGCCCCTTTTCCATGCTTTCAGCTGCTGAAGTCACTTTGGTGGCAAGGTCAGGGTCAGCCAAGACTGACCTCCAGGCACTGGTACTGGTGGAATCATTGGCAAAAGGCAAGGCTGAGCAGGGGATCAGGGACTTCCCTGACCCCTGAGGCCACCGGGTGTCCCCTGGCCATGCACATCAATCACCAGTAGTGTCCCAACAACCCTTTGTCCAGCCTTGTTTAGGATGCTGAACCTTGGTCACAGCTCGCTACCAGGTTTTAAGTACAAAGCACAGTCCCAAGAAGGTTGTCATGTCCTTACACTTGCCAAAATGTAAGCTTGGGGTGCAATAAAGCACATCCTGTTGAATTTAGAGGGTCTCCTTCATACTTGAATGTTATAACTATTTTTAAATTATTATTATTTTATATCCATTGCCTGGAGAATTGGAATCAGTATGTGCTATAGCTCTGAAAGGCATAAATAATTACAGCTTCAGAGTTGCTCAATTAGGCTGCCTCCAATCGGATTTTTGGTGAGCTTTTTGCTGTTGTTTTAGTGTTGTTGTGCTGTGCTTTGGTTGATTTTTTTAACAGTAGATTAAAGGGTTATTTCTGTTGGAAACAGACATCTCGGTAATGCTGAAAATGAAATGTCCTAAATCAGAGCCTAGGAATGCATTATTTCACGCACTAGCTACTGAATGATGAATTAATAACAGTATCTCAAATACATCTTCCATCAATATGCTTATTCAGATTCCATCAGCATTTAATTAACATAAATTATATGACATGAGGGGGATTCAGGCAGTCATCAAAAAGAACACTTCTCTTGTAAGCTACTGCGATTCTTGTGATTTCTGCAAGGCAGCAATTTTTATTTTTATTTTCCTCTAGAAATTCATCACAAATCAAATGTTTTCACAGCAAATTTAGAGCTGACTTTTCCCTGATTTTCTGAGGATAGTATATTATATCTTTGGCTTTGTTTCAGGTCATCTTCTAAGTTTTATGCCAAGGACTAGCAGTTATACAAAGGAAGTAATGGCAGTATCTAACTGCAGACGGAGGTTCAGCAGTCCCTATAATCCCACAGTGAGGTGGAGCATCAATGAACTACACAAGCCATTTTTCATTTAAGCATCTAAAGTCAAGAGAAAATAGTTATGAGTGTATTAAAAAGACTGGGTTTGTTTGTTTGGGTTTTTTTTTTTAATCTCATAATGATACTTACTGTTAAGGTCTTACTGTTCTGCCTCCAAAAAGATGCAAGGAAAAGCACACAGAATCCAGGAATGGGAAAGTTCAGGGACGTGGTAGAAATGTCAGCCAGGTGATCAGAACGATGAGGAGGGAAAGAACAGCTGTAGTCCCCCATTCGGCTGAATGGCATCCAAATGCTTATTTGCAAAAAGAAAGGAACTAAGCACAAAATGCAAGAGAGAAATACAGGGACATACAGTCTCCTGATGTCAGAAATAGAGATATCAATTTTTCTGTGTGCCTTTCCAGGGCTAAGGGAGAGAGTTGCCTGCTTTAGCATCCCACAAAGAACTAAAAGATGAGTTAAACCAATGAAAAGTTATTTGTATTGAGTATCACTTGAAAAGCATATTTTGCTATTGTTTTTGTGGCTCATGCTTTTATTTAAATGTATTCTTTTTTGTCCTTAAGTTTTCTTCAGTGAAAAATTTTATTCCGTAAAGGTGCAGCAAACCAAAATATTTTATCCTGACAGACGTGGTTATTCTTTAAACTAGGACAAGGGACTGCCAAGAAGTGTCCAGCTCCCCAGCCTGTTACTCCAGAAAGGGCAGGAACACCACCACAGATGGTGCTGTGCAAGCCAGGATGGCAGAGCTGCTTATGTGCATCTGGAAGCAGCTTTTCCAGAGCATAGAAACTGCAGAAGTTTTCCTGTGTGTAGTAAAGAGCAGATCCCAGCCCCAAAAATCTCTGGGGAGTTTGTAATGGGAGTCTCCTTTGCATTCCATGAAGGAGAAAGAGTGGCAGTATAAATAAATGGAGTTAATGTATACTGCAAGTGGTGAGGAGAAGATGAGTCCTGCATTCCATAACGCCGTTCCAGTCCATATAATCCACTCCAAATCACTTAATAGAAAGCTCACTATCCAATAACCCTCCATGCTGTTGTTATGAGTTGCCATATAGTAACAGCACAAAGCACCCAGCAATCCTGCAGCAAGCAGCTGCTCCTTCTCCAGAGCATTCACAAGGGACCACATAAGCAAAGGAAAAATAATAACAGCACAAAGTGTCCAAGATTAGGCAGCAAGTCAGGGATAGAACCCACACCCTTCTTGCCCTTGCTGCACAGAGTGGGCTCCACATCACTTAGCTCTGTTTGATGTAAGATGCTGTGCTAAGACTCCAGCATTAATTACCATAGTTTCCTTAGGCATCATAAAGATCTATACAGGCTGACAAATAAACCAGCAGGCATGGAATAGTACCTTGAACAGGGCACTTCTTCCCTAGGCTGGTGGATGATGTGTGTCACCATAAAAAGATCAAAGATACACCCACGTAAAAGCCCTGTTCTGAGAACCTCTTTTCAAAGTGTGCCTCATTCATACCCACAGTTAAAGTATCTGTGAACGTTTGTGAAGCCTGTCCCAAACTCTGGTCAGAGAATAAGTCTCATGTGGGTTTTTCCCATTAAAGCAAATCACTTGCCAACATGTTTGAGCCTCAGAGCTTGGAAAGGGGAACTGCAGGACCATCATTTTTATACCACCATTCACTTCCATCCCATCCTTTTTCACACCCAGAATTGAAGGGCTGAAGAACAGTTCTTCAAAAATAGTAATAGTGGCCCTTAATCATCCTTCCACCTCAAGATACAATTAAAAATGGGAAGATGAAAATATCAACCCTCCTTCATCCGCACCACAACACATCCTAACTCTACATTTACATGACCTACACATCTTTGGGTACACCTTCACACCACAAAATACTATCAGAAGCAGCTCCCAGGAGCAAAGGGAACAGCACAAACAGGAGATTCGGTACCACTAAGGCTCTGGCATTTTTACAATAGTAACTGATATTTTCAAAGGGGAAATGAACTGTCCAAATCTGATTTTAGCTTAGTGTGATTTGGGCTCCCAACCTCTTCAGTCATTTTTTAAAAAACATCCAGACCAGAATTAGTAACAAAAGCATTTGCTTTTTTTTATCCCCCCTTTAGTTTTGCATTTTTCATTACATGAGTGTGAAGCAATACTGTACTATGAGAAGCAGTCAGAGCTAAGCTGAAACACCACTTCTGCTATACTCCCTCTCTTTCAGTTCCTCATTTCCCTTTCTCATGACATTCTCAAAAGGATTATTAATAACAACTGGGGAGAGAGATCTTTTCCATCTCTTAACTTTGTAACGGATAAGTTTTCCCTGGAATATGTTACTGAGGTTTCTTCTCCAGACATCTTCCCTGCCATGCCCCACTCCTCAGGAGCAGTGGTATTTCCAGAAATTAAGTTAGCACCACTAACTGTGTTATATCCTCCATTCTTGACAAACCACCCTTCATTGCCTTAATGTTCCCATTATGTTTGATTCATTGCATCACTGTTCATTTATTATAGCATTTTAGCTTAGGTTCACATTATATATCACTGGTGGAGCTCTCTGGGATAAAGGGCAATGAATGTTTTAATTGCCTGATAAATTATTAAGGACATGCCTTTAATTGGGTAATGTGGTGTTTACATCTTTGAAGCAAACACTTATGGAATCTGTATGGATGCAGATTTTTGCTAAATACACAGCTACCAGCT
The DNA here is from genome assembly GCA_035041135.1 of Platyrinchus mystaceus. Lineage (NCBI taxonomy): Eukaryota > Metazoa > Chordata > Aves > Passeriformes > Tyrannidae > Platyrinchus > Platyrinchus mystaceus. The sequence continues at coordinate 6,633,069 of JAWWLV010000011.1, forward strand.
GCTTTCTCCCTTTGAGAATAATAGTTTTATCAGGCTATTAAAATAAACACCACACAGGATAGAGTGTACCAGATGCCAGGCAAGATCAGCAGCTGGAACAAAGAGATGAGCCTCCATCAAAGTCAAAGGAGGTACATTGATTTACATCAGCCAAGGGACTGGTCTTCTGCAACCAGTGGATTCCACTCAAAGCGAGGCAAAATAGCAAAAGACCTACATTTTCCACTGCTTTAGCTAACCTAGTTCATTTGAACTGAAATGGGTCACCGTGTACCCACACAAGGAGTTCAGCAGCAAACCTGAGTTCAGAGGGAGCACAGGGAAAAAGCAGCTGGGGAGAGCAAGTGTGTAATGCACTAAACAGAACCTGGTGTGGCAGAAGCCTGGTCTTCTGGCTGCTCTTGCAATGCAGGTAAAAAATAAAATATACCCTGGAAGGACACAGCCTAAGCAGCCCCTTACAGCCCGTAGGGAAAAGATGGGGCAGTATAGCTGGGATGAAGCACAATCCTGCCTGGAACCTCACTGCTCCCAGCTTTCTCCTCTGTTCATCTCGGTACTTCAAAACTGGGATTTCTTGAAGTTTTGCAACAGCCCTTCTTTCCTGAGCTGTGTGAATGCAAAAATATTTGTTGCATTCTTCCCAGCCAGATGCTATGCTTCTTGCTTGTGAAAATAGAGAGGAGGGAGCAGATTGTCTAGGATGAAGCTTTGTGTTGCTTAGAAGTATTGAAGAAATGGGCTTTTTAGGATAAGTTAACATTTCAAAGGTGTTTCATATCTATGTGTTATCAGCTTTTGGTAACACAATGAGACTGAGCTCAGCCCCTGCATACAAAATACCACTGAAATGAATTGTACCTTATCTCGCTCTGACTTGACCCCTGCATGCCAAGCTCTGAACAGGTTCAAGGTATAGAGGTTCTAAGCTTAGAGGACAAAGCCACTCTTATTTCTGTAACTTTGCAGTGGCTCAATTTACAGCTGGTTTTGGAGCAGACTCCCTGGGATTTAGGGCAGCCCATCCTCAGATAGCTGAGACTAAGTGGCAAGCAATGGGCAGGAGCACGAGGAAGGTGAAGACAGGGGAACCAAGACCGTATTGCCTATATACACACACATATACATTTACATGCACATCTTATATATCTAGACACATCACTTTCCTAAGAAAAGATGAGACTTTAGTGTCTTTACCTGTCAAGAGGCCACCACGTGTTGTTGGTGTAAGAATCCAGCCCACTGGATGTCATGCCACCCTGTTGCACAGCAGTAGCTGGGTTTGGCCCCCATTTCCTGCAGTATTTGGGCAAAAACACAATTCAGCCTTGAGCCCTCTGCCCCTTCAAGGGCTGCTGAGGAAAATACAGTCACAAACCTACTGCTTACTGTCAGTGAATCTCGATAACAAAGTCGAATTAGGTGAAATCCCAGCTGATGCCTCCTTACAAAAGCTGAGGCTGAACCAGTGCATCCAGAAAAACATCTAATTCAATGCTCAGATCTTAAAAAAATCAATGCTTGTGAACATGCACCCAAATGAAAACAAGTGTAGATGGAGAAATTCCTCAGGTTAATGTTTCCAAACAGATCAATGCACAAACTCCTGTGGATTGATTTCCTACAGCTCCAACTCCACATTAGCTCTTCAGGACAATCCTAATCAGCCGTGGATCTATGAAAACAGGGAGAGGAGCTATTACACTTTCTTGCCCTGCCTTCTCCAGTTCTTCTTTCTGCTCCTCCCAGGCCCTGGCAACTTGGTCACCTGCTCCAAGAGAGGCCAGGACAGCCTTCCCTGTTCCCTCTTTGTCTCATCCTCCACCACAGAGCAGTTCTCCCAGTTATTCCAGAGGTTTCTACCCCAGCTAACAGCTTTTCTGCTGGAACTTACAGGGCTTGCAGCAGAGAAAAAGGCCAGTATGATCAAGAAGTTGGGCAGAAGCAAGGCCCAAAAAAGCTGCCAGAGAGGGGTCAGTGAAGTCTAGATGAGCAGCAAAGAATCCCTTTCCCCACCCAGGTGTGGAGTAGGAATTTGGCCTTTCTCCAAGCAGCTCTTTGTAAATTTAACAGGAGCCACTTCCAACTTCAGCACCAAAACCTCTGCATTTTATCTTGCTTTTGAATGACCATATGCAACTCCCAAAACTTTTGACCTGCTTGTATTTTATGCTCTCTAGGTCTGTTGTTCTCATTTTCCCATTAGTTTATCACCATTCTCTCCTAGTTAGCACTTTACCATACAAAATATAGCAAGAGTAAAGCAACTGCCTTGTGTATCTGTGAAGAAGATCCTACACAATAAAGTGCAGTAACAGCCCATACAGCACTGCACCAATTCACTGGCTTTAAATCCCCAGTGCTGGGACCAAATTTAGAGGACCAGGGTCATAATGATACAAAGATCTTATTGGGAACATGAGGCTCCCTGGGACTCAGGGTCACTCCCTGGGGGATGAGGTGAAGAGGACAGTGGAGGAAAGGACTTGTCTTCCTGGAGAAACATTTGAAATGGAAATCCATCTTCAAAGGAAAGGATCCCATTGTATTTTCCAGACCCCACCACAGCCCTCTTGGCAGCTTCCTCACCTGGCTGCAGCCTCAGTGGTGTGTCACACAGTTGTAAAGTGACATAAAGACAAAAAAGAGCACACATAAAACCTGTTCCAAGTCATAAATGCTCTTGAATGCTATAGGCTGATGATCATGCAGACTAAAGATAATACAGAGTTTAACTTGTAGTGCTCTACAAACTATTACAAGCAGGCATTTTCTTATTTTCTTTCCTCTGCCTTCAGGCATTTCTTATCTGTCTTTGCTGGGTGACCATCTATCACATCTTGTTGCCTATCCCAAAGAAAACAGGCATGTTGCATCTGATCATGCTGCTTTTTCTCTACCAGTGTTTTAGAAGCCCTTCCCACTTCAGTTATGCTAATGTGATAACTTATTTCTGAGCAAGTTGTCTCAGCAGAGGGGCTGAGCGCTGCCAGGCAGAGGCCAAGTCCAGCGTAATTAAATATGCTGCTTTGGTATTTCAGACACTGATTTCAAAGAGTGCAGAGGCAAAGCAAAATTCAAGCTTTCAGAAGTTTCTAGAAGAGACAATATATTTACAGAAGGGGAGATGGGAAGTGCCCCATGTTGTGCAGAGGGGAAAGCATACCAAAACCTCTCCTACCAGAACCAAAGCTGCCTACAAATCTGCCCATCTCTCCTTGAAGGCCAGAGGAGTTTAAATGGCTTTTGGCCTTATCTGACCTTCACAGCCCCATAGCTGTGGGGGGCAGCACCCTGCTTCCTCCTGAGCCCGGCAACTCTGGCATGGGGGTTGAGCATCTGAGCTCCTGCTCTCTGCCTGGTCCTGCACTGGCAGCTCCAGCCACAGCAGGAATTCAGGGACCAAGAAAATGACTTATTTCCACAACTACATCACTTTTAACGTAGCATTAAGGTTCCCCACAACAGAGGGTCAGAGAGAGTGTATGGACACTCTTGCACCAGGGGACCAGGGCAGTGTCTGTGGGCGCAGCACAGACTGAGCCCTGCAATGTGCACCCAAGAAACAGCTCTCACAACAAGGCTAAATGACTCCACTTGCTGCAGCTGAGTAATTTGGTGCATCATGTTTCAGCAGTAAAAGTAAGAACATTGTGGGAAACAACCTTAGATACCCATATTGATACTGCAAGCATCAGAGCACTCAGGCTCTATTTCCTTGGCACCAAAGCTGCTCTGTCAAGAAGAGCAATGCAGTTGTGTGCCGAAACATCGCACCTCTGCTGCAAAACCCAGCAGGGATTCCCTGGTGCAGGCTCTTCCTGTGGCCAGCCCAGCTGTGTGCTCTCCCATCTCAGGGTCCAGGTTGGGCACTGGCAGAAACAGCACCCATTTTAAGAGATCAGCATTTCCATTTGCTGAGAATCTAATATCTCTTGTAGGAATGGAGAGATAATGGAGTTTCCAGTCTGATGGACAAAGCAGGTCAGAGAGGAAAAATTTAGTTGCAGTTGATCCAAAAAGGACATTTTCCATTTAAATAATAAAATCCACATTTCATTTCAAGTCTACTTTAAATATTTTAAAATATAGCTCTTTTTTAAATTAATGGACATTTTAAAACTAGAAAATTATTTTGAAACAGAGTCCAAGAGTTTAACTTTGAAAGTATTGGAAGTGTATTTTGTGAGCTTTAAAACAATGAGTGTGACAGTTTCAGAAGCTCTCCTTCTATTTGCAACCATAACCATCACTCTGACTTAGGACATTATTGTGAAAAGTTTGAGCACTTTGAAGCAAAAAAATTCCACTGAGGTCATTTAGCCCTACTGCTGGAGATGTCAAATGGAATTGTACTTTGCCTAGACCTGCACATCCACATGGTGTGAGGGAGCTCTCACAAGGTAGCAAATCATTTTGTTGTGGACCATGAGGATAATTTTGCAGTAAACAATCCTTGGCTGGTCAACTTACCTTTGACTGCAACTATTTTTTTTTTGTGTGTGTCATTTGGATGTACATCCTAAGAGAAAGACACTTCCCACCATGCTCCTAGTAAGAACCAACAAGGAAAACCAGGAAGGGGGATATCAGCTTGTTCAGAATCCAGCCCTTTGTGCAGAGCTGTGGGACCTGCCAGTCTACAGCTCCAGCTCCATCGCACACCAGCTCCCTGCAAGTGCTTTGGCTCTGTGAGCCATGGAGACAATTAGGCTAAACTGTGCAGTTAAGACCAGAGTTTGGGCATCCCCCAGGATGCTGTTTTTTCTGCTACATTCAAATTATCAAACTGCAGCAATGGAGGTTTGTAACAGTCTTGATGATGTCTCCAGGAATAATTTCAGCAATGAAGTTCACTCAGCAGCATCACCATCCTCCCTGTGGCAGTGGTGGGGCTGGAGCAGGCACAGGTTGCACTGTTCCATGCTTTAGGGGACTCAGAGGGAGCTGGCATACCCTGGCAGTGAGGCTGCCAGAGCAGGCATTGAGTTGGGCATACCAAATATCTGCAAGGAAGAAGGGATGCTTGACCAGCAGAGAAGAGCACTCAGGAAGCATTAGACAATCTCTTCAGCCTGTTGCACATCCTTCCCTTCTCTGCACTTCTTCACAGGAAAACATATATAGAAGGGTTGACAGCAGAAGTGTGTCATCTACACTGTCTGCAGGGATTAGAAAACTGGTATGAATTATCTTTTTCATTAATTACTTGATCCTACCTAATCCCCAGCCAATGATGTTGACCTCAATAGACCAAATCTAGGTTTCTTAGCCTACAGAACCCCTTTACACTGTTTTCTAGCTCCCATGGCAGAGCTACATTCCGGCTCTGTTACATCCTAGCTTGCTTTTGCTATGGCTCAGCAGATCTATGGCGTATCCACGGCAAGCCTTGCCAGCTGCTCTGGGCAAACCCAAGCCCTTCTGTGCCACTCGGTGAACTGGGTGTGTCTGTGGTACTGCCCAAAAGTATTGTAAATGCTCCAGAAGGGACAAAGAAATGTTTGAGATGTCTGCCACCCTGGAAATTCAAGGAGATTTACATCCTCCTGCATGTAAAATTTCAGCGAGCCCAGGGCTCTTGGACATCCCAGGCCAAGTCAATACCAAAAGAAGAGCATGAAACTGCAGCATAAAGTAGGCAGCTCTGTGGATGATGCCAGGCTAGTTCTAGGGGATATCAGTACTATGGCATATATAAATTGATTTTTCAGACTAAGCTTAGTGGCTACTTATCTCCAATAGCAAAATTACATTCAATTAGATTTGCTAAATAATTCATGGCAATACATTTGACGTGGTAGGATGTTCCAGCAGTGAATCATCAGTGTTTCACATTATTGCCATGACAGTAACTTGGATTATTTCTTACACAAAGACATCTCTCATTGTTTACACCATCCACACCCAGATTCTTCAGAGGCTTGAAGCCTCATTGTCTCCTCTTACCCAAGGCTGCACTTGAAGGGAGAAAAGTCATCTGCAGCCCTAAGGAGAAGGACTTGAGGGTGTTGATTGACAAGAAGATCCACATGATCCGGCAACTTGAGTGATTCTCCCCCTCTACTCTGCTCTCATGAGACCCTACCTGGAGCACTGCATCCAGCTCTGGGGTCCCCAAAATAAAGGACCTGCTGGACCGAGTGCAGAGGAGGCCACAAAGATGCTCCAAGGACTGGAGCACCTCTGCCATGGAGGCAAGCTGAGAGAGCTGGGGTTGTTCAGACTGGAGAAGAAAATGATCTGGGGAGATCTTAGAGCACCTTCCAGTAGCTAAAGGGGGCCTACAAGGAAGCCAGAGAGGTACTTTTGACAAGTGCATGGAGAGATGGGAAAAGGGGGAATGCCTTTTAAATGAAAGAGTGTAGGTTTGGTTGGATATTAGGAAGAAATACTTCACTGTGAGGGTGGTGAGGCCCTGGCACAGGTTGCCCAGAGAAGCTGTGGCTGCCCCATCCCTGGAAGTGTTCAAGGCCAGGTTGGATGGGGCTTTGAGCAACCTGGTCTAGTGGAAGGTGTCCCTGCCCATGGCAGGGGAGTTGGAACTAGGTGATCTTTAAGGTCCCTTCCAACCCAAACCATTCTATGAAAAAGAATTGTTGCTATTGGGGTTTTTATTTTAAAGCTATTTAATCCATGGAAGCTGGATTTACTGCTGGATTTTTCTCCAGCACTTTTGAGGCTCTGCAAATCTTTTGTAATTAAGTGATGCAGAACCACTGCTTAGTCATGCAAACAAAATGAGAGTTAACTGAAAAGCTTTCTGGGACCATGAACATTCTGCCAAAACTCAAAGCAAAAGATTTCTATTGTCAATCAAAAGGCACAAATGCTTCAAAACTGTCTTTTGTGCATGTGCATTGTTGAGAGAAGGGCAAATGAGACAGAGTAAATATTTTCTGCAGCCTGTGAGATACCCAGGGTATCAAATATTGCTGGAAGGACACAAATAGTTTAAGAAACCTATGAACAGATACATAACATTACTACTACAGGCTGAGGGAAGAAAACTATTTTCCTACAGTCACTGAAACGTCCTAACCTTTACCAAATCCATTTTTTTGCACTGTCCTACATAAGACCAGAGCTGACTTTCAAAGAACAAGACTTTGGCAAGCAAGCTACAAAATTAACTCTATTCTGCTTTGCAGTCTGAATTATGTTTTCTCTCAGGGCAAACCCACTATCACTCCACTGAAGCCTGGGGAGCAGTCCCAGGCTTGGCCCAAGACAGCCAAAAACAAGCTGGCTCCTGGACTCAGTGACTTTCTGCTTTGGCATTTGAAAGCCTTCTCATTAATTGCTCCTTGTAAGACATGTATTAGTACACAGGGAATCTAGAAATAGTGGCTGGAGCATATGTTACATTGGAAACTAAGAGGCTGCAACGGTGCCTCCTACTAGCTGGATCATTTTGTTTATTAATGCCATTGTGTAATTAAAGTCACCTGGAGACTTGTAGTGGCAGCAAAGCCACTAACACCAATCCTGCAGGAGAGTATGTTCCTCTAATGGTTTAACATCATCTCTTAAACATAGCCTGGCTCCATCTCTGCTCCTCAAGAACAGGTAAATATGTGGTAACTCCTACCCAGCTCCACTTTCTCCTCTGGAAATACCAGGTGCTGGGCCAGCAGTGCTGGCCTTCAGCTCAGAGCACCCACAGCATTGCAGAGTCAGACTTTCAAGGCACCACGGACTCTCACTTAAAAGCCCAGAAGAGGCACAGAGAAGGAGGGGAGCTCCACACACATTGCACGTGCAGTACTTTCTTCTTTGAACTGAAACATGTTGTAAACATGGTCTAGCGGTTTCTATATAAAATTTGATCTCTCTATAACCCTAGTCTTAGAGGTTACTAAAGGCTCTTGCATTGCTGAGGGATCAAAGATGAATAGCTATTTTAGCCTGTGCTTCCACAGCAACTTTTACGACATTAGATATAATGACCAGGTGCTCAGCTGGTATAAACTGCTGCAACTTTATTTTCTCTGCTACCAATAACAGCCAGTTCACATCATCCAAGGACTTCTTGCAAGGTCAGTATTAGATAATACTGATATAGATCTCACTGAACTATCTAGAACTTATTCTTTTTTTTTTTTTGTTTTTGCCAAGATCTCCACAGATGCTAAACAACTCATTAAGATACTGTCTCTGCTGCAGACACTTGTGTTTGTTGACATGTAAGAACAGCAACAGATATTTTAAAAGAAGAAATATAAAAAAAGTCTCCCACCACTTGCTAGAATGCAGCTACACAGTGGGACTAAAATCCACTGATCCCACACAGCACGTGGCAAGGAAGGAGCATGAGCACCAGTCCCAGGTACCAGGCACAGGCCAGCTGTTTCCAAATTCCCTGCTTGTCCCCATTTGCAGGGTATGTGCCCTGCATTACACTGTGACCAGAGAAACAAGGTCATTGTCCTCATGATAGCAAGCAAATATCACAGCTGTGGACTCACAGCCTCAGGCTGTGGGTGTCTCCATGAGACAGACTGTGATGCTCAAGAGATGGGGGTGGCTCAACAGGCAGAAGCATCCCCTGTAATGAATGAACCTGCTGTACTCTGCACAAAAAACACAGAGCAGGGCTTATCTCTTAGGCTTCAGTTCAGTCCAGAGCTGCAAAAGCTGTGAAAACCAGAGAGGAAGTGCAATTCAAAAGCTTTTGAAAGGCAAAGATATAAAACAAATCATGCAGGTGCTCTAAGAACAAAGTGTTACCTCAATCTCTGATAATGCAGCCAGGTAACTGCAGCAGGGATCATCCTGCAATGAAAGCAGGCAGCATCTATCATAAGAGTCTGAACAGCAGAGGTTAAGAGATACATTGTGGGACCCTCTCTTGCATTATAAAAAAGTTGGTGAATTAGTCAGAGAGCTTGGCAAAAGACAGGAAAGGCTGGAGAACACTTGAGCATGATGCCAAAACCCACGAGCCACTGAATGGCTCTGCTATTTCTCAAGCTAAATGGCTATTCACACCATTAGGACCAAGAGTGACAGCACTAACAAGATTTATCACAGAAATCTACTCTGGACTCAATGAAGAATTGTCCCAGTAAAAACCTGCCAGCTCTGCTGACGTATATTATCTTTATTAGAAAAGCCTCTCTGATAACTGAATTCATTAGGAATTTTAGCAATTCATTTCCTCGTACAAACTTCTGCGTTTGAATTCAGCACAGACAGATGCAAAGAGGAGCTTTGCAAAGACAGCATTATACTAACTCAGGGCTGTATTAGTCAGTGAGTGTAGCAAAGAGGAAGGTTTTAAGTAGTTATTTTTCTGCAAAGCACATTTATAAGTGAGATGGTATATTACTAAAGAGCCTGTGCTACTGCTGGAATTTGTATTTAGCCTCTCCCTTAGGCCCAGTAAGTCAGATGCAATATGGGGACAGTGATGCCGTTGCCCTCAGAGTGTGGTAATTCGTGTTGTTCCTTGTTCATTTTTCTTGACCAAAATCTACACATATTCCAAATAATAGACACAAAAACAAAAGCAAGAACTTTCCTAATGACCAGTCAGTGAGGCAGGATGGAGCAGGATCCAATAGCCCTCCCTCCGAGTTTTCCCGCCAAAGCTGTTGGGTCAGGAGATGGCAGGCTTGGCTGTGACAGTGAGTGCCATCTCCCTGCCAAGCCTTGGTGAGCAAGGATGGGAAACTGCAATAATTGTCACCTCCATTTTCTTTCCAATGTGACAGTGCAGACATATCGAAGGAGCAGTTTGCCCTGGTTGCCCTCCCGGGGCAGAACAGCCAGATGCAGCTTCTGGTACATCCCTGGTGCACGAGACCTCAAAGTGCCTCTACATTCCCAAAGCCTATCCAAAATTTGGCTTTGTGATTGCTGCTTTGCACAAGCACTGTGTAAGCTCCAACCTGGAGCAAAGCAGGGCTGGAAAATAAGCAGCAAAGAGGTGACTCTTGTTAGGGTGCAGGATTCCCCAGCTGCTACTGTCCCAGCCAGCGAAGCTGCTCCTCTAGTTCAGGCACACCTGATGCCTGCAACGAGGTGTCAGAGATGGCCATGGGGGTGGGGTGAAGCCCCTCGAGCACACCCCTCCACACTGGGAGGCTGCCCTATCCCCAGGCAGTCCTTAGACACTGTGTATTTATGATCTGGGCCATGGCAAGAGCTTTTGGGAATGCTATCCCAAGCATGCAGAGTGAAGCACTGACTTCCACAGCTGCTCATTCAGCAGCCTCAGAACAGCAAATATTTAGAGTTCATGCACAAGTTCAGTGGTATTCCCTGATGTCACAAGATGAAGCTTTTAGCAGCAAGGTCACACAGAAATTCCCAAGTTTGCCACGCAACATCATCCTGTTCCCACACAGCCTGACAGGGCTCTCACGAAAGGAAGCAGCATCTTTTTTTAAATCTGTGTGCATTTATGTTCTCAGCTCTCTTTGTATACTCAAAAGGACACACCATGCTTTAAAGGGTCAGGCATAGGGAGTGCAACAGCCTTAGACTTTGACAGCAAGTCACTCCCTTAATCCTCACAGAAGAGACATTCAGTGTGGTGCTGAAGGCCTAACCTAATTCTGCTGCTGAACTAGGGAGATCATTAAATGAAGAGAGATGAACAATACTAATAAGTCATGAACCATCAGTCTGACTACTCCCCAGTCTCTGCCAAAAGCCACAGGTAAGGATTTCCCAATCCTAAGCCCCTCCTTTCCCTCAGACAGGGCTGAGGAGGCAAACACGCACAAAACAGCAGCAAGGTATAGTGAAATAAAAATTAGCATTTCAGGCCAGTAAATACATCCCTTTAACCTGTGAAGAAATGGGTTTAACCTTACAATGGTATTAAGACAAATGTCTCAGTAAAGGGAAATGGTGACTTGATATTTTTATCCCTAGATGGCCAGTTTTGCTAAATGGCATGTCTAATCCTCCAGAGAGACAAAGACCAGCAAAACTTGAAGCATGTTACTATTACAATGGCCAGGGGAGGAAAACCACCATACAGAACCCAGGAGCCCATCCTACACAAGGGAAAGGAAAGGGTCTCAGAGGTAGCAAGTGTCACAGTGCATTTAACTAAAACTCTGCTGGAAGAGGAGGAATAAGGGCTGACAGACCTGTTTTCCTAACAAAAAGTTCATCATGATCTCTGTGGAAGTGGGATGTCCTTCCCTGTGCTGACCAGCAAACATGAAGAGACAAGGTGAGCGGATGGACTGGAATCCCAATTGCATGGTACCAGGCTGGACAGCAAGGGTGCTACATCCAGCTTTGCTACAACACTTCAAATCCCTTCAGGGCCAGTTTTAAACAAAAGGCTAAAAAATGCAAATCTCACTTCTTGCCAGCTAGAAAAGAGAATTTTCCACAACAGCCTCTGAAAGATTAGGCATGTTATTATTAACGCTGTGCAAGAAGTGGACATTAATTAATGCTGAATTGCAAAGAAATTCCAGTAGTATCACATATTTCACTGCTGCTGCTGCAGCAATGAACTCATTATGAATAAAGAAATTAAAAACATATATCAGAAGGCAAAATTAATGATCTTCCACTGATTATTAACTGTGAACAACATATACCACTAGACTAGAATGAAAGAGGAGGAATGTATCTCAGCGTTTGTTACAGGATAAGATCACAGCCCAAAGCACATCCTTTGCTGCGAATGAAGTGTTTATCAAGTGACTTCAAAGATACTCGCTGTGACCTTGAGCCAAACACTTAATATCTGCCAACCAGTAGGGTTTTTATCTACAAAACAGTAACAGCAGCACTTACCTTCTGCAAATTCAAAGTTTCTGGTGTGGGGACCATGTTGCTGCTCCATCCTTGCACGGGGATACTACACTTGGGGGCACCCTTCAGAGTCCTTCAGCCACAGCAAGGGGACTGTGAAATCACATCTTAGGGTAGGATGGGTGGGTATTTAGGAGCAGCCTAAATAAATTTACGACCAGCCTCCTTGAGGAGGAGCTGGGGGAACCAGAGACACCTGGCAGCACTAACCACCTCTTGCTGGGCTTCTTAGAGTCAATCAAGAGAAAACTGGGGTCAAAGGAAGCGCCAGAGGTGAAAAAAACCCCAGCTGAATGGGATGAAGCAGATCAAGCAGTAAATAATCAGTCAATCAAAATTGTGTTTGTGTTGCCAGGAGGAAGGTGAGGCTTTTTTTTGCAAATGTGTAGGATTGCACAATCATCCTTAAAGACAAGCGCCAAAGCCACAGCTGCAGTAAGTCAGTGATGCTCCAAGGACACCTGAGAGTGGCTCAGCTCCATGAGCAGACCTGGCCCAGGGACACTAGCTCTGTTCTTCGGCATTTGCCTGCTCCCAAGACATCTGTCACCCTGCAAATTAACCCAGGCTGACACTCATCCAGGCACATCCACAGCTGCAGTGAACCTTCCCTGCAAGTTCCCATCTCAGATATTTATTTCAGTACTTCTTGCTTTCATATCTTTACTATTTTTACTATTTCCATTAGTCTTTTTGGCTTGAACTGAAGAATTTTCTTTCACATCATTTCCATCATTGCTCTGCCTGTATCCAACACATGTGTCAGTGACTGAAAAATTCCGTGAAGCTTAGCTAAATCCATGTTTTCTGGTAAATAATAGCAGCACGTCCCCCTGTTCAAAGAAAATTATGAGAGATTTATTAATGTAGCATCAGATGAATTTCTGTTTTATATAATTATGCACTGAATTTAAAAAGACGTGTCATGAAGGCAATCTTTAGAGTCATAATAGACAATCTGTAAGAAAGAACAAAGGAAAATAATGTTAATAAAACATTATGCCCTAAGCAAGAAATAAGCTTCATGTATCATACATGAGTAAAGATAGTTATTTGATGTAAAATGGAGTTGTGACCTTGCTGCAGAAGTGTTCATTACCTAGCACCACAACAAGCAAATTAATGGATTTTGGAATGGTGCAAATAACAGTAATAATAATAGTCATTTTGGTTCCTGGCATTTGCTTGCTGACAGATTTAGCAGCAAGTGGTTTATGTTATTTTTTTATGAGAGAGATTGCAAATAGAATTCCACATAACCTTAAAGACATTACAGAAGCATGTGTCTAGTGCAAGAGTATTACATATGAGTAATCAAGGTTTTGCAAGTGCTTCTAAGCCAAAGAGTGGAAGTCCAGAAACAAAACACTGGCTACCAGAAGAGTATGTGCTTTATTGCATGGACACATAGGTGCATGGTACTATCAGGTGTACAACATTCTGGCATTTGAATCCCTACATAAGAAGGTTATGGTTACTATGGAAATTACCCGTGTGGTTTCATATGCATTGTGATTGTGATAAACAGTTGTGTGATAATTAGTCTGTGATGCTGTTTAAGGAAACTGTAGCATTGTTGGGAAGTGTAGAATTGTCAGGTTTGGACATTGTCCTCTCTGCAGAAAGTCTCTCCCTTGCTAAGTGATAAGGGATGTCTGAATTACCTCCTCCAGTAGGTCCCAGTTCAGTTCTGGCCCTTCTGGGCTGGACTGGACCTGCCCAAGTCCTGCTTTTGACCATGGCACCACCTCAAATTATCAGCAGCAAATTCTGTCTTTAGCAGCTGATGGAGAAGGTTAACCCTTCCCAACACCTCAGCCAGCCTGTCTGCAGGGCACCAAGAGCAGGCCATAAGAATGATGTGTTATTCCAAGCAAAAATTTACTGCAAGAGTGACTGCTGCTCCTGAAGGGGCTGGACAGACAGGAAAAAGCTGATGGTGTCGCAGTGATAGAGAGAGCACTGAAGTGCAGTGCCCCAGCTGAAGGATGTGCTGCCAAAATTTAGGAAAGGGAGCAGGAAACACTGTACAGGGCATTTTACCTCGTTAAACCTCACAAAACCCAAACTGAGCCCTAGGAGCAGCTTGCGAGGGAGCAAGAATTCTGTGTGGAGCTGGCAGGACTGCCTTTGTTTTTCAACAAGGATCACAAAGAGGTTTCTAAAACACTTTGATGTGTTTAAAATGGTGAAGTTACTAGGCAAGTAGGTACAATAAAAGAAACATCTCTGCAAATGGAAAACCCCCAGGCATATACGCCTTCCAAATGCTGTTGAAATTTTAAACCCTGATAATTGCTTTGTAATGTAAGCAATTGCATTAAGAGCATGAACACCACAGCCCATGAATCACCACCTTCAGCTCTGCCTTCCGTAGTTTCCCTCGAAGTACCATCTGATTGCAATAGGCTTAACTCTTAACTCATGGCACAGCTGATGGCACAGGCTAAAGTGAGTTCTTTTGATGGACAAACCTGGTTTCTCTGTAGTTCTCTGTTCAAGACTGGCAGAGGGAGTAAGCCCTGTGATGTGGGGCAGCGCTGGGCACTGGCTCCAGTGCTGCCAGACAGGAGCCTGTCCTGGCATGGGAGGAGAGCTCTGGCAGCTCTCCCAGAAGGGAGGGCACCAAACAGCTTTTGGTGACTACAGCCATGATTTATTAGAAACCACTAGAACGAGGCAACTTTCCTAACAGAGAAAATTTCCCTCCTCAGAGTGAAACAGATTAAAATGGAGAGGGATGAAAACAAACCTGGCTGCACCCTTGCAGGCTCTGAATTTAGCAGCTTCAGAAGCTGCATGTGAAATATATTCAATCTTCCTTGGCTTCTAGGTATTTCTCCTCACCCATCACTGCCCAGGTTGATGTCTGGGCAGCCTGCAGTGCAGCCCAGGTGCCCCACGCAGCCTTCTTGCCCTGGGGGCTGCTACTAGGGCAGAGATAAGGAGCTGCCTTCCTTCTCACCACCTTTTCTGTGGACTAACACAAAGAGTAAATCACCAACAAGCAACCAAAAAACCCCACTGTATCAAGGAGGGAATGAAATGAGCAGGGAAATTGCCTGGAGATGCAGGAGTGGTTGGATTTGGTACATGGCAACCAGCAGCTCCCCAAAGCTGGAGTAGGAGCTCCATGCTGCTGGGCTATAGGTGACCTTCCTGTAGCTGGCAGGTCCTCCAAGGAGCTATGCTTTTCATAGAACTTGGGCTGGAAGTGTGGTGGGTGCCTGCTGCAGACTTTCAGAGGTGAAAAATTTCACAAAACAGCATAATATTTTATGAGCAGTGGGCTGGAGAGGAAATGCTGTTTTGTCTGTGTTAAAGGCTCTGAAACATTTAATTGAAAATCTTTAAAAACCCTGTACTTAGGAAAGGAGCTGAGAATTTGGCAGTAGGGTTTTAGTGTAAAAAGTGTGCCTTTTGCAATTTCTGAGGAGAGAGAGGAGGGGAAAAAAACCCCAAAAACCTAACTGGCCAAACTGTGACCCTATACAGCTTTGCAAATAACTCAGGAAAGACCTGTTCAAACATAGGTGCTCCTGGTGCAAGGGCTGCACTGGAGCTGCCTGATGCACTCCCATGGATCCCAGCATGACAGGGGATCATCCACACTTGGGATGTGAGTCTGCTTTAACCACACCTGTGCCCATCGCCCGACCTTTCGGCTGTGCTGCAGTTGTAGCCATTATCACTCCCAAGAGCATTGCAATTTTCTGTAATTTCAGTTCCTCAATTACATTGATTATCACATTAAACATTCCTGGTGCTAGAGGAACAAACTAAAAGTAATAAGCTTGTATCTTCCTATTACAAATGAAACCCATTTGTACTACTAAGAGTGTAGTGGGCTCATTGTTTCACAGTAATGAAGCTTTCATCTCGAGAGATCCAATTCATAAAAATACTTGCCAATGCTCCACACGTTTCTTTTCTTTTTTTTTTATTGCTACTAACAGTCTTTTAAGTTCATATGTGATTCAGCATTAGACCAGCAATTGAAATAAAATGGAAGAGACACAAAAAAGCAAAAAAAACCCTATATCTTTGATAGCAGGGACCCCCTGTCACCCGCAGGCAGACAGCCCTGTGCCCATCCAGGCTGTGACCATCCTTCTTCATGCATCTTCCCCTGCTATAAATAGCTGCAGCCACCTTTGCCCCTGTTCCCAAAACAGAAACACATTGTAAAGGAGAGAGGAAGAGAAAAACACTATACATAAGCTCTTTTTTGTGTATATATAAATATGAATTTGTAACCAAAACCACACAGGGTGGGCAATAACCCTGACAAGGAGATGTTGTCTGCAGGCATCTGCAGGGGAACCAATTGGAGAATGCAGGCACCAGGTGAGGAATAAGCAGGTTTTGATGCTTTTGTACTTCTCCCCATGCCATGGTCCAGGTCACAACAGTGTGATTAAAATGTATAACATAAAAATTCATATCTGGCTGCTCCAGAGCTGCAGCAAAGGTAAACAATCCATCTTCAGCTCTGCCCACTGCCTCCATGGGGCAGGACAGTCTCCAAGGGAGCATCCTCTGCTCCAGGAGAATTATGTAGTGAGACATGACACCCAGACTCTGCCCTGATGATCACCTGGGGCAGATGAGCTCCTGCTGCCCCTGGACAAAACAAAAAGTGATCCTGCTTTTCCCAGGCTGGTGGCTTCAGCCCCGCCATGGTCACAGAATGGCACTGGGTATTAGAGATCCGAACACCGGCACCAGTGCTGTTGGACCTGACCTCTTTCCATCCTTCCCTTGATCAAGGGATCCCGGTGATGAAGCCAGCCAGGATGTGCCTGCAGACATCAGGGGCTCCTTCTGCCTCCCCACTTCCCTCCCACCAAGAGGCATGGGCCCAGAGATCTGGTAGCAGCAAAGGTTTTGAAGCTTCAGGAAGAAAACTAAAAGGCAGGAAAGAGTCGGAGGAGAAGCTTCTTGTACTTCCTTTCAGGTCTGAAACAGTAGCACCAGACCCAATGCAGCAGGGGCTCACCTTCCCTGCCCAAGCCTCAGCACCCACAGTGGCAGCAGGAGAGCCGGAAAGAGAAGGACAAGCATCAATCTTCCCTTTTCCCCTGATCAAGGGGGGACAGTCAGGCCTTGCTTATCACAACTTTGATTATCTAGAAGTTCGTCCCTTATCCAGAATGAGGTCGTGTTCCTGACATGTTCAACTGCATCAAAAGTCAGCTTGATTATCTCAACCCTCATTTATCAGAACCAGTTTATTGTCACCCATGTTACTTGATAAATGAAGGTATGAGCACTTTTGGCTTTGCTGGTATGGGCAGCACATTTACACACAAGCTTTTGCCTGCTAAGATTAAACAATCTGCAACCACGGGTCTGAATCTCAGCAGGTCTGGATCATGCCTTCCCAAGCAGAGTACATGATCCTGGGCTTCTCCTGCCCAGACATTAGAGATGCCACAACAGCTTATGGGAACACAGATTTTGTCTTAAGTCAATGGTGTCAATAGCCCTACTGCCAGAGCTGCCTGCAGGAGTCTTCCTCCAGCTGCTGGGTGCTTCCCAGGGCTGAGCAAGCTCTCACAGTGAGCTCAAAAGCCTCTTCCAGGGATAAAAAACACCTCATGGGTCTGGTGCTTTGTTGCTGTTTGTTGTATCAATTCAGAGGAATTACTGCCATGGGACAGAAAGTGCATAAGGCCAATGAGAAAACACGGAGAGGAAGGTAATTTGAGCAGCGTCTGGGCTGTGAACCTGCCTCTCTCTCCACTCTCCCTCTGTTTGCTTCTGCCAAGAGTCAGGGCAAGGGCTGCTGGTTGGGTTTTGCAAGAGAAATCTAGGAACTATTTTTGATTTCTAATTTATCTGGTAAAAAGAATTGAAAGCAGCTCAGCTGCACTCATTTAGAATTGTCTGTCCCCTCCACTACACAGAGAGCCCCACTCACAGCAGCACAGTCCTGCTGGAGCAGGCACAGCATGCATAAGGAGTCAGAGCTTTCTGGCTGTAGGTGCATCAGACATGCATAACATGAATACTCATTTCTAGCTCTGTACCATTGCCTCATCCTTTACTAACCCCAGGCAACTCTCCCCACCAAGCTTCCTGGCCTCAGGCATACGTGGGTCAAACTCTGCACTTACACTAACTTGCTGAACACAATTACTCACTATTTCAAACACAAAGTGTTCTTAGCCTCACCTTGGATCAACTTTTCCAACAATGTTGGTTCTTGGGGAATAAAAAAAAACAAACCATCAAAAAAACTCCCCAAATCTTCAGTGAGCACCTTTCCTCTGACTCCAACAGACACTAGAGCACTTTGCTCTGTGCTGAGAAGGGGGTCAGGCAGCAGGGTCTCATTACCAGACCCAGAGGGCAACCAGACAGCATCAAACACACCAGGCACACCTCCTGCAGAAAGTCACCCCATCCCTGAATCTTTGTACTTGGCAATCAGTCCCACGCAAGGCCAGAAATCTGGCTTATTAAAGCATGAACTGCTGAGCCCCTTGTTAAATGCCAACCTCATCTTCTCCTGGGGGATTATTTACCCTGCAGATGGGGTTACTGGCCCTGGAGCAGCAAAAAGGATTTCTAGCAGAGATGAGGCAGCTGGGGCACATTTGCCATCCATAGGGTAATACCATTGCTGTCTCACAGAGAGGCTGCTTCCCACACAAATCAGAAAATATCCAGTATAGCTGCTTGCACACAAGGCATATGCTTCTGTATAAGGTATCTATATGGTGTAGCTCCTCTTTCTGCTTTCACTGTATTTTATCTTTAAATTGGGAGAGCTTTTTAGTAGCAAATCAGAGAGGAACAGCTAGTTACCAAGGAGATTCTCTGATGAATCAGAGACTGACTGGAATAAGATCTAGACAGGCTGAAGCTTCTTAATTTGTGAGACCTTACATTTTAAACAGTGGGGGGGAAAAGTCCAACCGTGGACCACACCAGCAAAAGCAGCTTTTATTTTTGCCATAGGAGCAAACAGCAAGTGCACAGCGTGGGAAATCAGCGAGCAGCCAGAGACGAACGGGAACGTCTCTCCGGCATGCTCTTGACTCAGAAAAGCAAATACCACCCAAGGACAAAGTGATCTGATGGAGGTGACTGAGGGAAAGGCTGGGAAGCCCCTGATTATACACCAGCACATGCAAGGGTACAAAGGGATGAGTGAGCACTGGAGAAAGAGCTGAATGCCTGCTTCTGCACAGCCCTGACATTTCGGAAAGTAAAGGTTGGCCAGGAGAGGTGCTGCCTGTCTGTGTGCTGGCCACGGGCTCAGCACAATACTGGGACTGCCCCAACCTGAGCTCACTTTTCTACCTGACTCCTGCAGTGTTCTTCCCAGGAGCAGGTGAGAGGGATGAATTTTGGCAAATGACAGCAAAGGCACCGACTCCACACCGAGCATCCTGCCCTCACGGGAATGGCCATCATGTCCCAGAGGAGCCCCGGCAGTCAGGGATGCACAGGCAGAGCAGATGGGAAGAAGAGTTTTTATAAAGGTGGGGATAACAAGGAGCTTCATGAAATAAAGTTTGGAGAGAGAAAGCTCAGCTTTTTTTGGGCTGACTTTATTCAGAGGGTCTTCACACCCACTTCCTTCTGACGTCTTCTTTCTGTATAGTTACTGAAGTCTGGTGCTTCGCCTCTATTTAAAAACAGAAAATAACTAAAACTGCCTGGAAACTACAAGAGCAGCAAGAAGTATTTGAAGACATTGAGAGACAAGATATATGGAAACCTTCTGCTTGTAGATAGGCTGTTTTCCCAAAGGTGGAAACTACAGAAGTATGTAGATGAGAGGTAAAGTCTCCCTCTCAGATCCCATTGAAATCTCCATTTTGGGCACTACTGCTCCGCTGCTGTTAAGGTAAACCTGATCCTTATGGGGGGAAGCTGCAGGATGGGCTGAAGCATTTGGGATGGGGATGGTATTGAGAGTTTAGACGCTGTGAGGTGTTGGGGAGTAAACATTAAAGCATGTATTAGAGCAAATTCAGGCTCTGCTGCTAAATGCACACTGAAAAAGTATTTCCTAGAGTGATTACATCTGAAAAGAGGCTGGCACGAGCCAGGCTTTAACTGAGGAGTCAAGTGAAGGACATTTTATTAGTCAAACAGTTTCAAGTGCTGTTTTGATTTACAAATTACACTTGCTCTTCTGAGGAACGAATTCACTGTTGGTGGCATTTGTGGGCTAGAGTTAGAGGCTTAGAGTAATGTTTAAGTGATGCATATTGTGATGTTGCACAAGGGGACAACCTAGAGTACCCTGTGGACCTCATTTGGAAAACAAAATACTCCAGAATGCTGCGATGGAGACTGAAAACAGCATATGGGGTAGGGAAGGGACACAAGAAACACTCCCTGACAGCAAGCTGCTCTCAGAACCACAGGGAAAAACTGTCAGGAAATTCCAAGCTGTGGCTCACAGCCAGCAGGTAACTCACTGTCCATCCCCCTCCAAATTCACACACAGGAGCTCATGCAGCATTCACTGGCAGCACTTGCCAGCTGTGTCAGGCAAATTGAAGGTGGAGAAGTAGTAAATTAAAACATGCTGCCAGCTTTAATATGCTTATTGGGCTTTTGGGTCTTATTTGACTTCATATTTGTGATCTTTATTGACTTTAGGGGGAATTGGAGTCATTTATGTTTGCATTTAAAACAGAGAAGGACTGAGGACTTGCACACAAACTTTCCATAGGCAGAGCACAAACTTCCACGCTACCCAGCTTACAGACGTCGTGCTGTACCACAGCAGTGCCATTACTCCAGCCCTGAGCTGATTTGGAATATCTATATTCCCCAAAATACATTCAGAGTCTGTTTTTCCAAACATGTACAAGAAGCAGCAGCTGCTAGAAGAGGAACTGTATCCCACACAGTAATTTTAATCCAGGAACAGCAAACAGGCAGGTTAGGGACTTACAAACAGAAAAACTGAGGCAGAAAGCATTTAAATAATTTGGATAAAAACTTGCAGCTGAATAGAACAAGTGTCCAGATGGGAACTTAAGTCTTCACTTCTACATAATAGCAATCTGGAAAGTCTTGGAAATTAATTTCTTGTGATTTTTGCTGTGCAGCACAGTTGGTCTGAGCACAGGGACCAGCAGTAGCAAAACCCCCTGTGGTGTGGGTCCCTGGGCTGGAGGAGCACCTGCACTCTGCCTTTGCTTGTGAATTTTGTCTGCTGTAAATGAGTAGAAGATAGACATTGGTCTAAGCAGCTTTGGAGTTAGGTTTGTCATGTTAGGACTCAGGTCTGCGTAAACACCTAAAATAAGGTCAAGGAAAGAGGTGGGGATTCATGAGAAATGTGAGCTGCCAGGTAAAGGATGGCCTCCACCAAACTGTGGTGCTTGACAGCACATCTGGCCCCTCATATTAACCTAGTGTGGGAATGGGGAGAGAAGGTGTTAGATAACACTAAAATACAAAGAAACTGACATAGTTTGCTCCAGACTTCCAAATATTTTTACATAGTGCTTCTGAGAAATCAGTTATTCTCAGCACATATAGTGTCTGTTGCTGAGCACAGAGTCCAGGCACTGGGGAAACTCATGAAACAGCCATACAGATTAGCTCTCTGTCATAATCTACTCCTGCCTGTCCCCAGGAGGGCTTCATTGCCCTGCTCCAAATTCCCTTATTTTTTGGCAGCCCCTTGGCAGGTGGGTTTTGCCTCACAGGGACACCCTGTCCTAGCCTCCATCACTGACTTCTCACCACCCAAAATAATGGGTAGCTAGATGCCACAGGGTAGTTCCCCTGTGTCTCCAACACGGGGTCCTAACATTGCCTAAACTCAGTTAGGACCCAGGGGACACCCCTCAGGAGCCCCAGGGCTGCAGTGGGTTGGGTCAGACAGGTTTAAGAACAGGACTCAGAATCAACCCAGCACCTGTCATGCCCTGTAAGGCAAAGCTCAGTGCCAGCACAGCAGGGAGGTGTAGGATCATTCCTGACAACCTTCTCTGAATGACCCAGATTGCGTCAACGGGCTCTGGAGAGAGCCTGCAGCCAGCACTCCTCCGATGGGAGCATAGGATTAACAACATGGGGCCCAAGAGAGACCGGGAGCACGGCAATGGGAAAGGAAAGCAGAAAGCCTCAGCACCCTTCCCGCCTTCAAAGCTGGTAAATGCTTCTTATTCTCCTTTCTCCTTTTTCTTTTAAAAGAGCTGGAGAAGTCACCCCTTCGCTGTGCTGCTTTGCATGCCAAGTGGCAGGCTGCCGGGAGATCCCGACACCAAGCACTGAACTTTCCAGGTCCAGTGCCTTCTAGGCTACTATCCAAAATGCCAGAGGCAGCCCACTGTACTGGAACCTTGCATGTGTCCAGAATGGCCCGACATCTCTGGCCTTAATATTTAAGGATCATTTTCTAGATCGGTGTACTCATAGCCAGATGCTGGATGTTGTGCCAGCAGAGGGGCAGAGGTAGCAAAGGAGTCGCCTGGCTTTTGCATGTTTGTTCAAGGCTGCAAACACAGCAGTACTGATGCTTGCAACATCCCTGCAGGTGAAGGGCAGGCAGAGGCAGCAAAACCCCATCAGCAAAAGGGTCTGCACAAACTTCCTGAAATGATGCATAGAGGGACATGCCAGAAGTCCCCGGTTCCACAAGTCTCCTTTGGAACACTGCAGCTCTGCAGTGCCTCTTGGGCTGAGAAATGCCTTTTGGCCCATATAATCTAGTTTAAATGCAACAAGCATCATCCCCTGTGCAGGTGCAAGCCATAAGCACCTTTATTCTGGACATACAAGCCACTTAAGGCAACACTGTCTCTCTTAATGGAAGAGGCATCACAGCAGTAGCTACACCATGGACCATTAATTTACTGCCAGACAGATTGATCCTAGACTTTAACATGCATTTAACTAGAGGTCTAGAGCAGAGATATTGCAGTGCAACTGTGGAAGTGCACTTTAACAGGAATAGTTTTAGTGCTAGTTGAACTGAGTGGCAAAATCCCTCCAACTCCCATGTGGCCAGGGACTCACTTCTGTGTGCCCAGGCAGACACTGTTGGGTGGAATATTTGGTTGTTAACAAAGGTATGAGGCAGTGCAATTTTAATAAGTGTTTCACCAGAAATGAAGCAAGGTGGAAAGTAGGGAGTTGGGCAGAAAATTATTTAGGTGTCACTTATGTAAAGCTTCTCCAGTACAGAACTGCAGATCTGCACTCCTGATGCAACCCCACAGATTCTTGTAACCCTTGTGCTTCAGGCACACATTGATAATCTTTGCTGGGCTAGATTCAGATCAAGTTGGCTTTACTTAGCACAGCACAGGCACGTACCTGCAACTTACTGCTCAAACATCACTTCAAAGCTGCGTTGTTGGGGTGTGCAGGAGGAATAACAGGCCAAATTTCTATAGTGTCAGTCAGTTTAATTCCAGTTTGTTCAGCAGAGCCTTGCCCATTTCTGAAGCAGGTCAGTTCACCCCTCAGTTGGTCAGCTGGACTTGCTAATTGCTATGTGTCCAGCAGCAGTTATATTCTTCCTAATAACAGTGGAGATAAAAAATTGCCTTTAATTGGAGTTTTGAAAGATCCCAGTTCATCAGCAATTATCTTCTGTACTGGGTTCATTTGAATTGAGCAGCAGAACACCATACTAGAGATGTGACAAGGTTGAAAAACTGTCCATTTTTTATTCTGCTTTAATTCTTAACTCTACTGCTGATGTGTAAAGGCTGTTGGGGAGATGAAACGTCTCTTTTGAGGGAAGAACAAGTGAAAAAAACTCAGAAATGGCTTAAGCCCCTCTACGTCACACCCACATGCTTACAGTTGGATTTATTCCACTTAAAACAGAAGTCTGATCCCTGCTAATAACACAGTTAATTATCTCTGGGTGAAGCTGTGTGGTTTTGAGGAGCACTGGAAGTTTCAGAGTTGGGGGATCATGATGGGAAGCACCCCAGCACTGCCAGCAGACCTGGCAGGTCTCAGCACTGTTCCTGCCTCCCAGGGACTAGCAGGTCAGCATTAGGAGGCAAAGGTTGCTTCTGGGATTTTCTGTCAGCCCAAGGTCTTGGTGTGGAAGGAAAAGAGATTTTCCCCCTCAGCCCATCTCCTGCCCTCTCCCTTTCCACTCAACACATGTTCATCCTTCCGTGTCACCCAGCTCTGTCATCCCTGTTGGATTTTCCACCCAGGCCTTTCCCAGCTACCTCCCCAGCTGTTCTCAAGCTAAAGTAATACACCTGACACTGCAAACTGCCTTATTCCTACCATTTCTTCACATCTCTCTGCCCTGATCTCATGGCCCCTTGCCCCCACACCAGCTCCAGAGCTGTCACAACATGCTCATCTGAGGCATGATGTGCTTCCAGCACCTCAAAAGAATCCTCCAGCCAAGTTATTAAAACCATTTAATATCACTTCTGAGTGGTAGAGACATTGCACTACTTAAAATAATTGCATTTCTTGCTAGTTAGAGATAAAACAGACCCTTTTTAATCATTTTTTAATCATTAAGATAAGGCCTGATATGCATTACGAGATTATTAACGGCCTCATAAGTGAAATAACAGATACAAGACCAAAAGCTAAGTCGTAAGTGTTCTCAGATGCCTGTAGATTAATCATTTTATATCTCCATAGGAGCATTCACACCAAGGCTTTCTGTCACTTTACAGTCTTAAAGCCACAGGACAGCTCTGTTCCCAGTTACAGCTCTGCCTCGCCTGTAGGAGGCAGAAGTGGGGAAGGATGGCACTTGTTTGCCTCCAAATAGAAGTTAATGAAAAAACCTGAAACAGAATGAGGAAATTTTGATTCCTTATTTTCTGTTTCACTCAGTGAAAAAACAGTGCCTTGGTGTGTCAATCCTTTACCATCATTATAAAATTCATGCTGCTTTTAAAGTGTGTTTTTTTTCTTCAGTGCTTTCTTCAAAGTGCACATCCACTCCTGATCTCATGGGCTCAAACTGTACTGTTGATATTTTTGGAATTGATTGCAGACTCCTGATCCACATAAACAAGCACCACCAGCAGCAAAACAAGAGCACAGGTGCTGCTGAAATGGCAGTCACTGCTCAGAATCTGAGCAGGCTCTTACACAGCCTGAGACAGAAACCCACTGCTCCTCCATGCACCACAGGGGCCAATTTCCCTCCATTTGGGGATTAAAGAGATGACCACATAGCAATTGTCTGACCTGTCTGTATCCCTATCAAGTGCTGTAAGTACTCAAGAAGCAGCACAGCTTTGCCTTAATTGCATAAGCACACAGCTTGTTCAAACTCCACTCAGGCCCACACTCAAGGATTTAAAGTAGTCTTTAGAGCAGTCACAGCCCCAGATGCATTAGTCTCCTTTGCATACACATAAGGTGCTTGAAAGCTTCAGCTCTCATCCTTGCTCCTGCAGTACAAATCATGACTGCTTCATTTTATGCTGGTGAATCAAAACGACCAGCAAATTACCAATGTCAGAGTGGTCAGAGAGAGCAAGACAAAAAGTTTGAGCAGAATGGCTCTAGCAGAATTCACTGTAAAAGATCATGTGTGTTTAATTCATCTCCTTTATACCTTTAAAACCAGAATCAACACAGAAGCAGCAAATTTCATAAGGGCACCAGTAAGCCACAGCTGGTTTGGAGCATTGCTCCCAGCCCAGTATCTGCAGGAGGGACCATCATATCACACTCACAAGCACCCAGTCCAGACTGGACATTTTTGTTTGCACCTGATGCAAGTACCCAGGCACAGTCATAAGTCAGTTAAAGCATCTGCAGCTTCCACAGGCAAACTCATTATGTGAGACAAATGGGTCACTTTTTCCCCACCATGGTTAACGGCCATGAACCTGGAGGCTGAAATTTCAGTTCATGCCAAGGAATACAATAATCAACAATAAATTCCGTCCACAAATAACCAGAGAAGTCCTGAGCTGTGCAATGGACCAAGGATGGAAAAAAAGACTCATTTTTTTCCTCAAATGTTTGTGATCACTTCAACACCACCAAAATTGGCTCACTCAGAATTATATTTCATAAGTTATTGCTGTAGTCTAGCCCCAAACAGCTCCAGTGATATGTCATTAGATCTGCTGTCTGGCACTACAGACAGCTGCTCCCACCCAAAAACAACCATTTGAGCTCATACACTTGTTTAACTAGAGGCAGTGGCTTCAGAGTTTAAGCATCAAGCCAACACCAACTAGGTACTCAGGTTGGGCAGTTAGCACCCTTAAAGACCCTCTAGACAGTCCTGCATATGCTGTGAGGAAAGGTTGTTTATTTAGGAGAGGTAGTTAGCATAGAGAAGGGAAAGCAATGAACTGGAGCTCCCTGTTGTGGGACCAAGGCCAAAATAATGTTTCTCCAAGAACCTGGACTAAATCCAGCCCTCAAAAGCATTGTCAGTGGCATGTTGGTAGGTGTCTCAAGGAAGAAGATATTGCAGAAATATGGGCTATCATTCACTATTGCTGTCAATTTTATAGACCAAGTGTCAGCATAACACAGCCAAGGCTTCATGCTTCTGATGCCAGCAGAAGCTCACAGCCCTGGAGTAGCAGGCCAGGCACCCTCATGCTGGGTGCTGAGTGGGGACAGGGCCATGACAGACCAGCCCTTCCAGAGCTCAAATCTCTCATTTTACATCTTCAAAATTGCCTTTTCTTCCTTTAACTGAAACCCGTGACTCTTCTTTTCCCAAGGAGATAACTTGGTGCCCACATGTGCTTTCTCCTGACTGCACCCTCATGTTTTCCCCCTAAACTGCATCCCCATCAGGGGTGTCTACAGGAGCACTCAGGCTCAATCTCATGCTACAAACCCACTCTCCCATATGGTACAGGCAGCATCAATCAGCATCCCTCAGGCAAAGTTTTATTACCAACAGTGGAATTTTCCAAATATTGACTCATTTTAGCCTAAATAATCTCATTCTGTTATTACTGCCTGCAAAGCTGACTTCACTTCACCTTCTAGAATACTTCAAAAGTGATTTAGCTGCATCAAAGATAACTCACATGTAATAGCAGCAGAGCCAGGTCAAGTTTAGTACAGTCCATCAGCTAAACTAAAACTCCAAGACCCCCATCTGCTCCTGTCAGACAGTGATAGGCATAAATCAATACACTCATTTCTGCACACTTCTTCTGTGACCACATGCCTACAGCAGGGAGGAAAGTATATACATTCAGCCTTACTGAACTTTGATGTAGATTACAGTGAACGCAAAAAGTGGCATCTTGATGCAGTACAACATACACGCTTTACCTCAAAAGCCTGCAATGCACAGAGCAGAGATAGTTTAAGAAGTAATGCACACAAAAATAGGAAATACTTAGGACTACTGGACACAATACCTTGAATGCACAAAGGGCACTTTTCCACTTTCTTATAAGCATTGTTCCTCATTTCAAACAGCTCCCAATTCTTTGGTCCAACACCTCTGAAAAATGACCCCTGAAAAACCTTTCTTCAAACTATCTCAGCAAGAAGCACCACAAGACAATCCCTAAGAAACTATCCCCCTCCTTCCTGGCTGAACTATCTATCTGCTCTTAATCTAGCCTTGATCATGAGCAGCTGGAACCCATAAACACCCAGCTCATCCTGGGCTGATTGCTCTGGATTGCCATGGTTTCCTTAACTTCAACAAATCCCTAATGACAATCAGTATCAGCTGAGGACCCAGAAACTGCTTCTGTTATTTGTTTATGAGCCCAAGCAGTGTTTTGGAGATAATAGATTAAAAAAAAATGTTATTTTTTTTATTAAGCCTGAAGTCGAGGCAGTAGCTAAAGTTAACTTGCTTTCAAGTGAAAGGATTTGCTTTGTGATACACTGATTCTACCTCTGAAATTCAGGTACAAGGTTTAGCATCGGCTTACTTAGAACAACTTCAAGGAACAGCAAGCAGGAGGTAGAAGATGTTTTGGATGTTTTTTTGTGTGGCTCATGTTGCTAGGGAAACTGCCTCGGTGATGGCTCTGTGTTCACCACAGCTGGGTCACCTGGGCTTTTCTTCTCAGGGTAAGGGGTGAGTCATGGCTGGGGAGTAAATTGCACAAACTTGCTAAGGAATGCCTTTATCACATACTTCCACTCACATGTAAAAAGATAGATTATTAGTAGTAGTTAATCATAAAAAGCATTATCAAATCTACTTAATACTTTGACTAGTAGTAGCAGGCTCTATGTTACCAATTATATCTAACCCTTCAAATAGACACAGGAAAAACAAAACCACTATTTTTTCCACACACTTTCACAAGTCCTGGCAATTGTTAGGGTATAATGTCAGGATACATCATGCCAAAAATGTCATGATGACACAACATTTTGAATAACACTGCTTTCTAGTTCCCCTCACAAGATACAACCAAAACCTGAGTTACTCAACATTGGGTCATTTCTGAAACTTTTACCAGAAGCAGATTTTTTGTGTGTGATGCACTAGTGTCAAAAGTAGGTTTCAGTTTGCTGTCACAGTGACTGAAAAAAAAGAAAGGATGGTTTTTAACCTTTACCAAACCAGTTAGGTGTGCTGACATACAGGAAGGTGTTGGTACATGAATGTGATATCCATGTGACAGTTACATACACTCTCCACTTGTAAATCATGTGGTCCCTCTACACCCTTGTGAACCTGGTCTCTCAGAAGCCACCAAAGAAATACCTCCTTTTCTTTTATGTTTGCTTCAGGTTTTTCACATCTTGATTTTGTTTCTGCAAATAGTGATGAGTTTGACATAGGGCCAGGTGTTTTTAGGCTATCATCAAGTCTGGATATTACAGAGGTCCATTACAAGGCGTTAGTTAATGCTAACAGACATTGTACATTTACACTTAAGGCTCCATCTGGATAATCATCCAAATGTTTAGTTGAGCTTTCAGAGCCTCATAGGTCTTCAGCATGGCCTGAAGCTGTTCTAATTGATCATGGGGTGGTATGGTGACCAGGAGTCTGAATTGAGGCTGATCCTGCTCCTTCTTAAAGTTCTGGTCAAACCTATGAGCCAGACAGTGGCAGCTGGTATTTCTTACCTCCGTGTTTTTCTTTGGCAGCCTCGTGGGTTTAACTCTTACTTTGGGCAATATTCATTTAGTGTTGCCCTGGAATAGCCCTGGGATGAATCCCAGGGAGCAGGTAGCATTTCTGATGAAACAAATTGTACATCAAGCTGTACTGAACTGCAGAAATGAGAATTCAGGGACTTGTGAGAATTCAGTGACTGTGTGCCTTCCTGTAACGGAGATTTCATCCACACTTCCAGACTTTTAGATTTTCCATCAGACACTACGAGAAGAAATTATCTAAGTGTTAAGGGCTTAAGCAGTGGGGTTCATTTCTCATGTCTGCTACCACACAGCACTAGGAAAGCTGAAGATGCCACATGCCTCTTTTCTCTCCTGTTCCCTTGGCCAGGGGCTTGTTTCCTTTTCACAGGCTGTAGGAGCTCAACTGCCTATTTCTCCATCTTGCTGTCAGACAGTTTTGTAAGTGTCAGAAAAAAGAAAATCCAAGGTACCTCTGGCAGTCGCCCAAATAGAGGGATCTGCTGGTTGGCACCTGCTGGAGCCCCCAGCCAGGGACGTGGAACATGGGCATTTTCAGTGCTGGGACCTCTGGCTTCAGCCAGAGCATTTTGAGGCATTTTGAGCACCTTCATGAGAAAGCCAGGCAGGTTTTATTTTCTGAATGTAGAACACTGTGAAACCATGGTGAGGGCTGAGTTCCTGCTGTGGCGCCTGAAAGCAGTCAGGGTTTTTAGGGGTTTAGGCTGCCTGGTACTGTTTTTTTTGACTCCTCACCTCTCTGCTGTGGTAGGCAATGCAGGCTGATCGCTGATGTCTTTCCTGAAGCATATGGCTGCTTTCTTTTAAACCCTTCTTATTATGGAATTTTGCAAGTGCCAAGATAAGTAGTTAATCCTTGAGGGCTCATGTTCAGCACGGTCAGACCATCTGCAGGAGCGTTGCTGCTCATGCCAGAGCACCCAGCCTAGCAGGCCAGCTCGGACAGCTCACTTTGAGTGACTTTAAACAGTGTTTTTGGGGCCCACACTTGCCTGGGCCCTTTGATGTGTGTCTGACTGTCTCCTCCAGGCAGGCTGCCTTGCAGTGAGTCCTCATCATTCATTTTAAAGGAGACCTGCATTACAGTTGGGCTTTTAGCACCCTCTGAGCCCCCAGGCTGGAAAATCTTGAGTATCTTCTTCCCACCTCTGCTCACCTCCCTACTCTGCAGCAGCCACCAGAAAGGGAGGATGCTAGGATGTTATTTAACTGGAGATCTCCACAAATGCAGTGGGTGTATCAAAGGTCCTCCACACCCCTACAGAGGCTCTGCCAAGGATGTGTTGAATTTATCAACAAAATTTTTTAATATTTCAGATATTCATAGGGTCACTTCGGTTGAAAAAGACCTCTAAGATTGAGTCCAACCATTAATCCAGCACTGCCTCTTAATTAGTCCACTACTCAATCTCCCTAAAATATTTACCACGTTCCCTACTGTCTTTTTTTGAAAATGTGCTTTGACTCATACCTCATTTACCTTTGATTTTATAGTCCTTGCCAAGGACTTTGCCCATATACTATGTTAGGTGCTTCCGTTTGGTCATATAAGCTGCCATTTCCCCAAACATCAAAACATTACTAGACCTCTACGTAAAAGTCTCTCAAAAGTAGAAGAATGAGTTTTAATACTGCTTTTTATTAGCTTAATGGGAGGTTTACTAGTTTTTACCCTAAAATCATTGCTGTTACAATTTATCAGCCAGACAGAGATAACGACCTTCCTATGGCTTGAATAGCAAACTTCACTGTAAACCTTTGCAAAGTGAGTTGTAGTACCCCCTCTTACATTTGGGGTCTTTGGCCTCAGGATTCCAAATGATGTTCCAAATTTTCTGGTAGACCAAAGCCTGGGAGGTGAGATCAGTTAATAACCAAAGCTGCCTCTACTCCTGAGGCTGCAATAACCCAGCGTTACCTCTGAGCGGGATGTGATTCCATCTGGTGAACCTTGGCTCGGACAACTAATAAATTTATCTGTTGCTGCCAGCTGTGAAACAGCAGGATGCTTGAGATGAGTATTCACCCCCACAGGCCAGGATGTTGCTCTTTATTTCTGGATCTAGATAAAAATTCATCAGCCTTTTGGGAAGGAAAAGGGTGCAAGGGTTAATAGTACAACAATGCCACAAGCTGCTAGGTGACCGTTCTGCCTGACATGATAGGACTCTTGTGGGAACGCTGCTTTTGTGGGATTTTCATTATTTTCTTTGACCTATCTGCAAGAGAAGGACTAATCTTATGTGTTGTCAGCCCCATAGTCTCAGATGAGAGCATGTGGAAATGGTTTATTTTAGACCCCTGCAACAACCAGAATAGAATAGCTTTGGGTGTGAAGATTCAAAGTTAAGTTCCTCAAAGCCCCTTCCAAAACTTAACCAAGAGCTCAAGTGAACATTTGGCTTAATATCCAGTGATTACTAATTATTTATAAAAAAAGATGACTGATTTCTGAACTGTGACTTACTGAAGATTTAACAGCTTGGCATTTGAGCATCAGTGACTTTGTTTCAGTGAATTTTCCAATCCAATCCCTTAGCTAGACCTTACCTCCCAACACAGAGCTCCAGGGCCGTGAAGAGTCAACAGGCAGCATATGGTGACTTTGGAAAAAGGCAGCAAAGCATTCATGTGTTGTTTGGCCACCGACTGCAGTTGTATGTGGCTCAAAGCAAGCCCCTCTGCATATTGCATTATCAATACCTGCATCATGTAGCAGATCATGGGTTGTGTCCAGAATGGCCAGAAAACTGAACCCAAAATCAACCTAAATTCATTTGCAATCTTTGTGCCTCCATACTTTATAATGTGACTCATTCTAAAGTTAATTCTATTTGTTTCCATACTGCCTTAAAAAAACCTTCGCCTAACTATGACCTCAATCCTTCTGCTCCAGTCAGGGCTGAGAGAAGATTGTTCCTTAGGACTCCAGCACTTGTTAATTCTCTTAAAGAGATTACTCAAATCTCCTAAACAAATATCAGAATAGATTCTGGATTAAGCATGGGTGCTAAAATGACCTTGCTGATAAAATCAGCATCATCAAACCTCACAAATTGAAGCGGGAAGCCCTGGATGTAATTTTGACTCGCAGCTACTATCATGGTAAGTTATCAGACTGCTCTGCATCTCTCTTCCCCTATCTCTAATACTCTTGCAATGTTCCTTGAGAACCAATACAAGAAGTGTCAGATCTTCCAGATTTTTGTAGGAAAAACAATATACTGAGAGAGTCACGGGGTCACAACCCACTGTTTTCTTTTAGTAATGCTTATTGCTTTTTCTGTTTCACATATTTGCGTTGTCTGGTTCATTTTGGTGTCAGTACAAGGCTGGTTTGCACAGCATCCCAACTCCTATGTTAATCCAAGTGCCATTGATCAGAGGTGCGTTTAGCTTGGTGCATTTAGTGGGGTGCTCTAGTACAGGTGCTTGTTGGTGCACTGTGGGGTCCACCAGGGACCATCTCCTTTGCCTGCCACCTTTGGGTGATTCCTGCCCCCATGCAGCAAATACCTGGAGTTATTTATGTCCTGTGTCTGTCTGTGCAGCTTCCTTTGTGTGTCCCTCGGGTTTCAGAAATAATTAACCCTGCAAAGACAGTTGTGGATTTTGGCAGTGTAACAGACAAGTTCTTAAGAACTGGGACTGGGGCGGTGAGGTTTGTGTTACATATTTTTGTCATTGTGTCGTGGCCAGGAATGAATCCTAGAAATTTAACCAGAAATCTGTGATTAGCATTTCACAAAAGAGAGGACATTAAGTAAAAACTCCATCCCTTTTAATCTACATCTCTTCTGTTGTTGTTCTGTTATGGTTCTTCTACAACCCCATCAGATTTCCTTGCAAAATCTCTAATGTCTGTAATGGGAATTTAAAATCCAATAAGAATTCACAGGCTATTTGAAAAAAAAAATAAAATTCCTTGGAGAGCAAAGTCCATCACAGCTGAAGCCCTTAGGTTTACTTTCAAATCTCTTTACCCAATTTTCAGTTTAATTTACTCATTTGCTAATCCTAATTTTCCAGTACTGTGCTTGCAATATCTAACTAAATATCACTCATGTGGAAACACATTAAAATTCTACAACTGGAGAATTCTAGGCTGGAACTTATGGCCTCCAAATGCTTGTCATTTTGCTTCTCAGGTGTCAACATATAGTGGTGGGTCTGCCTTTCTCTCCTCAAAAATGTGTTAGCTGCATTCACTGTTCCCTTCCTGAGCACTCCAGTGCTCCATTTCACTGGCACTATTGTCCGTTATGGCAGAAGTATCCCACTCACACTAAACTTCACTGATGCAGAAGTATAATGTTTTACAAAAGATTTCTTCTTATGCTATTATATAGGTTTCCTTTGTTTTTAAGTAATTTAATGTATTTTTATATAGAATGATGGCACTGTGATGTGTTGCACCTAGAAATAGCAAACAATTGCGTTGTGTCAAAATATTAGGAATAGCACGATCTGGGCACAGCAATCACAACTGAGAAACCGAGAAACACCCTTGACTTCTGACAAAAAGGAAGAGCAGTCTGATTTTTTTCCAGTAGAGAGAGCTGCCATTTGAACAGGCAGATCCGAAGGCATTTCCACTGCATAGCCGCTGGTTCCCCCGTCCCAGATGGAGCGGGGCTGGGACTCGCTTCTGCACAAGAACACACACAGGTGGGGCACAGTGGATCTGCCCCTCTGTGATCCCAGCTGGGCTCCCAGGGATAAAAGAGTCCGTAAGGACCCCAAGCTGAGGCTGAAAGTGCATCTCTGGATGAGGCAGCTGAGAGCTGCTTTGTGCTCTGTAGTGCTGGCTCCCTTCCCTCCCCAGCTGCCTCCTTCACTCCCTTCAGGGGGTTAGATTTCTGTGAGCTAATTTAAGGAGAAAAGCCTTTTTAATCCAGTATCTTACAGACTCAGAGTATGTATATTTTTATATTTTGAATAAAATATGAATATTAAGCTCTTTAGGCAGGGACTTTGTCTTCCAAGATCTCTTCAAAGCCCTTAGCATGCTGCTGGTATTACAGGTGTAAATACTACAAATAATATAATACAGTTTGGATCCCAGAGGTCTGTTTCATTGGGAATGGGCTCACAAAATGTATCTTTATGTTGGACAGAAAAGGCTCAGGTATGAAGAGGGCTTCCCCAGAAGTTAGTGCTGAGCCTTGACCTGGAAGAGCTTGGGGTCAAGAACCTGTTTTGATTTAGGGTTCCTCATAGTCCATGAGGCTCTTCTTGCTTTGCTTCCACCAGTAAAAATGGGACAACCTGCCCAAGGAACAAAAGTACAGTTTAGCATACAGAGCACTCATATGAGAAGTGGACGAGAGTGGTTTAACCCCGCCAGATAACAATATGTAGTAGTTCAAGGCAAAAAGGGAGAATGAATTCCCAAAGCAGCTGAAGGCAAAGAGGGAAAAAGGACTTATGAAAGAAAAACTCCTGTAGAAAATAATATATTATTAACTGAAAAGTAATTTAACAGAATAGTAATGTTCTTATACCACTGAGCAAATTTAATACCAACTCTGCAAATTTAATAAGATCACTGCAAAGGCAGAGAAGTTCAATCTGAAGTACACTCTTTTGAGGCCAATGTCCATTAAGTACAACAGAAATACTTCATCAGCTTCAACACAAGCCAGATCAGGCATCCACTGGATTTGGATTGTCAGTGGCTGTTATTGTCTCTACAGAATATTCCACTCAAACTCACCATGGCGATTCAAGTAACATCTAATTTCCACAACAATAAAAGCAAATTCTCAATATAGAATCATAGAATCATTTAGATTGGAAAAGACTTTTAAGATCATCAAGTCCAAGCATTAACCCAGCATTGCCAAGCCCACCACTAAACCATGTCCCTACCTGACACATCTACATGTGTCTTTATCTACATGATCTTTTAAATCCCTTCAAGGATGATGACTCAACCACTTCCCTGGGCAGCCTGTTCCAGGGCTGGAAAACCCTTTTGTTGCAGTTTTTTTCCAATATCCGTTCTAAACGTCCCCTAGCACAGCTTGAAGCCATTTCCTCTTGTCCTCTTGCTTGTTACTTGGGATAGAATACCAACCTCCACCTGGCCACAACCTCCTTTCAGGTAGTTGTAGAGAGCAATAACTTCACCCTGAGCCTCCTTTTCTCCACGCTAAATACCCCTAGTTCCCTCAGCTGCTCCTCAACAGACTTGAGCTCCAGATCCTTCCTCAGTTCTGTTGCTTTTCTCTGGACACACGTAGTGAGGGGCCCAAAACTAAACACAGAATTTGAGGTGTGGCTTCACCAGTGCTGATACAGGGGAAGAATTCCTTTCCTAGTCGTGCTGGCCACTCTGTTGCTGACACAAGCCAGGGTACCGCTGGCATTCTTGGACACCTTGGCACACTCTGGCTCATGTTCAGACAGTTCTTGAGCAGTACCCCCAGTCCTTTCCTGCTGAGCAGCTTTCCATGCTATAATCCATGTGGAATTCAGCAGGCTGCAATGTACATGGAAAAGTCCGGCCATGCAATGGTATTTCATACAACACAACTGCTGTGCACCCAGCTATCTTGGTTTATCACTTTTTGCAGGTCTCAGCAATGTCTCCCAGTTGAGTGTTCCATTAACTTTTTCACCCCTTATTTCTTAAAAAAGCCCAGAAGTAATCTTAATCCCCCTTATCTGGCTGTACTATTATCTTGCTGCATTCCTGGTGCCTTCACACAAAGATTTTGTGGAGCTATGTTTTTTCACTTAGCCCAAAATCGGCTCGGAGGAAGACAGGGCAAAGAGGTCTCTACTTGAACAAGCTAGAAATAGAAATTAGTCTTAGTTTGTGCCTGATTTTAATTCAGATCAGATTAGCGCAGGGTTTGTTTTACTGCAGTTTAAGAGAAGGGAACATTTCTCATGTGAGAGGGGAGATTGATTCCTATTAGATCCTCCCTTCAGATTAGTCCCTTGGAGGAGTCTAAGTTGATCCACATGCTCTGGCCTGCTGGGACCAGCAATTAACCCAACCCTGTCAACTGTGGAACGAACGTCGCTGTGACATCAGTAGTGTCCCTTCCCTTGAGGAACTGAGCGTGTTTGTAGTAAGAAAAGGAGGTGTAAGACTGGCAACTGTTTAAATACAAATGACCAGGAAGAAAAGGTACAAAGTCCACTTCCTTTAGCATGGGATTGAAGTAATTTTGTGGATCATGCATTTGTAATAGTTTGCTGTATTAAGAAATTCAGTACAGCAGCTTTCAAGTTTGAAGCAAGTCTCTTTAGTCTGTTCCTTCAGAAAGTGCAGTCCAAAAGCTATTGATCTATTTGTACAGATAAGCACCCCACAGAGTTATCAGAATCAATGCAAACACTCAGGCAAAGATTCAATACAAATAATAATAAATAAGTACAGACAGAGGAAATAGAATGTACAATTTAAAACTGATTGAAATGCTGACCCAAATAGCTGTTTGTGTGCATTTCTGCAAAGGCAATTCGAAGAAAGGGAAAGAGAATGCAGAAAGTAAGTGATAATTTCAGAGGTGGCAAACAAGAGAAGAGTCAAGCAACATCCAGCTCAAAGGAGATGGGCAAGGGAATGGGTAATGGTGGAAGCACCACTGGATTTTATTCAATTTTTTTATATGTATATGAATTTTAAAAGACTTTGTACAAAACAAGGTCTGAGCACTGTTATTGAAATCTACACAGGGGAGAGTAAAGGAGTAGCATGGGTAGCTGCATACACATTTTCCATAGCTGGACAATCTAATTTTGCACCCATGTTCTTTTTTTGAGGTCAAGAGAAGTTTTGACATGAACTCTGTTTGTGTTTTGCTGAGCCATTTTTATCTGCTTTGGTTGTCTCTGAAGGTGCCATGAGATGAGATCAGGTGGGATAGGCTGGGCCTGGGCCAGCCACCACTACCAGTCTTTCAAAGTACATATCATTCAGTTCATCAGTTCAGGATTTTAGATGATGACTAGGTTTTGGGTATGGTAGGTTTTGGGTCGTGCCTAACCTACAATGAAATTATAATTTCAATTCTTCTTCAAGGCCTGGTGAAGTCCAGGAGCCCCAGCTGCTCCGAGCTGGGTATAGAAAGAGAAAAGAAAGGCCATTTCCAGAACTGAATAATTCACAGCATGCTCTAGGTTCATTTCAGGCGTGGCCCAGACAAAAATATTAAAGGCAGGTTCAGGCCAATTTTTGCCTCACCCAGTTCAGTGCACTACATCTTACCCTACAAAGTAAATCCCAGTTGTGAACAGCCATGCTTTGTTTGGCTTTAAGTTGAGGAATGGCAACAGTCTGGTTTTCTTGGGAGAAGTCACAAGACATGTACAATTTCATCCACTTTAGTGTTAAGAGCTTGCAAAAAATTACAGTAATTACCAGATAAAAAAAAAGGTTTAGCCTGGGAGGCCAATTCCTTCAGAAATTCATCAGGTTTGCCAGAAAGATTTAAACTTTTCCTAGAATCGGGAAAGAGGCTCCATTGCAGTCCCAATGCAGTAAAATAGAAATATCTTATGCATTGTTACTGAGAATATCTGATGTGAATCAGCATTGGCTCATCCCAGGTTGGTTCATCCCAGCAGTCAAGCACCTCCTCTCCATGTAGGCAGCCTGGTCACACCACGAATGTGAGCGAGCAGGAGTTTGGCACCAGCCTGAACCTCAGAGTTCCTTGGTACAGTCACACAGACAGACAAAGACAAGCATCTGCTGTGCCTGCAGAGGTTACAGGACAGTCCTTTGCTGGTACCAGACAATGTGGTGCTGTGGGAGTCAGCAGAGGTGCCCTGATGGGCACTGAACCTGGGCAGTAAGAGCAGAGAGAACAGATCCAGGTGGTTGTGAGAAAGAACAGAGTGGGAAGAGGCAGAAAACACCAGACAAATGGGAAAGGAGAAGTAGATTGGGAGTGACCTCAGATTGTAAAGCACAATATTTAAAAGAAACAGAGAAACATAAATAAATTGTTGAGGTTCTTGGCAAAAGACCCAGTGAAGGTGACAGTGGGAAAGGGCTTGGAACAGAGGTTAGACCAGGTCTTAAACCTGACAACCACAGGATACCAGGAGGGTCCATGAGGTCCCACAGGCTGGTCACAGCCCTCCTCACAGCTTCGTGGAGGTCCATACCTGCTGTTCCTCAAATCCGTCCCCAAGCACCCATCAGGAGGTGCTCAGCACTGAATAGGCTGGACCTGGGCTTTCACCTGCCACCCCTGCTCCTGAAATAGTTTCCAGGTGGGAGAAGCAGAGGGCTGGTCACAGGCTGATGTAATTCAGCTCCACAGAAATCACACCAGACATCAGGATGAGGTTAGAGGACTGCTGAACACAATGCTGGGGACAGGGAATGCCACTGAGGTTCATAGAGGGTCCAAAGGACACTTAGGGTAAGAGAGAGAGAGGCTAAAGGTTTAAAAAGCATTTTGATAAAAAAGGCAAGATATTGTCAAAAAGTCAATCAGAAGCCAAGATTTGGCCAGATCTGCTCTTATTTAACCTTCAGCATGGGATCAGGTCTCAATCTTTCTATTCTTGGTAACAGCTGATGAATGCAGTGTAACAAGGTATTAATAAACATCTGCCCAGCTCTTAGATTAATATGGAGAAGAATTAATGGAGGTCTTAGCACATTCATATTTTCTAATTATGGCAGATGACTTTATTTATAGAAATAATAGAGAGAATGGAAATTGTCACTGACACCATGTCAATATACATAATGAAATCCAATCATTTAATTGCATTACATTTAGCTAAGGAGTCACATCAATAAAGGGCCCTCCTTGGAGCAGTTCAGTGGTCGGTACGTACTTCATGTTAGAGAGCTATTAAGATTAATGTTTTTTCAATGAATCATGGGGAAAATAAGTCATCTCTGACACACCTATTCCTGTGCCTCAGACCTCAAGACGGACAGGGCTGGGGGCAGAACTTTCCACCCGGAGAGGCGAAGGCCACTGCCCTTTGTGTAGCTGTCTGATTTTCATGCTCATTTCTGGACACCCCTTGCTTCCAGTCCTCAAAGCATCCAAAATACTGAGATATTGCCCAGACTGGAGCCTGTGCTATATTTCACCTGTCACTGGCCATGGATAAGCCAGCTCATGCATCAGCTCTGCTTCATGCAGTGCCCTCCTCTTCCACCACGATAAAGTATCACCAGTGCTTCTGTGGGAATGATAACATACTAAACCACTGAGATAAATAAAGCACAGTGTTAAATCCTGATGTGTTTACACCTCCTAAGAGAGGGGGAGAGGCCCATAAAATTCCTGCTAAAGGAGACATGGCTGTTCAGATTGTTTGCAGCTTGATAGGTAAACCCTGCAGCCAGTTTTTATTGAGAGTTGCTGGCATTGGTCTTAGAGGGCTGTTGGGGTTAAAGGAGGTTTTGGATGACTCCTGTGGCTGTTTCTCAAGGTTTTGAAGTACATTTCATAAACGGAAGTTTGGATCTCTCCTCCCAGAAGCAGGGAAAACTAAAACAAAGCTACAATTATGGTGGCAGATGGTCTGGTACACACAGAGCATTGCTAGTAATTTTGCTCCTTGCGCAATGAAGAAGGAGATCTGGAGTGATACTGAAAAACCAAGAAAGTCCTCTAGTTCTCTCTTGTTCTTCCAAAATGTGTTTCCTAATCCATTCTGGTCTTCCAAAGCTATCAGTCTGAATTAATGAAAACAGAGCAAGGGAATGGTACTATTTCTATTAATTATAGAGGCAAGTTTGTGCAATAAACAGAATTCATATCCCTACCGTGCTGCTTAAGTACCTATAATTCAGCTGCTCTGCTCACAACTGCAGCATCTTCTTCACATTGCTTTACAAATTAGGAAACCTGGAATCAGCAGCTGAGTACGGTGTGATGACATTTAGTTTAACTACGGGGGATCTGATCTGCTGAAATCCACGGGTGGTCTTCCAGTGCTGCTTTTCCCTGTGATTGAGTTACAGCTCCCAAATTTGGCGCTCCTAGATCAGCTCCGTGTTGTCCATAGAAGTGAAAATACAGAGCCTTGGGAAATAGTGTCAGTTACTTATGGTAACTGCTGGTACTCTTCCAAGTACTGCCAAACTAACATTTGGGGCTATGCTCTTTCAGAAATGGGTAAAAAGAGGGGTCAGGGCACTCCTGGAGTGAGGGAAGTGAGAGCTTTTGATGGGGTGACAGACAAAAACTAGAATTGCCAGGTGCATAAAGGAAAGCTGGAAAGGTGCAGAGTGATAGTCATTCTTGTTCCACTACGGCTTTCCCCTTTCCAGAATAACTAAACTTTGCTTTTCTCTGCACCTGAGTGAGAGGAAGCAAATTGCTGATTTCCAGTTGCCAAATGCGTTTGATAGCAGAGCTCCTGCTGCGAGCCCAGAACTTTGCACCTACAAACTGGTCAGACTGGGAGAGCTCTGGTAAATTTAATACTCCAGTAGCAACATTTTCCAAAACCTGTAAGGTACCAATAGCAGATTACTTCAGGTCACAACGTGTTCTGATAGCAAATGACTCCACCAGGATAAGAAAAAAGGAAAAAGGTATTTCTCTGGGCTATAGAGCAAAAGGTTGATTTTTTTAATCAACTGCTCACAGTGCTGCTGGTGTTACATTTTAAGCATCTGATTCAGGCATTTGAGAGGAAAGGCGATAAAATCCTCGGCTTTGATTGAATTTCCATTGTGGCAAAAGGGAAAAATAAATACTAACAGCATGAAGAAATAAAAAAAGTTACTGTTGGACAAAACTTTTCCCATCATTTTTTAAATCTGTACGGATACTGGAAAAAATCTCTTCTTTTGGTTTGCATGAAGGTCAAAATTCAGCTTTTAAGCATTCTTTCAGCAGGCATTATATTTAAATACTGAACCACCTACCAGTTTAAGGAGCACATTTCTTCAATTACATCCAGCATTAGTGCAGCTGTTAGGATTTCTCAAGGGACCACTGCAAACTGAAGAAATGCCTTTGCAGTGGTGCTGACAGGTTCTGTGGCATTGCCCTACCCTTTGCTTGCTTCTGCATTTGGC
Organism: Platyrinchus mystaceus; assembly: GCA_035041135.1. Lineage (NCBI taxonomy): Eukaryota > Metazoa > Chordata > Aves > Passeriformes > Tyrannidae > Platyrinchus > Platyrinchus mystaceus. The sequence goes on from JAWWLV010000011.1 coordinate 6,673,924, forward strand.
TGCTGGCCTCACTGATGTAAATAAGAAGAGTATCAATACCTGGGCTCTTCCGAAGTCCATATCAAAGAGCATTTAAATGATAAACTTCATTGCTTGTACAGCAGCTTTAAAAGAAGAATTAAAAAAATAAAGCAGTTCCAGTGGAAGGAAAAGGAGTAAGTGGGGGTGAAAGTTAAATTTTACACCCTATACAATATAAATGCAGCCCCTATTACAGAAGCCTCTGATAATATTTCCTGTAATTGAATTACTACTATGAAATCAATAGGGAAGAGAATAACCCTCTGAACACATTAGGAAGAGGACTACCAGCTTTTATTTACCTACTACACTGTTTTACAGAGGGAGGCACACATTTTACAATAGGGACAGCTCAAGTCATGAGCAGGGAATTATCTTTTACCTTCACAAGTTTTCCTACAGGTATATTTACTTAAAAGGAGCTAAGTAAGTGGAAGAATTTGAATACCAGCTTATTAGGAGCAAGATAGTATCCTGAGAATATCTACCTGTGAGAAACATTTTTGGCTTTACTTACTGTAGCAGCCTCCTTAGTCACAAGCTCCTCTGTAAAGCACCTTTATAATAGAAATGGTCTTCTGGATTTCAAGGTCAGTGTGAAAACACAGATTATCTGCATTTTGATTCGAATGTAACTAACTCACACGATTACTGGGGCTCAGGGATTTTTAGGAGAGATGGAGGCAGGAAGAACTTTCATAAAAGGATTAAAATGGGTGAAAAACAATGTGTAATTATTAAACTGCACTAAAGAGCAGAGAATACAGACATAACACACATGATCTGATTTTTACCATCTATTGGCTTGTTTCATTAATGGCAGTACCAAATGCTTAGTAGAAACCTTTTGTTGTTTGGAAGAAGGTGGCTGGAAGCTGGCCAAAGGATGTACACCTTAAAGACAAAGACCATGGAAGGTGAGATGGTGCAGGTTGTATCTGTGATAATTATTTGAACAAATCCCATCTGCCTGGCACTCAAGGGTAGAGGCAAGCTTTTATTGTCTGGGCAGGCCTCCTATGTATCTCCAGCGCACATTTTAGCAGCCAGAATTTGCTTTTAATCTCCCATGTGACATTTGGTGTGTCAGGACAGTGAATTCTGTCTTGATCCTGATATTTCCTGGCATTCAGCAACTGCTGGGTGGCAGCTGGATGGCATCAGCAGCACAGCCCAGAACAAAGCCAGCAGCAGGTGGGGATGATCAATCCCAGGGAGGTGCCACAGGGCCCTCCAGCTTCAGAGTGTCCCCAAGACAGAGATGGGATGTTCACTGTCATTCCTTGATGGTGAGGAGTTTTGAGTCTATAGCAGATAAACCACTTCCCACTTTGGGAAGTCCTTCTTACTGCACATGCCAGTCCCCAACACACAAGTGAGGTTCCCTTGAGTGTGGGAAAGGGATTGGTGCACAGAGCTGCTGGAGAAAAGTGGGAGCTTTTTCCCTGAAACAAGTGTACAACGTGTGGACCTCGCACATCCACAGGCATGGACGTGTGGCATGTCCTGGACACTGCCACTGTGTCAGGGTGTGGGATATGGGTGGGAAGTGACCCACCCACATTAAGCTGCCCATGCACAGCCTTGCAGTTCTCCCCAGCAGCAACGGGGATCAGGATGGTGCTGAAATAATGGGATTTGGAAAGGTTTTTAAGGCCTGAGTTAGGATTTCTCCTGGATCTGCAGCCTGCCCTGGTCTCCAAAGCTGGACAGTTGTTCAGTGAGGTGGTCAGATGAACCCACCTGCACAGAAGCTGTTCAGTGCCAGAGCTCTGACTCACTCTCACAGAAGGGCAATTCGCACTCAGTATTTTGCACTGTAACTTCAGTACTGAGATGGGTATCTTCCAGGAGCTAATACAAAATAACTTCCCACAAATGGCCCAGCAAACCAGAATCTATTCCTGCAGCCTGACAACTTCAGTGTGTTGCCAGCTCACAGCTTTGCTGCCACCAGTTCCTTAAGGCAGTTTTACCGAGCACTGTTGAAAAGGAAAACATTCACTGTGCCCTGAGGGAAATGAAGCATGGAAGTCCTGTTATCACTGACAGAAGTTTTGTCTCTAATTCCCCATCTGCTCTTCTGAATGCTAACCTACAGCACACAACTTAAATGATAAATAAGGATTTCAAATAGGAACCAAAAAATATTAGTCGGATAGGCTGGTGGTGTCTGCAAAAATGTGGTGTGGACACTCATATTTCAAGAAAGAGAAATTAAACAAAAAAATAATGTTGCATAACAATCAAGGGAAAATGCTAATACAGAATAGGACAAAGTAATGGTCAAAACTGGATTTATTTATTTTATCTTTAATCCATATGTGATCCT
>JAWWLV010000011.1:6682429-6802765 GCA_035041135.1 Platyrinchus mystaceus
CCTTAGGATTAAAGGGTGGGCTCAGTTCAGCGCAGGCTGTGTCTCACCTAAAAAATCCATTGCGCAGGCTTGAAAGGCAAAAACACCTTTCCCAGATCTTCGTTCGCGAAGACTGGCCACTTACATTAACATCAGTTGCCTACTGTCCACTTTCTCTTTGCCCTAATGAGGAACCTCAAAGTCAAGGTCGTCTGCCAGTTGGATTAGTCAGTTAGTGCAGCTGGAGCTCCTGAGATGCTGCAACAAGGACAGTAATTTACGTCCCTCTGTCCTGCACTGGGCCCATTAGCCTGGGGAGAAGCAGAGTCCAGTCACGAGACAGAAATACACCATTTGATATTGCTGTTGCTGCTACAATTTAGAGCTGCTGCTGCCAGAGCCTTAAATGTTCCCTAAGTGGTGACTGTCTTCTGTTAATGCAGATGCATTTCTTTTGTGAGTCAGCTTACTGCTGTTCTTGTTGGTCTGTGCTTGCTGTCCTTCCATTTTGGATGCAGACAAGGGCCCTGGGTCCAGCTCTTTCATTCTTTCAACACCAGGACTGGAAAACTCCCCTGGATCAACTCCTGAATCAGACAGGATCATCTTCAAACAGCAGTTACCTCCACCACTCTGCCTAGGAGATTGTACCATGCTCTAAGGCACCTAAATGCCAGATTACCCCCTAGTCAGGCTACACTTTACATCAAAAATTCAACAGGCCACTTTATTTACTCTCCTATCCTTCATCACACAATACTTCTCTCTGTTTTCTGGCTCATCAAAGCCATAGGAGAACATGTTATCATCAGACATAGACGCACATAAGACCGATTGGGACTTAAAGTCTAATAGTCCATACTCAGTGAATTCACCTCAAAGTGAGCCACCATCTCCTTGCAGGTTGCCTTTGATGCTTGGTTTCAGTCTCTTCCTTATCACATGGGTGATGGTGGGTGGGACCACTCTGAAAAAAAGGTCTATCCAATCATGAGAGAGATCAAATATCTCCCATTCCTCAACAACAGCCTCTCTGTCTGTCCATGAACAGGCAGAGGCAGCTGTGTGGTGGCACTGGGAAAGGTTAATAAGTGGACTAGTAGGAAAACTCTGGGGTTCACAGAGAGCTGCCTTGGGGTTCAAATGAATCCCCTGGATGGGAAGCATCCAGCATCCAGAGCACTTGTCAGCATAGACAGTGCTGGATGTGGGTGTATTCAGACAAAGCTGAGGTGGTCAGGGATTATATCTTTAAGTGAATGCTTTTGTTGCCTTTTGATGACTCAGGGTGTCTTTTATGAGGTAAAATTAATGCAAGTGCTTCTCTTTTTACAGTGGCCACACTGCCCAGGAAATGAAATGCCATAAGGGGAGCAAAGCTCATTAGTTTGGTGCCGTAAACAGTTCTCCAAGGTCTCAGAAACTCTATGATTAACATAAACATAGGCAGAGGCAATTACCAACCATCACATATATAAAACCCAGCTTTCCATGTAGAAACATGCTCTGCAGTATTCCTCTTTGGCTGTTCATAGATGTGGTGACCTAGAGGTAAGGGACTTTTCATACCAATCGTGACATAAACCAAAGCCTGAGGAAGGAGAACAGCCAGCTCAGGGTGAAAGCGAGGACTACAGAGCACGTAACGTAGTTCCCAAGGTACCAGCTGAGGGATCTTGCGATTCACCCTCAGAATTACATCCTTTTTTGGAGAAAATTGAAGCAAATCCTGCCCTGGCATGTTTTTTCACACTGATGTTCTCTCTCAGGCAGTTGCTGATGGGTGGACTCCTTAGGACAGGGCAGAGCAGTTCTAATCTTATAAGAACTATCTCAAGTCTTCGTCTTGCTATAGCTGGAAAAGTGGAAATCTTGTCAGGTTTTCTAGTGAGTTCCATGAGATCCACCAGAAGGTAACATTCAAGAGGAGGACGAGAACAGGGGAGAATGGAAGGAGTGGGTCAGCCATGGGCAGGCTGTGATGGCATTGCAGGCCCACCTGTTTGTAGGAGACTGTGCACTTTTTACTCTGTGTTTCTCTCTTTAACCCTGTGTATTTATTCAAAATAGCCCCAAACATGAAGAATGAGGTGTGTTTTGTAAAAACCAGAGCTTGGTCTCCTGTCTCTGTAGCAACCATGTCAAGAGACAGCTGTGTTGTTACCACACGGGTAAATAGCAAAGGAGACAGGGATGTTTGGGCAAGGTTGGGGAGAAATCCCAGAGTTCCAACTCTAACAAAAGTCACATCAAGTACAGGAGTTTATGGATAACCTGTCCTATAGGAATATACCCCCCCCCCCCCAAGATTCCTAATAGTCAAAAACCAGCTTGAAGCATCTCTTCTACTCTGTTTTTAACAGGTATTGTCATGACTTTACATGCTCCGTCTGTTCAAGTAATAGCACAGTACACTCTGAATGTGAGGCTGACATCCTGCAGTAATGAGTTTCACAGGCTGATTACTTGTTGCATGATAAAAATAAGTTGCCAGCAGTTGACTGGGAGAGGCAATGGGCAAAAAAAGAAAAAAAAAAAAAAGAAGTGCTTCTTGTTTTCTCAGAAAAGGGAGAAGGGGCAGGGAAGGAAAAAGGTTTACAAACCTGCCTTGGGACTAACCCAGAGGAGGAGTAAAGCATGCAGGTTTGTTAACTGACCTGGTGGGGCAGGACATGGTCACGTAGGTTGCAACTGTTCTAAGTTACATGTCCTCCAAAAGTCTTCCAAGGTGGGTCTTGGGGAGTTTGTGTTGTTACTGGTCCACAAAAGGTTCTTACCTTACATCTAACCCCTGCCTAAAGGAACCATGGGCTTTAGTTGCTTACATCTGACCTCTGGAGTAGCTCCTATGATGTCATCAGTGTTACAATTTTACACAAAATTAGGTGTTCAATTGTGTGTTAAATAGTGGTAGTTAGCTTGGATTGCCCAACTAATGAAGCAGGCAGCATTAATGTTGTCACATATGGACTGCTCCAGGGCACTGGCAATATAAGGGAGTCTGAAATCACTCCAACTTAGTGGGAAGAGAGACATCACTTTTTCTCCTCTGGCATCCCCTCAGTGGGACAGATCCTTCTCACTCAGCTCTCACTCCAGCAGTACTCCTGCAATTTGCTCTGGACATTATAAATCTGCCTCCCTGCCCAGACAGTCTTGCCCAGGTGTCCCTGTAGGCTCAGACAGGTGGCAGAAGCTGCTGATCACCTCTAACATGTGCCCAAGTTTTGCTTAATTAAGAACAGACTCTAATAGCATTCATCACCATCTCCTGATGGCTCTGGGACCACTCAGACTGTGGCAGCACAACCAGCCAGGCTTTCCTGTTGTGCTGTTAATGTGTGACTAGATGGTGCAGTGGCAAATATGTAATTTTATTTTCCAGCACTGAGTGACTCAGCCTGGGACAGACTCAGTCCAGCATCCAGTCTGGTCTCCAGGCCCTTGGGTAGTTGCTCTGAGCCCTCCTGTGTGGCTCAGTGCAACAATACCAGCTGGGTGGTCAGTGATGCTGGCTTAGGTAATGTGGGTGCAAATCTTACCTACCAGAGTGAGGATTAGACACAAGGTCTTACCACTGAAATTTCTGACCAATATCACTGTGAAAACATTTAGTCGGTGGCTTATATTGGTTAGATCCTGGAAGATGCTACTTCACCTTCTAAACTATTCTATACTATTGCCACTTCTTAAGTAAATCCCAGTCCCAAGACAGCATTTCTGAGCATGGCAGTAGGATCCCAGCAGGGAGGAGGTGACAGGGCCACCAGTTTGGCCCAGCCAGCTGCCCAGCTGGGGTGTGAGTTTGGCTTGGGGCTGCACCAGGGATCCTGTGATGGGGCCCTGGGCTGATTCCAGTTGGAGAGCCCAGTCCCTTGGCACCCATCAGCCTGTCTGCATACAAATGGATTTTGGCTCCCGTCCATGTCAGTCTTCCCCTGCAGCCACCTCTACAGTATTTAAGTATTCTCCTGGTTCACCACTATGCAAATATTGAAATTAGCCCTTTGCATGATTATGTAGATAGTGACATTACAGACTTCTTCAGATCATGTGCCTTCTCTGCTGACAGCATCAACCATCAGGTTTATTTTTCAGTGAGTTAAAGAATGGCCCCCAGTGTATAAAAAACTTCAGCATTGAAGTATTTGGTATCTGGAATATTTCTTTTTTTTTTTTCCTTAAGCTTTTATCTGAATGCATTAAAACCACAAAGTGCTCTGCTGTGAAATAATGCAAAATACAGCCCTCACAAGAAGGGCCCAGTTCTCAGAAATGGAGATTTTTAACTGAGCCTCACTAAAACCAGGAGGAGATTAGGAGGGGCTGTGAGGGGAGTCATAGCCTCAATAACAAGTCCAATAGGTCCTGAGACCCTGAGAGAAGGCAGTAGGTGTCACACCCTGCAGTGAAACAAAGACGCCCCTGGGCAGGGATCTAACTGCTCTGGCCAAATGGCCTTGGGATAGTAATTTCTCCATGGGAAAACATCTTTGTCACATCAGTTACATTTCCACAAAATGCTGCATTTACATCTCATAGTTGTGCCTCATTCAGACGTCTTCCCTGAGAGCCTCACCTTACTGAGAGCTGCAGAACAACCAAAACCCTGTAATGAGTGTGTATGTGCTTAAACAATAGCCATTTTTTCTCCCAGAAATACTGCCAAAAGAACACTGGAGCAGCTATTACCTTTTCTTAAACTCCTGATGATTTCTTGCCCACTGTGTGAATCCTTTGCAGTGTGGAGCACAGCTAAGCCTGATTAGCCAGCCTCACCTTTTACCAGTGGGGTTAATGGGATTTATTCTCCATTCTCACATGCTGATCTCTCATCCCCATTAGTTTACATCTCACCTTGAGTTAAAAAAACAGTCTGTCTTCAGAGCACACTGGGCATGGCCACAGGGGATTTGGCATGCTGGATGTTATGTGGTCTGCCACATTCGATGGGCAGTGACAAAAATTATCCCTCTTCCCCCAGGTCCTTCCATCGTCCCACTGCAGCGAGCAGAGCCAACACTGGGCAACCCTCTAAAATGTTTATTTGGACCAGTGGCCGAAGCTCTACATCTTACAGACATGATGAGAAAAGGTAAACGGCACCTGTGCTGATTGTCTCTTGTGGGTTTGAATCTTCAGGAGTGTGGCCCGTGGCTCCTCCCCAGTGGTGGCCCTGGAGAAGGAGGAGGGATGCAAAGGGTGTCCATCCTGTGCCTCACAACCCCGGCTGCTGCTCCACTGAGCACAGGATCAGCCAGTGAGTGCCAGGATTAACATGTCATGCCAGCATAGGGCGGAGGGGCAATGCCATGGCCGTGGCCAAAGTCTTCCTCATTCTCACACATCAGCAGCACACTGTGACCATCTCTGAGGGCAGCACACACACATTTCCACACTAATCCCCAGCCCTCGGTTTGCAGTCCCAGTTCCAACCTCTGTGAAGCCTTTATGGTTTTTGCAGGTGTCCTTCCTGCTTCCAGCCATTGGCCACACTGCTCCTGCACCCTCTCCAGACAGCACACACACGCAGTGCATCCTGTCCCCCAGACAGATCATTGCCCCACATGGCTTTTACACATCTGGGTGATGCATCCAGCTGTTAGAGATGTTTTCTGGTTATACAGACACATGTGAGAGGATTGCACAGTAGCTGGAGGGTGCTAAGCTGCTTGAAAGTGAACTGGTAGCTCACCAGCCCACTTAAGTGGTGTTGCTGCAGGGAACAGGCTGAAGGAGACAGCAATAAATGAGTTACTGGATCTCCCAGAGGAGCAGGGAAATATGCAAAAAAGAAGGAAAGGGAAGGAGACGTTTGAAGTCCACAGACAAAGGCAGTGCTCCGCTGGGAATAAAGTCAAATATCAATGATGAAAGAACAATTGTCGGTAATGCTCAGACTCATCCTTCCAAAATCTCTCTCCTTTGTAGTAAGATTTGCTGGACAGCTTGTCTTGTCACAACAAGGACACATTTGCCTTTCTTTTCTTTCCTTTGCCCCTTCTCTCCTCTCCTTCCGTTCCTCTTGCAGTCACTATTACACATAGTCACAAAAAATCCGACTCCGGTGAAACAAAAACAGATAGCAATGCATCTACAGTGCCAATTAGCAAAACACACTCTTCAGTTATTCTAATGAGACATTACTGCTGGCATCTGCTTGGGAAAATGTGCTCTTGAATTCAAGCAGCAGGGCTGCCCTCAGGACCCTGAGATTCTTTGGAGAATTGGCCCATTTGCTGAACTTTTCTGCAAAGGTTGCATAGGTGTTCAGCTCTTTGGATAATCTGATCCCAAACAGATATTCTGAAGACCAAAAGGCCAGCTTAGAAGCAGGTTTCCATGAACTTCCAGTTGGAGCTGGTTATCTAATTGCCTCCTGTACTTCTGCAAGTCTCTTCTTTAATTGACCTTTCCCCAGGCTAATGTTCTCCTGCATTAAAACACTGCCATGGTCCAAGGTTAGACACTTGCAGGAGATATCTGCCCACACTTTGGGCTGCCTGGAAGCCAAGAGCTCCTGATTAGCATTGCCTTTGACTCTCACCGTGCCTTGCAGTGGGGCTTATTAACCTGGGCTGAGGGCTGTACTAAACAGGGCTCATTGGTGTTTGGTCAGCCTAAACCCTCAGCAGAGCTCATCCCTGTCTGCCTGCAGAAACAGGGAGCAGGGAGCAGTATCTCTATGCCTACACACCAGCCATGGTAAATTTAGGTGCCTTGTCAAGCCTTTGGGTGGGTTTATTTCCCAAGTGGTGCTGTAGAGCCATACAGAAGGAATTATTTTTACCTTGGGAGTGATTAATGAAATGCAGGAGGGAAAGGGAGGAAAGGAAAATGGAAATAAGAGAGTGCTGATGGCAGCCTCAGGACTGCAGAGGAGAGGTGTGAACACAGAGCAAGTGTTGCCAGTGGGAGAAACTCATCCTCCAGTGTCTGGCAGTGATTTCAACACGTGTAAGGTCACCAGCAGCATCATTATATCAAACAGGTGGTGCCTTTGAGAGAAGTGACTTGCCTTAAATGACCCTTTCCTAGGAATTTTGTTCTTTAAAATTCAGACAGGAAGATTGTCATGTAGATGAGCAAACTTGTCACCTAACACATGCTACAACCACAGACTTTCAAGGGATTGCACTTTAATATTAAATGTGCTGTAATGAGTGACTTGCTGTAGAGGAATCACCACCTCCTGGGTGGAAGGTATCTCTCTCAGGCTTTTTTTTTTTTCAGGATAAGCACCAAAATATCTGTATTTCATTGGTGTTTTAGCCATCGACAGTTCCCCAGCTGCCACTTCTTATGCTTTGAAAAACTACTCAAGTCCTCATTCTTTCTCAGATGTCATTGAGGCTTTCCACAACACTGGAAGCTTGGGAAAACAAAGCATTGGTTTAGTTTAGTTCAGTTTGGTCCAGTTTGGTGGGGAAGAGGGAAGGAATTGAGTGAATCTGTTAATGTCAATAGGAATCCTTCTACAACCATCACTGAGACTTTTCTGAGACCTCCAGAGAGGTTTCCTGTTGCCATAGGTCAAGTAACAAAAACTAATGCAGCTAAATATACCTGTCAAGAAAAACATAAGGAAATTGGCTTCTGAGCAGAAAAGTCCCTGAGCACTGGGAATTCTGCAGGTAAGATAGAGGATGGGTTTTTGTCCATTGCATTCAAGGATTTCTGGTGTCAGTAAACACCTCACCATGTGGTAATTTGAGTGAGATGTGCATAACAGCTGTGATATCAGAGAAGTGAATGTGAATTCAAAGTCATTCTGAATTATTTAGGCAGGCAGGCACCTCCATCTGACAAGCACCATGACTGCATGGTGCTGGAGGGGGCAGTGCCTCTCTCAGCATCTCACTGTGGTCCATTTGCAAGGGAAGGGGTTTGAAGTCAGGTCATCTGTGTTTATTTGGAAAAAAAAAGTAATTGCAGATGCCTGGTTATTGTTATTTTAGCTCTCCTATGAGGAAACAACACCCTCTGCAGAGCTCCTACATCTACTTATTTTGGAGCAGGAGATCACATAAAGATCTGCTGACCACACTGCAGAGGGATCCCTGCACTGCTGCTGTGCAGAGAGACACGGAGAGGGAATTCTCTGCTCTGTCCCCAGCAGGCATGGTCACAGCTGAGATTTCCTCTCTGGCAGCTGAGCCTGGGTAGAGCAGCCAGCCCATACACTCTGAGCAACTTGGCAAAAGGAACATGGAGATTTAGCAAGGGAGCACTTCAGTATGGAAACGATCAAGGGAGCAAAGACCTTTTGTCCTTGTCGGCATGCTTCCTATTAAATGTCTTTGCACAGGGTGGAGAGATCCTGTGTTCTGCCACCTGGGAGTTCTATAAAAGCAAACAGCCCTGCTCAGTGTCATATGTGGGGAGTTGTCACAGGTAATCACAGGTATTAGATGGAGTCACCTAGATGAGTAGTGTCTGGCATGCAGTGATCTGTACTTAAACACCCCACAGCAGTCAGCTAAACGTGGCTGTGCAGCTCTGGGATCCAAAATCAGCCAGCTAAGCACGGCATTCTTCCAGGTCACCGAGCAAAAGGAGGTCCCTGGGCTGTACCAAAAGTTCACAGGTACACAAAATCCACCCCCAGGCAGCAGCACACACACGTGTGCAGGCCATGGCTCTAACAAAGGAAATTCTGAGGCTGCTCTGTTAGTGGCCAAATATTGTGCACAACATACTGTGTTCCCCAAACCAGGGTTCTAATGGGCAAAAACTTGAAGTTTGGTAATAGCAGATGTTCCCAGTACCGTACAGAGAAAATTGGCGTCTCCCCATGCAGGCACGAGTGTGAGGAGGAGGAGGAGGGAGGGTTACTCAGCATGTCTCCTGGGCTGTGGAACTGGTGTGTCACACGCTGACACGTGCCACGCCACCACACACCTCAGTGGGTGGTCACCAGGCTGATGCCTGGCAGGGATTCAGGAGAAAAAGCTCCTCAGCGAGGTGCACCAGGATTTGCTGTTGTTTGGGGCTTTGAACAACAAATATTTACAAAAAAGCAACTGAACCAGGGCTCCGAGCCTGACCTCAGAGGCAGAGCTTTCTTCTGCTTTATTTACTATGGCAGGTGAGCATGAAGGATCCACCTGGCAGGTGGTCACCACACACTGTCCCCTTTGCCAGTCACCTGCCAGATAGCTCATTTCTACCACATACCCTTCAGCCCATCCTTTTCCTACCTCTGATGGCAGGTTTCTTGGCTCTAGGCCACATGGGAAGTACTTGTAAGCATCCTCAATTAGCTATTTGTTTTTAAATTGTCCATTTGTATCCCTTTTATGCCCTAGCTGCTCCGATGGCATTGGTGAGCGATTGCACTGTGTCTGTTTTATGTCTACGCGCCGACATAAGTTATGCTGTGTGATCGGTTAATGTGCTGGAACTGCATGACAATCTCAGCCTTCCTGTCTGCTTCCACTTGGGAGCAATGCAAATCCTAATAGCAGCTCTCAGAGTTAAATACAGTTTGATAAATAATAATAGAAAAGTAACCTTAGGTTATTACTCTACATTACTTCTTTGAAGGCAATTGCATCTGCCAGCTCACAGTATGTATTTTTTTTCCCTGAACACCAGAGAAAGTTTTGACAGGCTGAATTACCATTTCATTTCCAACTAGGAAAACGTTGACAAGCTTTAAAGGATGGTTTTGAAGAGAAACCATGGACATCTAAAGATGTAGATTACAGTTGGATGGAGAAACTTCAAGGGGTCTTAGGTACAGGAGACTATTGACTGCAGTACCATCGCAGCAAGATTTTTGCTATAAAACCCCACACCATATGTGCTTTTCCTGACTGTGACTCATCATCTAAATACAAATTCAATTCCAATCTCAGGGAGTCTATGATTAAACATATTTTTTGTTGTTGTTTCTACTGTGTTTATGTATGACTTTATATCTGTCTTAACTCTATTTCTTTGTCCTTAATAGTCAATGTAAGTTGTCTCGCTGATCTGACTCAGTGCCTTTTTCCACAGTTGAGTGAAACTTGGTGGTTTCAGCTTAAATGAGTGGTGGGTTTGCCAGAGCCCAAAGTGATGTTGATGTTGCTCACCTACCATTTTGCAGACAGTAGAAGAGGAACTTCTTCCACGTGTACTACTGTGTCCATGTTATGGTGGTGCCAGGGCTCAGAGGTGTGCGGTTCACATGCTTCGGGTGCTGCCTGGATGATTCAAAAGAACCATAACAGAAAACACAGGAGATTTTGACCAGCCTCAGGTCTGTAAGTACATTTTAAACCCACAAAGTTTGAGTGTGTTTGAAATGTACTCAAATATTTCCTTCTTCGCCATTGTGTCCTCATGACCCATTGAATCATCAAAGACTTGGAGATGAAAGAAGGACTTATGGTTAGAAAATGCAAAGGACTCTCTGCTGAAGGGGGAATGGTTTGTTGTATCTTCTTTTTTTTTCTTTAATCCCAGAACAAATAGCTCTGGTGGATAATTTTCTGAGAGTGTTTTCACTGTAATGAGTAACTGGGTTTCCAGAAATAATATTATGAATACAGTAAATAAGCTCACAATCAAAAAAAACCCACAGAAATCAATTGCAAAATCCCCGTAGTGTTTCATGGGCTTTGAGTCACACTCAGGGCGGAAAATTGCCCAAACCAGTAGCCTGCAGGGAATCAAAAGAGAACGTGGTCCTTTCAGATAATGTTAGTGACGACTTTCCTTCAGGTTATTTTCTGCGTATGGTAACATAACACCTGTTACCATATTCAGCTGAAGAAAAGACACTTCATACACCTGAACACCTTCCAGTGGCCTAAGAAGGCATTGACAGGTCAAATGCACCTCTGGTATAACTCAACTGAGCCAAAGAGCCTGTATCAAAGGAGGATTTACTGAGCTGGCACAAGTGTCTAATCTTTGTATTTGCTGTAAGAGGTTTTTACCTTTTCAGAAATGGCTGTAATTTATTTTGGAGATGAATAAGTTTCCACCAGGTCAGAGTGAATCCACTGAAAAAGGACACCTGAGGACCCTTAAGCCTTTCTCTCCCACGAGATGGGTATGGAGGTGGAACTGCCCACCCTATAGAGGCTTCATTGATTAAATATGAACTTCACATAAGAATGTATTATTTTCAACCTCAGAAATATTTACCAAAAAATCAGGGATCACGATCTACTGGACAAAAGGAAAACAGTCACAGCCCTAAAAGCTGGAGAAGACCGGGCCATACTCCTCGGGCTGGCCATGATGGTGTGCTCTATCATGATGTACTTCCTCCTGGGGATCACGCTGCTGCGCTCCTACATGCAAAGGTAATTCCTTGATGGTCCCTGATCTCACACTCCCCGCTCCAGCTGACTTCATGTGGCTTATTCTTTTGACTCTTTTTATTAAAGTTTTATAATTTTTTCTCTGGTCAACATAGGCAGGCCTGGCTGCTCTTCCTTACCTTACCCCAGAATAAATAAGGCACAACCACGGTGAAAGCAATTCGAGTAATACCAGCATAAAGTGAGGGAAGAATTAGATCCCTGTTTGACAAAATCTTGATCCACAGGCTTTAGACTTGGCACAGCTTAACACCAGTATAATATCCATATCAGCTGGTCGGCAGTATGCTGAACCCTATAAGCTTCTCAGGGGCTGTTGCTGCAAAGCCCAAACTCAGGGCAAAAAAAAAGCAAAAATATTTCACAGCCTCGAGAAACAACACGCTTTCAAATGAAGGATGTAGAATTAATTTGGGGAGGAAATCAAGCTCTTTGTAGCATGTAGTTTTACATGTTGGTTATTACTTTCATCTTAACAAGTGAAATTCTCATGAAATATAGTAATTTGCTGAAAGCGAAAGATCATCTTTCATCATTACTGCCCTGCACTTAATTTTTCTGAGGCTTTCTCTGAGTTCCTCCTCTGCCACTGAGCAGAGGGTTTGGCCTCTGATTCATTAGCAGCATTTGAAATCAGTTTTCAAGCACCAGTCCTATTTAAAACCCAGCCCAGACTGTAATAAGGCTGTCAGTGATGTTTTTTCTGCCCTGATTGGTGGAGTTAGAAGAATGAAAAATGTGTAACTGGGGATCAAAATATGAGTCAGTCATGCCCCAAACTACCCAATATCTGGCACATTTTGGCTTATCCACCACAGGCTTCTATACAGTATGTGTCTACAGTTAATTGGTATGAACATCCTCAATTATACTGGTGCACCTGCAAGAGAATATTCCTTCTTGACCCTGCAATGATAAGAAATAAGTAGCGACGAGGATGAGCTGTACTAATTTGCAGCATCTTATTTATGCCATAAAGTTATTTGTCCATTTTCAAGTCAAGACAAAATTTGGATTTTGAAAACTGAGATCAAGACCTGTTAAGTATCCAAGAGTGTTTGCTATTCCAAATTGTTCTCCCAGACCTTTCAGCAATATCAGGGTCAATTGCAGAGGCTGCTAAGGTCAAAATCACTCATGTGGAAAGAGATGATTTATATTACAAGCTATGTGAAAAAATTGCCAGGAGATATCAGAGCACCTACAGATTATCAAATATTCCATCTTCACAAGTCTGTGGTAGGTAGGTGTTACTTTATTACCCCCTTGCATGAATAAAACAGCAGCCAGAAAGGTGAAAGTGAGGAGAAGACAACCCAGGAGTCTTTGCTGTCACTTCTCTTCACACAGCCAGATCTCCTCAGGGGTTATTCTCTTTTACAGCAATACCCCTCCAACAAATACTGCCCAGGAGGGGAAAAAAAATCCTTCCACTTGATTTCCCCCCAGAAATCACAGCATAATTTAATATAAATGTAAAATGGAATACACAAGCAGAATTACTGCCAAAGAAAGCAACAGAATTAGTTGGAAATTTTTGATATCTCTAACTGTGTAAAGCCTTTCATAGGTTTGGTGAGGGGCAAGCAGACCCTCAGCCCTTCTGTAGTAGGGCAGGACAACCACACTGGGGGTGAGCTGAGGGGCTGAATAGGATTAAAGGGGAACCTTGGATGAAACCTTCCCCCAGCCCAGGAAGGGCTTTCTGCAGAGCCCTCAATGTGCCCTTTCCCCAAGCAAAATGCAGCAGTAGATTTTTAAATACATGCCAGAAACCCAAGTGAACGTTGCTGGTGCACACCCAGGCTCCATCGTTGCAGTTTTAGCCTTTGGTGAATTGGAGATAAGCTGAAATCCCCCAGAATGATTACAACCACTGGCTTAACTTACAGAAAACAGAACAAGCTGCCACTAGGAAAAGCTTTTCCATAGGTTGAAGTGCATGGGTACCACTTGTGAGTTGCTGTGTCTTCATGCATACCCTGGTAATTGAAAATTGTCCTCCTGAACTTCACTTTAAATTGACCTGGACTTGGTGGTTAACCCTCAAGTCTTGGCCCAGGGTGTCTTGTCATGCAGCACGGTGTGTGCTGTGCTCTCCCCAGGGCAAGCTGCTCAGTTTTCTTCTATCTCTCTGCTGATACCCTTTCAAATACACCTTCTCTAGAATCAAAGTTGCAGTTCCCTTTTCATTTATACATAGACATAAGTAAATAGGGTAGTTTTGTGCCTAAAGCCTAAACTTTGGGTACTACAGAATAAAACACTGTCTGTGATGGGTGAAGCAAGAAAGCCCAGGCTTTGCTCAGAGCCCTGACACATGTATCCCCTCCTACAAGATGCCCCCAGTATATTCCTGATAAGAAGCCTGAGATGTGTTTAGTGCTTATTGCCCATTCTTGCCATGCTCTAATGTATCTTTTTTTCTTACTCAGTGTCTGGACAGAAGAGACTCAGTGCTCACTTCTCAATGCATCCATCACAGAAACCTTCAACTGCTCATTTAACTGCGGCCCAGACTGCTGGAAAATCTCTCAGTACCCCTGCCTCCAGGTGTACGTTAATCTCACCTCTTCTGGCCAGAAGCTTCTACTCTACCACACCGAGGAAACAATGAAAATTAATTCTGAGGTAGGAGCACAGAATAAAATTTCTTCCCTAAATGGGTTTCTGGAGGGCTGCTCACTTTGTTGTACACATTCCTCACTTTAAAGCAATATAAGGCTTCCAGCGCCTGCTTCACTGGGAAATACAGAGCAGAGAAAGCAGAAATTGCTGCACAAACTGAGCTCACATGTCTGGAGGGGGCAGTTTTCCACCTCCATCCCACATGGGGAGCACAGCTCATGCCACACAGGGTGTGGTCCTCAGAGGCTGGAGCCTCCTTCATCCTTTCCAAGTGCTTTACAGGTGCAGGGTAGCACCAAGCACTTGTCACACTGATATTCTTGTGGAACTGTGGACAAGTCACTTCCCACCAGGGTATGGCTCTGCAGGGTAGTGAACACCCCCAGCAATGTGCATGGAGCACCCACAGTGGTGAGCATGGAAGTGGCATCATTACTGCAGGGCCAGCCAAGGTGACAGGGAGAGACGAGAGCCCTGTGTGCAACAGCACACGTGTCCCCACCTCCATCTCTGGTGACAAACTTGGCACCCTGAACATCTCCACCAAGGTCAGCTGTGCCACTGCTGATGGTGCAAAGATCCTAAAAGTTTGATGAGTGGTGACTGTTGAGATGAAAGTGGCAGCATAAAAATAAAAGGCCTGGCTTAGGGGTGTGAACAAGCTGAGGAGCCGGCCCATTTTATAGCACAACTTCCCTGGTTTCAGACATTGAACCAAAAAAAATTATCCTGAACAAATCTGGAGAAGAATTCACCTCTTTGCTTCAGCAAGTACCAACTCCAGCTTAACTCCATCCAGGTGGGGTGGAGACAGCTCCTGTCTGGAGGCTGTAATGAGGCAGCAGATGCACAGAAGGCACCTCCCTGCCAGCCGCAGCCACAGCTGTGTGGCTGACGCAGGGCTGTGCATCACACCCAGGAGAGAGGCTGCCTTCACAGGTGGCTCTTTGCTCCTTCCACAAAGCAAGGCAGAATTGGACTAAGAAATGTCCTGCTCCCCACCTACCTTTCTTCGTATCTACAGCGCCTGGGGTCCCCAGGACTGCAAGGTGCAGTAAGCTGGGACACAGTGAAATCATTAGACTTCCAGGTGCCAGATTTGCATTAACTGCTCGGTTATCCAAGGTCACTGAACCCCAAACTACAGGCAAAGCACAGCCTGGAACAGCAGAGCCCCAGCTCAGCCTGCTGACAACATAACCTATTGTGTTTCTATTTATGGCATTCAGTAGACCAAATTACTTCTGCATATTAAGATGAAGTGATATTAAAATTAGTCAAAGCACGGCATGGTTGCACTAGGCTGCTTATTCTGCTGGATAATTAACTCCTGTGTCTGAGAGATGGAGTCCTCTGGATGTGAAGTGTGAAATGGAGAAGAGTGCCCCTTTCTTCCCCCATTCTCTGGCATCAGTGCAGAAAGAGGCACTCACTGCCTGTGAAGCCTGAGGCAAGACACACCCCACTTTCTGCTGGGGCACAAGCAAAATCATGACACTCTCACACTGCAGGTTGATTAAGACAGATCAGATAAATCTCTGTGCTCTGCTGATTCAAATAAATCAAGAGATTTGGCATAAATCTCCACATTCTGCTATTGATGGTTTTTGCTTGCTGAAATGGACTTTGAAATTCTCCCAGATGCCATCTTCTCTTAATTTAATGTAGGCACAGTTAATACTTCTCCAGACCAAGGTTGTTTTACAGGTTAAGCTCTGCCTCTCAGGAGGATTCCCAGGTCTTCCTGACATGCTGCTGGCTATGTGACCTGAATCCAAATGCAGTTCTGAGTGGAAGTTTGCAGAAATAAAATACCTGGCTTCTTGTGCCAGGCTCAGATCAGCAGAGTTTCAAAGTTCAGATCAGCACAACCCATCTCAGCATCCTGGACAGGAGCTCCCTCTTCCCTGGCCAGAGAGCATCCTTGTGCAGTGGGATGAGCAGTCCTGAGCAGCACTGGATGGTGATGCTCCAGTTGGGTGCTAGCTGTGTCTTTCCATCCACCTGCTCAGATCTGTGTTGCCTGTCTTTCTCCTTGCTAAATGAACAAAATAAAAAAGCCGTCCCTGGCTCACTGAGCTCTGACATCTCTGGAGATGTTGCAGAGCACAATTCTTACCCTCTGAGGCCAACAACAGTGACCTTCAAAAGGTCAGCATCCCCTAACCAACCTCTCTGTCTCCTCACTGAGCACCACCACACACACACACAGCAGCAGCTGGAGCCTGCCTCTCTCCTCTCCCTGCCAGCCAACGTGGATGGAGCAAAATCCACTTTGATTTTAAATAACGATTTATCCAGGAGACTTGCTGTCTAACCTGGCTGTCAGCTCAGAAGGTGCAGTAAGGAGTAGGTGCAATTTATATTGAGATCTACAGCATGCTGCTGCCAGTCTCTGGTGGGAATCAGTGGGAAGTCTGTGGATTCCTGTCAGGCTGCTCGAGTCTTTCCAAGAAAAGCACATGAGATTTTTCATGCCTTTTCATTGCTCTTGCTGTGCATACTTTAGCCTTTAGGTCAAGCACAGCCCCTTGTCAATACTACAGACAAAATAGTGTAAATGCTTCCATGGCTACACTTTCCTTCCTCAGCTTCCAGAGGCTGTAACAGCCTCTGGTAAATCTGCCAGTGTCTCCTTGTGCCCAGACCACAGAGCCAGGCTGTCCCCCTGAGGAAGGGCTCTGGTAGTTAAAGCAATTAGAGAGGCCTCATTTTGATCTCATATTATATCATTTTGATTCTTTTCGTGTCATGGGAGCTACTGCTGATTTATATCTGTGCTCCATAAGGGAGATAACAAGCAGGATTTAATCACCAGAATCAGCTGTAACCACCTGAGACTCAGAAATTATGGGGGTTCTCAGGGTTTCTCACTGAAGGTTCAGGTATTTATAACCCAGGGAGGAGTTTGCCTGGTGCAGGGAGGTGGAGCAGAGGTGCTCGGCTGTGGATTCCAGTAGACTCATTTCTAGGCTGGGACTGGAGAATTCTGTCTGCCGTAATCAATATCAGGCCAATGCAGAAATGAAGCTCCTCCAACCCTTGGTCCAAACCTGTTGCACTTTCCAAAATAGATGTAAACTGACATCCTGACCACTTTCTCACAAAGATTGCCACAGCACATCCTGTCTGAGTTTCCAGGCTCAGCAAAGACACCAGCCCCAGCCACAGACGTATAAGTGTCATGTATTTCACTGCCCAGCCTCAACTGGGAGCTTTTCTGGCAACAGCTTTTTCAGTGTAGCATCAGTGATTTAAAGAAAACTGCCTCCAGCTCGCCTGGAGAAGTTGTGTGATCTTCATCCTTGGAGATATTCAGAATCTGACGGGACAAGTCCCTGAGCAAATCTGCACTGAGCAGGGCATTGGACTGGATGTGTCCAGAGGTAGTTCAGACAGGATACCCATCCAATCCTTTATATTAAGAAAGTAGAGTTGGAAACTTAGTAAGTTCTGTTTGTCTGGTAGGTCCTTCTTGTGCTCAGATTGCAGGTAACACAAGAACCATCTTTTGTCACTTTTTATCACAGAACTTTCACTTGAGGTAGAGCCCCAAACATTGTTTACTTGCAGATTTCCAAGTGTTTGACAATGCAGAAGTGTAATAAACAAGCATAGATTCAGTAGTCTACGTTCACAGGTGCAGCATAACAATTGTGGGTATAAAATTCCCTGCTGAGCACTGGAGAAAAATACTGAAAATCAAAACAAAGTAAACATCAACACATCCCATTTTTGTGTCTTCCTACTTGTTTATCAGTCACCCATGAAACACAGCAGAACACCATCATGGCAGGGCCCTGGTGCTCTCAAAATTGTATTTTGGCAGAAGTGGCCAAGTCCTCATTTAATCACCTCCCTGGTGGTACTTCCAGAAACAAAAATGTATAGCAACAAAGTAACAAGGAAAAAACTCAACAAAATCCCATTTGAAGATGAAATACTGCTGTTATGACAGTGATAGCATGTAATCTATTAAAAGAAAATGAGTTATGCTTCACTAAGAAATTTCCCCTACTTAATAGATTATGATGTGTTGAAGAGTCATGGGCACTGGAAGAGGGCTTGTGACTTTGGATATCTGAGACAAAACTGGTCAGAGTACAAGAGAATATCCTGGAGGGAGCAGACATGCACCAGCAGGAAGATGGATGAGATATTGCTGCTCTGATATTTTCCACTGCTAATTTCTAGAGCTCTATGAAATATTCATAATGGCAGTGCAGCCATGCTCTGCCATTAATGCTCCAGTCTGCTAACGCCAGACGATCTTTCTGCTGTGCTTCAAATCATATTCTGTGCTAATAACTTGCCAATGAATCAATCAAATCCTGTTATGAGGTTAATCCTTTGATCATAATTAGGACTAGAGACTTGTCGCAGTATGTTACAAAAAAGTCACAGCAGAGTCATGAAGAAGAACAAAGGGACATTTTATAAAGTATGTACATTATAACAATAATAATCAAAAGCCATTATTGCAATCAAAACATATTTTTTCCTTTGCAAAACTCACTTTTTCATTAAATTATCTGGAGCTACTTTATGTGCTCACCAGGAGAAGCAGGTTTGGTGGTCCCACCCAGCATGGTGAGACCCACCGTCACCCTGTAACTGTGAGTGAGCAGTGACTTCACCCCCGCCATGCACGTTAAATGAAAAGATAAGTAGGAGATTTCCACCCTTCCTGAAGCAATTAATCAAAATCCTGGGCAGGTGTAGAAAACCATCAGGTTTGGAGGGGTATAAGTGCATGAATGAGAGGAGGAGTGAGGGGCCCTGGACTGCTCCCATCAATCTTCTTCCAGAACAGCAGCAGCAACAGCAAGTTCAGGGGTTTCTGCTCTAGTTAAAAAATGGTCCAGGCGTGGCCTCAACCCCTGTGTGTCTGCCCACCACCTCGCCAGCCCACACAAGCTCTTTGCAGAGCAGCACAGCCCAGGGCTACTGTCGTACATGTCCCATGGAATATCTTAAATGCATGGACTCTATAGGGTAGCTTTTTTAATTAACTTGCCTTTAGTATTCTCTGGAACTCTAGGTTGAAACTGTGCTAAGTAGAGCCACCCCCAAATTTTTTTTCCTTTGTGACTGACACTGTAATTAAAGGACCATCTTCAGAGAGAAGAATCTGTTGGACCTATGCTGGAGTCAAGAGCAAAAACAATACAAAGAACCATCCTGGTACTGCTCTTCAGCTGAGCTTCAGCTAAAGGCTGAATGAAAGTCCTCTGGGCTGTCAGTAGGAAAACTACGTTTTCTCCTGGACTATCTGTTTGTCTCTAATAGAGGCATTAGTCCCATGGGAAAATTTGTATAAAGGTCTCTCATCATCCCTCTCCTGTGTGAGTGAACTCCTGTGCTCACTATGATCACTTTGATTTGAGCCAAGTGAGATCTAAACTACCAGATTTGTATTTACAGAGAGTCAATTACCCATCTAACTGCGAGCATATGTGTGCCACTTAAGATGAAGAGGTACTTCATCAGTTCTATTTTTGCATGTGTAAATTAGAAATAATAATATATTCACCTATCTCACAAGGCACTGTGCAGATTAAAGCAATAATGCTTGAACAGCACTTGGAGGTTCTCCAATGGGAAATTCTGTAGATGCGCAAAATATTGAGTTTTGCTGTGATAAATTTATTATTAGCGTAATAGTATTCCACTCTTGTCATGAAAAGCATAATCATCTTGAGATTTTCCCACTTGCCACCTGAAAACAGACATTGTGACTGATTTAGATATGCATTTCTCTCCCTCTGATTTCTTCCCAGTGTTCCTACATCCCCAAGTGCGGGAAGAATTATGAGGAATCCATGTCTCTGGTGAATGTCGTGATGGAAAACTTCAGGAAGTACCAACGCTTCTCCTGCTTCTACGACCCCGAGGGCGTTCAGAAGAATGTGATATTAACCAAACTGTACAGCTCCAATGTGCTGTTCCACTCCCTGTTCTGGCCCACCTGCATGATGATTGGCGGGGTCGCCATCGTCGCGATGGTGAAGCTGACTCAGTACCTTTCCCTCCTCTGCGAGAGAATCCAAAGGATCAGCAGATAGGAATGAAAACTTCTCTGAAATTTAACTACAGTGAAAATACTGTTTTCTCATTCTTCACCAAAGAACCTTAAGTTTGTAATGTGCAAGTCTGTTATAAGTTCCTTACGATATTCTTATAAGTAGAGCAATAATGCAAAAGCTGTTCTATATGCAAACATGATGTTATTATTATGCAGACAACTGAAGAAGTTACTGTTTTGTGTTGACCGTCTATATGATCTTGTTTTATGCTGGGACTAGCACTTCTTTCTTTTCTACAGCCAAAATAGGGCTCAGTGTGACCATTTGCCAAGCTTAGTCAATTGACGTTTTCAATGTAAAGAATTCTGGGGAAAATTCACCACTGGACAAAGGGCAGCCAACCACTTGTGCAGCATTGAGGTCTCACATCTGGCTTGGTCCATTCAAAGGATTTATGGCTTTGACTTTTTATTAATGGCCGCGGCGGGGGGGGGAAGCCCCTTTATCATAAAGGGGTTTGGGGTTTTTTTTGTGGTAAGATGGCACAAAAAGGATGTATATTGAGGCCAGGATAACTGCACAGTATTTTCAGCCTCAGTAGGACTTGGTGATGCTTTGTGTTTGCTCCTACAGTTCAGAAGTAAATTGTGCCCTATGGTGTTTAAGGTCTTTTGGAAAACACTTTGGAGTTTTGTTGTGTTTTGTTTAGTGCTATAATTTCGTTATGTCTTATCAACATAATCTTTGTCACTTGCAGAAGCTGTAGCCAAAAAAGAAAAACCACCTTGTTCCATTTTCTATTCTATTCTGAGCCCTATTGATGGAGGTGGGACCAGAACTCCTTATGTAAAGGTTTATTACTCATTTGTCTTGTATTTGCTACCATATCATTGTAAAGAAAAATAACACAATCGGCTATTTTTTCATTTTTTACTTCCAACTATTTTAGATTTTTTTACTTGATATATATACAGATATATATATATATAAAGAAAAAGCTATATTATATCTAGTTGTGTATTGGAACTTGTTTATGGGGTTTTTTTCCTTTGTTTTTACCCACTGGAAAATGAACAGTACAGGTCATGTATTTATAACCTTCATCCTTGGATAATATCATAACGTGGAGGAGCAGCACTGCAGGATCTTATCCAATATTCATGATGTTGTTTCAGTCAAAGGTCTCTGTTGCTATGACATGGGAATTGACAAAAATCTCATCCAATTCTATGGCTCTATTAACTGAATTGTTAGATAATCATCATAACACATCTGGAAGTCTCTCCTGACCTTAACTCAGTATGCAGTGCTGGCTGAAATGAATTATAATTTACAAGGCCCAGGTGCAATGATTTATTGGAAAAACTGAGATTCTGACTAAAATGTTGTCCTATCTGTCAAATATTTACCACAGTATACTTGCCAGTATAATTTCATGCACAATTTCTGCATAATTTATTTTTATTCCCCTATAAAAAGAATTCCTTCTTATGTTTTAAAGACACTTCTCTCAGTTTCTCACTTTGCACCCAGCCTGAAGGACAAATGCAAGGCAGATCCTGGGAGCACACTGTGAACTCATTATCCAGTAGCTCAAAGAAACCATATGCAGGCCTACTCAAACTAAGAAACTAACATTTTTCCCTTCAAAAAGACTGCAAAACAAGTATTTTGCCTATTTCATCTCTCTCTATGTAAGTACCTTTCTGCAACATGGCATTAAAAATTTCAAGACGTTACAAAACAAGTCATGCAAATGTAACGTGAGCTGTAAAAAAAAAAATATGAGTTCTCAGCAGTGAAAATGAACCTGCAACCTTGTAATCAGTAGTACAATTTTCCTTAGGTAATTAAATTCCTTGGGGGCGGGGGTATGATGAAGGTTCCAAAAATATGTAATAAAAATATTAAATTAAATCTTCTAGATTTCAATATTTTCTGCTTTCAGATCTGGCTTGTTTCATCAAACTGTTATCTGTAGCTTGAATTACCAAGAAATGAGGAGTGCTGATGCACCAGGGAATTCATAAATGTTCATTTGCAAAAATGAAGTTTTGATCGATATGTTGGCATTGCAGAAACCGTTGTCGGTGGATCTGGGAGCCTCAGCATCAAAGGGACTGGAATTGCAAGGTCTTTAACGGACTGAAAAAAAAACTTTATTCAACCCACCCATTCTCCAGCACCACCAGGGCCAGGGTGGATGGGGAGATGGAGATGGCAGATCCCAGCAGTGCCCCACGGCTTTCTGCAGAGGCATGGGGCTGTCAGGAGTTTTGGTGGTAATACCAATATGGGGACATGGGGATTAATTGTGATGTAAGAGGTGTCAGGCTGCAGATGCTCATCATGGTTACAAAACCTTATCCTGCGAGTTCTGCCAAGAAGGGAGTATCCAAATGAGGCCCCCAGAGCCACACAGCCAAGGAGGCATCGCGATCCGTTTGTAGACAGCCCGTGTGGCTCCCAGGGTGCCTCCACTTCTTGGGTAAAGTTGATTTTCTCCCAAGCAGAGAGGTTTGATCTGCATTTGGTGTTGCCATCCTTGATTGTCCCTGTTCATCTCCCCACCATCAGAGCTCGGTCACTGATGCCAAAGGAAGGACAGTGCTGCTGATTGTGATTCCCAAAGCAGAAATGTGGCGTGGTGGATTTTCCACACCATCACCTACACTGATGTTGGCCACTTACACAGTGATTTACATGCCTTGTGATAAAGCGGCCCTTTAGTTGTGTGTGTGACATTTTTGGTGCCTGTATTTGTGCTTCTTTGTTCTGTGACAGGGAAGCTGATTGTTCCTGACATTTACACATCAAACGCTGTTTTCAACACATCTCACCATAAAACATTTCAGCAGAGCTCCTGTGGGTGAAACATCTTGACGCTGTTGCAGGCTATAATCATTTTGTTGACATTAAGGGAGAGATCTGTGGGATAGCAAAACAACTTGAGTAATTGGATGGAGTGAGGTAAAACAATAATTTTGAAGGGAATTATCCATCTGATCCCTGGCACGGTTAACCCCCTACTGAAGTGTTAGCACTGCAAACATGATTTTTGACAACTCCTGCTGCCCCAAGGAGAGGTGGTGCTTCAGTGGGGATGTTAGTCTGTGCTATTCCTTTCTCTGCTCCATTTTAATATCATGTTTATCCCCTGCAAAAGGAATTGATGTTCCTGTAGGCAGCTCAAATGAACAAGACAAACATGGCAGTGAGATTCAGCAATTGGGCAAATCCACCCTGTTTCCAAGACTGGTTCTGACTTTTCCCAGCACAAACATTTCACCTCTTGATGTCCCAGCTGGGCATTTGGGACAGCAGGGAACAATCTGTGCTGGAAAACCCCAGAATAGAGAGGTGCAATATGAAAAAGATTGTGCAGTATTCACAGGCATCAGAAGCCTATGACAGGCACCCTTGAGGGATTTACAATATGCATAAGTATTCCAGGTACCAAATTCACATGGCCTTTTAATAGTTGTTATTTTCTTAATTAGATTATTTATGTCAGGCTTTATTTCTATTCTAGAACGTCTAAATATGAAGCTGAAGTGTGAACATCTCTGCTGTAATACTCCAAAACTTGGCATCTTGCAGCAGATTTACTAAATGTCACAAGCGAGAACAACAGAGTTTATTTTGATTTAGATTTTCTAGTTGAGGAGACATCACTTTATCTCACAAAATGTACCCACAGTGTGAATGTGTCCAGTGTGAATTTGGGGGAATAGAGCAAGGAGAGAGGGCTTAGGAAACACAAGAGCTCAAATATCTCGAAAAAACACAAAGGCAGTGATTGCCACAGAAGAGTTCAATGAAAGAAGCTGCTGAGAAAGAACTGGCTGGTGTGAGCCTGGTCCAAGAGGATTCCTGCACTTGTTTGACTGCACAAGCTTTGACCTTACAGCAGTACAGCTGTACCAGTACAACCTCTAAAGAGAGCAGCAATTTCAAGGTAATACCACCTTAAAAATTGTTCAGCTAATTTCTCTTCTCATGCAGTCATGCCCTTATTAAATTAGCTGCAGCCATTCAAGGGGATTGAACCAATATCTTTGCAGCAACACAATTTTTCCGTAGACTCAGCATCTGAGCACGGTAGCATCAGTTCTCCATTATCTGCTGTACTGCTCATCATCCATCAAAGACTGGGGAAAAAACCCTCACTTTTCTGCTCCACTGAACACTTGTCACTTCCCAGCACTCGATTTTGCAGAAGAAAACCACGCACAGCTTGTGGTGCACCCAAACATCTCACAACTCGATACAAGCTTTGCCAAATTGTTTTCTGTTGTGCAGGAAAGAGTGAAAAGCAGGGGTAAACATCAGTTATTCTGTTTCAGTGTTTTGAAAACAAGATGTTCCCATTTTTCAGTATGAATTAATGTTGCCTTTTGAAATCCAGGGGTGTGGGAGGGTTTTTTATTAGGAAAACTTGAAAAATAAATGTAATGGTCCCTCTGATCTGAAACAAAACTATCAGCTCAGTTCAGTGAAGATTTTGATATTTTAGGTCTTTTTTTTTTTTTTTTTTGAGGTTGACCAGGTTTTGTTTGTGATGTTTCCTTTCTTTCATTTTTCTCTCCCATCAGTGAAGTGCAGATTCCATCACATGGACACAGCCAGCAGCAGCCTCAGCCAGGGTGCAGCCAGGCTCGTGTGTGTGATCATCATCTCAGGGATCATCACTATGAGTAAAGCAAAGCACAGCATCTCAAAGAATATAACAGCTAGTGAATTAGGAGGCACCAGGAAGGAGGAAAGGAGCATTTTCCCATTATCATTGCCTGTGTGGGGCAGCAGCCACCAGACATCAGCTCCTCTCTGGTGCAGAGGCATTCCCATAGAAGATGCTGCTGCTTCACGGAGCCGCTCATGTGCACGTGCTCTGTGCACTTTAAACCAAGCCTCCTTAATTTCTATTTATTTATTTACACAAAATGGAGCAGTGAGGCCATGTGATTCCATTATCTGAGCTGTTGTAATTTAGGGAGGACCCTGCAGGCAGAATCTCTGGGCAAGCGGATTCCAAGCCCTGTTAGCCCCAGAAGCCCATCACCAGTTGGCTCTCCCAGCTTTTTGGCAAGTCCCAGATAAGAACCAGGAGGGGTGGGTGCTGCCCTCACTGCTCAGCAAAGTTGTGCTGCCCCTGGCCAGGTGCCAGTCCCCCAGTAAGTTGGTTTTTGTGTCTAAACTGCAGCTGCTGAATGTAAAACAAACCTCATTTCATACAAAGGATTTCCACATCCTTCAGATATGACTTAAAAACAATTTTTCAGCAGTGTTGACAGGTAAGCTCACACCAGGATTTTCAAAATAAATCCAATTTCTCTGAACTCTGGAAAAAAAATTGTGTTAACATTGGCAGAGCCCTCCCTACAGCCTTTCTACATCTTATAGTTCTCCACTTTCATAAAAGAAGCTGGTAGATGAGTATTTAGTTTTAACTGAACTACTTTTATTTTGGTGAGAATTTAGTGTATTTCATTGCCTAGTGATTTTATCGTAATAAAGAGGGTAAAAGATACTAATTCTAAACTGCTTTACAAACTCTATTGAAACATGGCCATTTCCAGGAAGAAGATCAGCAAATGACTCATAAAAAACATGAGCAAAGATGGGGAATCACCTTTCTCATCCAACACACAGAAAAGATTTGTTAACTTTGGAAGTTCAAGAAAAGCAGTAGAGAGTTGGAAGCACCTCCAGAGGCAGTCAGGCAGATCAGATTTCGGGGAGCATATAAATTTATGTTCATCTCCTCTGGTGCAGCACAGCAGGATCAGCCACTGCCATAGCTTGCAAAAAAACCCCGAAAGTATGGCTTTTTTAATTCAATTTTCAGTACCTTTCAGGAAAAAAAGGTTAGAAAACTACTGAAACACTGTTTTTGCCATTCAGTATACCCAAAACTAGCTTCATTTTTAAAGAAACCATTTCTAGTATACCATTTTTTCCAAAATTTGGAAAAAATACACAAACAAAATCTGTACCTGGAGTGATCTATCACTATCCCACCTCGCCTTTATAGTGACTCAACTTTATTTTTTTTCAGGTTTTTCCATTTGCAGAATATTTTGGAGATTTTCATTTTTCATCCCATATACAGGATAGGAAGAACACAACTAAAATGTTGTGGAATTGAAAGCCTGCTTACCACTCAACTCAGGCTAAAATCTTTAGGTCTCCTAGGGTAGGTTTTCTAATATGACATATTGAAGGTGTCCCTGACCATGGCAGGTGGTGGAACTAGATGATCTGGAAGGTCCCTTCCAACACAAACCATTCTACCATGTGAAAATGTGTATGAGAAAGGTAGGAGGTTTCATCATCTCTCCCTGAAGTCTCCAACCTGGCAGTGCTTTTGCATAACTGCAGATACTACTCTGTATTCGATTATAAAGCACTTTTGAATATCCAGCTACTTGCACACTTAACTCCAGATCATAAGCAAAGGGTCTCTCGTACCAGAGGCTGCTGAGCAACTCAAGACTCAAAATCAATTGGGCATAAAGGAAGAGCACCTAGAAACCCTTGCACACAGAAGGCACTTATGATTTCAATCACCATATGTTATATTCATCACAGATTAAGCAGGAAGCAAAGTCTGATGTCTAAGCAGCAACACCTTAATCACTCCCCTTACAAGCAAGAGTTCAAAGCCATTAATACAGCAAGACAGCTGAACAATGCAACGGGAGGCTGTGAACACTGCAGAGGCTGCAAAACCTGACACAGAGGGAGTCTGGGTGTAATTACTTGCCATTTCCTCAGCACCACTTCACCATATGCTCAAAGACATTGGGAAAGTGAGTTTGTACCAGCAGCAGCGCGTTCCCCACCGCCGGCCGTTCTCTCTCCTCCCCAACACACGCTGGGTCCCAGCCCTGCACAGGAGTTGCTGGGTCTCAGCCTCCAAATATTAGACATTACCCCCCACCTGATAGTGAAACAGGACAGGAAATGTGTCACAGAGTGCGTTATTTCATAGCATGCAAACTGCCATGGGAAAGGGCCATCAGTCCAAGGTTTCTATTAAACAGCCACCAGGAAGGAGTGGGAAAAAAAAACCAGCAAACATGAGTAAATGAGATGTTCTGCTTTGCTCAGGAGAAATGAGGATTCTCTGCTCCCACACAAGGGTTTCCCAGGGCACGAGACCTTCAGGGGCTTCAATCTTTGTGTTACATCCTGTTTGGATGTAACATTCAGGTTTTCATTTTGTGGGCACAACACACGGCCCTTCACAAATCTCTGCTTCTCAAGGAGTAGGTGCTTACTAGTCCCACTGAACCAGATGCTAAAAGTTCTGAGTATTCAGTGCAAAACTGAATTGTTCAAAAGCCATCTGGACACAACCCTGAGTAATGTGCTGTAGGGGACCCTGCTTGAGCAGGGGAGTTGGACATCTCAACAGCTGGTAGGTAAGTGCCCCAAGTACAGGTCTTGTCAAAGGAACAGGAGTCACGTCAGAAGCTGTGATGGATTTGGCTGTGAGTGGAGAATTTGATTAACCTCATTTAAAAACCTGATTTTCTGCTAATACTACACCACACTCCATTTTTCACTCTTTTAACTCAAAGCATCCTGTGGAAGACATAGAAGCAGAGCTGGCAGAGCCATCCAGGAGGCTTTCCCCATGATAAGAAACACCAAAATTAGAACTGACATTAGAGTCAATTCAGATCCTCTCCTGTCAAAGCCAGGAGGCTTTACATGATAACTCCAATCAGGAGGTTAATCTTGAGACAGGAGCCAGGAGTGAGGGACTGCAGCCCACATTGCAGAGGGGCACAGAGGAGACCAGGCAGCTCCAGGTGTCCCTGTCCCAACAGCACATAGTGCCTGATCCTGGGTGCCCATGGCTCTGTAGACACGGTTTGTGCACAGGAATTTGGGTGGCACTCATTGCTCCTGGTTTTCCAATGTCCTGCCATTAATTCTGTTTCTCAGCAGTCACCTTAAGAAGAGAAAACATCTGCAGTCCCAGATTTCTGCTGCTGTCTCTGGCTGTCCTTCATATTGGGCCAATAACATTTTGGCTGCAAATAGCAGATTAATGATCTAGGAAATTGGTTGTTCCCTTGTACCTTTTCAGAGTCCCCTTCTACCCCTTCTGGACTCTCTCCAGAGAACTTGGCCATGCTGATCAACACATGCAGGAAAACAGGAGAAGCAAAACCAAAATGCCATCCACTTTCCAACATTAGAGCCATTTAACTGGATCATCACTAACCCAAACTCAGATGCTTGGGCAAGGAGGCTTTGGTGTCACCAGCCATTTGGTTTGGTGCTCACCAGCACCACCAGTAGCTTCCTATTGACCCATCACCACAAATAACTCGAGGTCCCCAAAGGGGACCAAAGCATTCAGGGCCCTCTCATGCAGTTGTTGGCCAATAACCTGTCTGCTGAGCTGAATCACATCCCCAGCTCCCAAACCCTGCTGCCCTGCCTGAGGTAACCCTCAAAGCTTTCATACCTCACACCCAGACCAGGATAGGAGGTGTCAGTCCACCCCGGGCATGCCACCATGCCCATGGCACTGAGTAAGTCCCAAATAGCCATTTAGTTTCTTCTACATCTGTGGTGCAGATACCTTGATGGTCATCTTTACCCCTCATGTTCCTCAAGCTCACAAGACATCCTGCCCACTGCAGAGACTGTGTGTGCACACCCATGGGTGGGCTTGTCCTCTTCTCCACTGTGTGACTGGAAAAAGCACAGCCCTGTCCTTCCCTCGAGTCGCTTGACTGTTCAATACTAGCCTGGCAATTACTTCCAGCCTTGGATAAAAATCTCCTGCCCTGATGCTGTTAAATTATGTAGAACAAGATTATAATTACATCCTAAAAAAAACCCCTAAACTCTATACTTAAAAGAACATTATTCACGTTGCAAAAGCAAGCACTCCAAAGTTACAGACTGCCAGAAATAGAGCTGCATGAATAGCCTCCATGCTGAGCTGCTGGTATATATGCATTATGATACACACTCTAACTATAAAGTGATATACCATTTTCCACAGGACCCCTGGCCCTGCCCCTAACGAATGACCTTTAATTAATGAGTTGTTCTTCAACATTTTTTTTAACCCTTGTTGTTCAGTGTGTGCCCTCGATGCCAAATGCTGCTCTGCCAGCAGAACTGTTATGGAGAAGAAGTCAGAAGTAGCTCCATCCAGAGACAGCCACATAACCCCGAGCAGCCCAGAGATGGACACCAGCAGACCCTCAAATTAAGCTGGTTTTCCACAGCTTTCCACAGCTGATCATACAAAGTCAGCTACGAGGCTGTGGTACCCAGGGTAGGGTCGCAGCAGTGGTACCATATGGTCAGAGCAAGGGTGGGAGAGGGAGACATGCCTGATGTCCTTCAGAGGAGAACACTGCTGTGATGTCTGTGAGGGTGGGGAGGATTAAGTTAAGGCAGGCTGATAGAGAGTCTTCCCTTCCCCAAAATCCTGCTGATCCTTTTCCTGCTCAGTTCTGCCAAGCATTGGTGAAACTCCTGGGCTGGTGCAATGCGAATACTGGGCTCTGCTCTGAGCAGGGCACAGCCCAAGCAGGTCATCTTGCTGCTGAAAACAACTTGAAGGAAACATTTTGACAGCTCTAAATTGATTATCTTCAGACTCTTCTGGCCCCTGGAAGGCAGGGCCAATTTAATTTTAGTTTTTGAACTCCACTGTGTTAAAACCCCAGGAAAGTGCTGCAGGACAGAAGTCTCCACTCGCTCCCCTGCAGTGCCCTGGCAGCAGGTTCAATTTACCCCTTTGCTCTGGATGGCTGCTGTCAGCAGAGTACAGAGTGGCACAGAACCAAACCACCCACCCACCACACCTCACAGCCAAAGGGTCCACGGTGAGGGGCTGCTCCCCTCCACCACCCCTGCTCTGGGAGCCCACACATGCTAATTCCCCCACCTCTCCCCAGAAGGGTCTGATGACTTGTTTCATGGCCAAGCAGATAGACAAGAATCAGACTGGCAAACAGACTTCCCCTGAAAATCCTATCTCTGACTATTCCTCAAATAAAATGAAATCTGTTGACACAGAAACTCTACAGCCACCATGTTCCTCCAATTCATCCTGGCCTTCCCATATGCCAGGCCAAAGATCAGGGTGTTTGTGCACTCAAAAACGTCAAAACCAGCCATCAGCCCCACAGACAGAACAAATCCTGATCCTCTCACAGAGGATTCTTCCCAAACAATCAGCAAAATAAGCCATGAGTGTCCACCTGGTTTACCATCAGCTGTCAACCAGCAGCAGCCCTCATGCACAGCACCATGTTTTAGCAAAATGTGGTGACCATGATAAGGCAAAGCAACAATCAGGAAGAAATGAAGCAAAACTAATTGACTTACCTGGGTTGTTTCAAAATTTTTTTTCCCCAGTAACTGCTGCATCATGGACAGTGGACATGGTGGAACAGACTTTCTCACTGGGCCTTGTTTTCAGTGACTTCAGCTTTTTTTTTTTTTTAAACATTTGGTTAGAATCTGGCAAAGTTCCTGCTCAGTGACTCCGGAATATCTCCAGCATAGGAAATATAAAGAATTCATGTAACCTCAATGCATAACTCATTTGTACTGTGCAGCATCTCCTGTTTCTTGTGAAACAAATAAGCATACACAAGATGCAAATACTTAATCTTTTTGAACTGAAAAAAAAAGAAATTATACCTTCTCAATATGACATGATTCCATGGAAGATGAGACAGTCTAGATGGGGACTATGTAGCAGTTCAAAACTTTCCTATGGGTGCTCCTGACAGGAGATGAATCTCTGCAGAACAGGAACTGCAGGGGATACAACCACAAAATCTCCATATGATCCACAAGGAAGAAATTTCAACCCATCAGACAAAAGCAGATCCAGGGTGCACAAGGTAGTGTTGTCATGCCAGGCCTACTTGGGGTAACACATAGAGAAGATGTAGATATTTTCTGGGGAAATTTTTCCTTTCCTTTTAATTTTGAGGGTTTATTTGCAATGTCATTTGTCATATCTCTGCAATCTATTTGTACAGCATTCATCTTCTCACCAGTGATGAAAGGCAGTGCCCTTAAGGACTTTTTGCTGGCCTTTTAATTGAGCTGTTTAAACTGATAAATTCAGCTAAGGAAAAGCATCTTAGAAGGAGTGATGATTTTATTAAATAGAGAGTAGGAGCATCTCTCAGGCCACAACCAATCTGGAGGAGCAAGTGCTGGGACACAGAGCTGCTCTCCTCTGCAGCTACATTTCTGCAGTGCTAAAGGTGGTGAGCAAAAATAATGGAAGCACCAGCAATGCCTTGAACCAGCACCCTGGAAAGATGGAGCTCCACACCCGCATGTTCAGATGTTTTTTTATAAGATGGACTGGCACAAAGACATCCTTTAAAAACTGTAGTGCATTCTCCTGCATAAATATAGCCTGTAAATGCATATTCTTGTGCTAATGGGTGGAATGTCCTTTTTCCCCAAAATTTGGGGACTCTCTTTCATTGCTGAAAGGTGACTCAAGTGGCAAAATGCAGGTCTGCCTTGCAGAAGGGGTTTGCAACTAATCATGTTGCTGCTAAAAAAGGTTCCTTCCACAGGTTGTTTTATGGAAACTTTATGATAAGTTCCAAGTTTATCACATCATGGTTTGGACCAAGTTTTTCTTCCAAAGCCTGCTAAAACATCTGCCTGCTGCCAGAGGGTGTGCCCAGGGCAGGGTCCTGCCAAGGGTTTCATCAGGCAGCATCCACTCCTTCATATGGTTTCTTTGGCAATTAATAGCTGAAATCCAGGCTTTTTCAGCCTGCTGTGACAGCCAGGTCTGCTCTGTTCATTTGGGACAGGCACCAACACCCTCCAACTCAGTTTTAGCAAGACCCACAGTAAACCGGGGCTCATGGGACCAGCCGACAGTATAGCACAGACAGCCTCCTGGGATCCACAAAATCCCACTCAATCCTAATTTTCTCTCTGCTACTTTAGTTCACTTGATGTTTTCCCCTGTAGATTTTGATCCCTTCTCTTCCTTTCCTGTATTTCCTTAAGTGTTATTAAGAATTCCAGCATCTCCCAACACAGATCAGACTTGCAGGGAGGTACCAGCTTCCACAAAGCAATGCTGCCTTGCTCTAGCAGAGGAAAAATCCCTCCTGCTACAGCCAGAACTGATACTCTTAGCAGAGGAATGCTAAAATATTGAAGTACATGAATATCAATCAACCTGAAGGAAAAAAATGAATTCTCTGCAGGAGCAGTACACTTCCTTCCTCAGAGAGCTGCTGATTAGCAAGGTTAATTGTGTACCTGCCAGCGGCAGCCAGCGCGAGTTCACCCGTAAGGGCTTGTAAGGGACAAGAGCTGATAACAGCATCCTTGCTGTCCTTGGGTATCTAAGCACACACCAGCAGCTACAAACTCCAGCTCTGCCAGGCTGGACTGGGAATTTGTGAGCAGGAAGATCCAGATCCGAGGCCAGGCAACTCAGTTCGCAGCCGGGCCAGCCCGGTGCCTCCTGCAGACACTGACGGCGCATCCTCTCTCCCCTGCACCAGCGCCGGGCACCTGCAAGAACAGCGCTAAGGGCATGAAGAGCTTGACTGGCTTGTACTAGATGAGCAAAGCCTCTGAATATTGACACTTACATTGCTCTTGCACGACAACAAAAGATTTGCCCTCCAAATTTAGTGCTCTGAGCAGGGACTGGGCAAGTGGGAGTTCGCCTGTGTCAAACCACAGGGCCATAAAAGCTCGAAGAATGAGCAAGGTGACAGCAGACCGTGGCAGCAAGTGACCCGATGGCACTGCCCCCACCTCCTCCCGGTGCCACACGCTGCTTGTGCGGGGTTACACCCTCCACCTTGGCCAGGTTCACTTGGGCAAGTCAGAAGCAGCTGTGGCCTCATGTACAAACACTGAAAGGCTTCCCCAGTAACACATCTTTCTACAGGTGTCAGATATTTCTCACAGAAGCAGAATAACTGATTTTTTAGCAAAATATTTTTCCCTCAGATAATGTTATTTCTTATCGCAAAATTTCCACAGGTGGGTTGTGACAGTATCAGTAACATTTCACCTCATTTCACTTCACAAAAAAGGCATTTGATCTCTTCAGATTTTCCCTTTGAAATTTAAAGTAACATATTCCTTACTTTCATTTACTTTCTATTGTAAACAAATCAAATGTCATTTTGGTACCAAAGTGAGTCATCACCTAACTGTGACATTTGCACTAAGCTGAACCATTAAGTTAAAAGAAACCACAAACCAGACCATTGTGTAGAGCAACACGTTCCAGGCTCCAGCTACTACACTCAGAACAGGTATTTCACACTCTGAGCACCCCAGAACACCCAACTGCTGTCAGGCACAAGGGAAGAATTTGGAAAGTTGCAGCTTCTGAGGATGAGAGAGAGAGCAGGGAAATCGCTGTTGTATTTGGCCTGGGAGACCTGGAGACCTGAAGGAGAAGGACTCACACTGAGTTTTGTCAAGGGCCATTGGTTTTGGCATGAGGCAGAACCTGCAGCAGTAACAGCTCAGCAGGGAGAGCACTCCAAGGCTGGGTAATGACTTGGGCTGGAAAGCTGGATCTGAATTGGGCTGTTTCAACTACCTGAGGGTCCCTGTGAGCAGGTCAGGGCTAGAGCTGGATGCTGCAAGGATGTGAGGGGCAGACGCCCCAGTGCCTGCCAGAGAGCTGAGCTGGTCCATGCGAGAGAGGAAACTGAGGCACTCTGTCCTCAGCCATGGGTAATATGTATTTCTCTCACAGCGGCACAGTTTCAAACTCAGATGCTGAGCTTGTACCCTTGGAGTCACAATTTGCCCGTGTCTGTCTGGAGATGTAACTTCTATGAGTATTTCAAAACATGAGCTGCCATGCCCAGCTCATGCTGCAGTGTGGACTCAGGCAATCAAACAGCCATGGGACCCTTCTGCCTTGCAAAATTGCCTTAGAAATACCACATGCATAGAAAGCTCAGCTCTTACAAGAGCCCAGAAGAGCAGAGCCATGTTACAGCAGCATTTTTAGAGACTGCACTAAAGCCATTTTGGACATTCAGCCCCTGAATGGCCAGTAGCCCTTCCAAAGCTCGCAAACATTTGCTAAACAGCTGAGTGGTTCAGGCTGTGCCTGTCAGTCTGCACCAAGGCACCGTGTTGGTTCATACCCCTCATTAGCAGCATTCCCCTCAGCCTCTGGATTCCAGCTGTGTTTGCATCTGTCATGTTTCTGCCAGAGAACTCCTGAGCAGAGCAGGGGCTGTGAGGGACCTGTGAAGGAGGTTTCCACTCAGCTAACCTGGCCAGCACAGCACAGAGACCTGTGCAAGAGCTTGTCCTCCAAATCCAGTCCATAGCCAGTGGGAGGCAGCACCCTGCACAGCTCTTGGAGGAAATGCAAATCTTCCAGACATTATTATTTTGCCTTTGGAGGATAAATAGTAGGAAAAGAGTTGTTTGAAAATATATATTCTTAAAATATCCTTATAACTAATATTATTATTACTACAGCTTGTTTGTTTGTTTGAAAGAAGGATGCAAAAGTACAAGTTGAGCAACTATGCCTAAACAGTTAGAATATTGCACTGGATTAGAACTGCCATTCAAGAAGAAAATCAGCAGCAAGCTTTACTCTTCAAGAAATAAGTAACCCCAAGGCTGAGATAAAACTGGATAATGAAGGTCCCATGTGACACCCATAAAGAGCAGCCTGGGACACAGATGATCTTCTCTTAGTCCAAGTCAATCCCACTACCTTTCTTCTCTGCTTGGCATTGACATTTGCTGCAGAGGAGATGTTGGAGCAGCATCAATAAAGCAGGATTTCTATGGGAACTAGGCTGTGGTTCCCCACATTGCTGCAGCATGTCCCAGGCCCTGAGAGCTGCAGATTAGCTGTGGCATTGCTCATTGCTAAGAGCCCTTCACAGCAGAAACTCTAGGAATTTAATCTATACACCTCTGTCAACTTATCAAAAGTGTTCAAAATGTTTAGGTCATTAAGCAGCAATAGAGAATAATAAAAAAAAAATCAAGCTTGCATGTCATTACCATTAACTGCAGTGAACTATGTAGTTTCAAGTTTCCAAACAAAACGCTGCATAGTGAAGCCTATAGAGGTGTGAAAAGTGGAGAGAGTAAGGTCGCAGAGAAGGGGAGAGCAGAGTCAGATCTGTCCATTGGAGCCCATGCACATATATGACCTATCCTGCAGCCTCTCTGACCATTTACTTACTTTGGGGTGAATTTAGAGGGGAATTCAAAGCCCAAACAGCAGCCAGAGACCCCAGCACCTCCCCAGGTGGGAGCAGGGCTGATTTTCCAGGACCAGCTGTGCTGGTGCCCCTTGCTCCTGACCCAACATAGCCAAGGGTCTTTCTTGAGCACTGACTGCCAAGCTCATCTCATTAAAAAAAAAACGCCAGAACTGGCCTGGGAGATATGACCCAGATCATTTGGGTCTGAATAATTCAACTCTCAGCAGTGGTGAGCTACTGCATGTACTTCTGCAAAGCTTGACCTCTCCTCTCTGTGACCCCAAAGTGCCTCAAGGCTTCTCTGCCTTCACAGCACCTGTCACAGTGGGAAATGCTTGGAAAAGGCAGCAGCAGCTGTGAGAGGTGCAAACCAATGCACAGGACCTGTGTGGCCTCCAAAATGGAACAAAGACTCTGCAACACCTGTCCAGGCAAAGACTCTGCAATGTGCCCCATGCCGCACACCCAACGTCAGCTGGCAATGACACAGGCTCAGGCAGCTGAGAAAACAAAACATATTTCAACCCAGTTTTCCCTGGGTGAAATTGCAGAAATAAATTTTCTTTATGTCAGAAAAAAAACCAAAACCCACTTAAAACAACTTTGGATTTCATCCCCTTTTTCTGAACTGAAGGCAAGAATATTTTTGGCTGACATATCAAAAGTAAACCTTCCTTTAATAAACAAAATGAAAACAAACTCCCTTAAAATATATTTCTTTCTTGTAAAATTTCAATTACACAGGAAAAAACCCAATGTCTCATGGGAAAGAAGGGGTTCCTATAAAAATTTTCAGCAATTCTGCCCAGTATGCTCCAAAACTCTGCCATAGCCGAGATAGCTGCGGTGTATTCATATCATCACATGCACGCCAAAAAGCTGACATATTATTAAAGCCTTAGAGCAGATAGTTGAGAGCTTTGGTCCTAACCCTGGCCTCAACACTGCACAGGCTGTACAAGTCACTACCATTCTCCCCCATTTTTGCCCCACAACAGGAGCCCCATCGTCCCCACTCACCCCCTGAGCCGCTGTGGAATCCCACAGCCCCAGAGAGCGGAAGAGTTAACACGAACATTATGGTGTTTATTTTAAGAGGAGAATAAAACCCTGACAGGCCATAATTACAGTGTTGATAAGCAGGGAAAGAATATTTGATGTTTCAAACATCACATGACTAATTGGTGCTGGAGCAGATGTGTGTGTAATTTGGTGATGCGTGCAGAGCGTGTCACGGGCTCGTGCAGCACAGCCAGGAAGAAGGGTGTCCTTCCTCACACACAGTGCACCCCAGCCATGCATCACCCTGACACCACCAGCACAGGGGGTGACCTTCCCCTTATTGCATTGTCAGGCTGAATTAATAGAAAAGTGAAGAAATAAATGCCCATTTCTAACCTCTGATTATCTTCTTGGATTGGGCTTCTCACCAGACCATTATGGACACTCCACAGAGATGCTGATATTTTTCAGTCACTGGACAAGAGACCACTCAGAGAACCCTCAGAGGATGCCTGGGGCTGACAAGGGCAAGGTGTAAGCAGGTTTCTCTTGATGTAAAACCCACCCTCATTTCCACATTTAGCACACCAAATTTTCTCTTTTTTTGAGCAAAAAATAATAGCCAGTATGCTGGTGGCCCCTGTATCAAAGAGCTCCAGAAACACCACCACCAAGCCCAGAAGGACAGGGACAAACCCTGGTGGCACCACCAGCCTTCCTGCACCCTTCACACTGTGTTGCTTCAAGCCAAAATGAAACTTTATCTTCTGTTCCTTTTACCCTTCAAAATTTCTCCTCCCTAGGGGTATCTTTCCCCATCTGTCCAGTTGAAATGCTAAGTGAGTTTAGGTATTTATTTAGAAAAGGGTGAATATGTCCTTGCTGTGAGTCTTGTTTCCCTCTTCCCTTTTTCTCACTGACTTTGTCTTTCCAGATTTCCCCCTCCAGCTCTCCTTGGGAAAGGGTTCCCCACTCAGCTTTCAGAAGGGATAAGAAATCCATAGGCTTCTCTATCATATATTGCTTAAGAATGACTTTTTCCTTCCGTAGTCCAGGGGGAACTGTGAACTATTTTTAAACCAGAACTTGGTGTGATAAGAGCTTTTAATTACTACATACAATGTGTGCATCAGGGTATGGAGTTTGACTCTTTTTTAAGTCTCCTTAAAGAAGAACTAATATGTCTATAACTGTGCTCATGACCAAAAATTTGTGATGTTCGCTGGTGGGAGCAATTCGCCACATGAAGGGTAAAGAGAGTGCAAGAGAGAGAGAGTAAGGGCTGAGTATCTGACCCAGGCCAAGCTGGGATGGGGCCAGTGACTTCCCACAAGAAGCTGCCCACAGCCCCACAATATTCACTACAGCATATTTGCTGATGCCATGGCCTCCCAGTACTGACCAGAAAGCCCAGAAAAAGCTCAAAGTTCTCTTCCAATTACAAACCTGAGTCTTTTGACACCATCCAGACGCACGTGCAGATAGAGCAAATGAGGCCAACACTGGGGCACTACCTCCAGTGTCACAGACACTTTCTCTAGGAAAACGTGACCACCCATTAGCATTTCCACGTACCTACAACTTGCCATTCTTCACAGACATCTTTGGTGTCATCCAGGGAACAGAGCTCCTCCCTACTCTCAGAGCTGCCAGTCCACCCACACAGCTCCAGCAGTGCCCTTCTCAGTGTACTTGGGTACAGCCAAATACACCCAACAAAAGGCCACTGATAGACAAGTTGTGACCCATCCACTACCTTCTTCAATAGTAAGCACATCTGACATTCCAAGGAGCACCTCTGGACTACCTGACCACCCTCCAGGCTGGCTGGGACATCCTTATTGAAAGCCTTCAGCAATTGCTGATAGAGTCAAACCAGCAGCCTACAGCTACAATAATTTCTTAAGAAATTCATACCTGTCCTGATGCTTTGCCAAAAGACCCTTTCCTCCTGCAGCCCCATCTCTGACCACAGCAACAGCACCACGGAGATCATCAGGGGAAGCACACTCAGAACTCCAAGCTCACTTCCCCTTGCCAGGAATATGACACACCTCTGAGGAGAACCATTAGTAATGAAAACAAGACACACATGGCAACCAAGGCTGAAACTTTCTAAAGTCTGGTACTACCTCTGGTTCTTTTAAAGTCTGGCACCCTGAGTGCACCAACAAGCCTTAACCAACCCTATCATCTTCACCTGGGATACCATCCCCTTAACCCCCCGACCATTGCCCCAGCTGGTATATTTAACCTCTGTCTTTGGGTCTTTGCCTGTTCATTTCAGGTCCTGGTGAGTGGATGAAGCTTTGTGGCCCCAATGTAGAATTTCTTCTAGAGCATAACGCTATTTGCCCATGGTCCAGGTTCTGCTCCCCCAGGGCACTCAGCTCCATGGAGGATAGTGACATTCTCAAGCTCATCCCTATCCCCCTCTTTTCTTAGGGGTGGTGCTGAGGGGTGCAATTTCACCTCTTGCATTTTGCAAAGCTTGGTGTTTTACTGTAATTATGTTTTGGCTACGAACTGCAGAAGAGGGAAATGATTACGGGTTTTACTATCTCTTAGAATTCAGCACAAGAGCTACAGAGCAGCTGTGGCTGAAATTATGAAGTATTTATATTGCTGTTTTTCTATCACAAAAAGATTTTTTTTTTCTGCTATGAAAAAAGATTCACTCACGTTGCACTAATACATAAGTGTACATTGATTAGAGCTACTGGCACCTGGTCCTACAGCCAAGAGAAAAAACAGCTTGGAGTTCATTCTCTATTCATATATTTATAAGCTCACCAGAGTTATGTATGATATTGTTATTGTATCTATGACTCATGCAGCAGTAATGTGGAGGGGGTTATTCCCCCAATAATGTTACATCATGATATTTTCACTAGTAACTCTCTGTGAGGTAGATCTGGATGTCTCTACATAGATTTGGGAAGAGAGAGGGAATTGTTATTGTTTCTTTTTTTTTTTTTTTTTTTTTAGTATATGGTTGCTGTACTCACAATATTTTTCTTTCCATCAAAAACCAGTAAATTTTTTCGTAGGAATCATTCTGGAGTAAATCCACTGTGACTGAAGGTGAGATAATTTAGTACTTAATTTAAAATCCACTAATATTGATTCCTGACTGCTTTTCCTCCCCCACAGCTACAAATCAGGAAAAAACACTGTCAGGGCCTGGCAGTACACCCCTGTCAGTGGTCAGCATCTCTTCCAGACCTCAGCCAGGATCCAGCACCCCTGAGAAGAGCCATGGACATGGACCCGGCATGGCTGCTGTGGGCTGGGCAGCTCTCCTGCACCTTGCAGCCAGGCTTTGCAACCCTCTCTGCAAGTAACGGGACACTAACAAAGCAGCTGCTTGTTTGGCTCTGTTCATCCTCATCCAGAGGTACCATAGGTTGTATCGACTTCACTCAAAGGACCACTGTAAGTCACTGGGACTGAGGATTTTGCATCAGCTTCTCTCTCCTGCTTCCTCACTCACAAAATTATATGTGTGCCTTCAGAAGCTTGAGCAACAGCACCTCAGCTCCTTGTTCAGGTGGGTGGCACTGACTTCCCCAGCACTCTGTGCTGGTGTGACCATGGTCTGAGCTGTGCCTCCGAACTGCTGTACCCTCGGGGTACCCCGACCTTCCCGTGGTGTTACAGCCCGGGGCTGAGCTTTGCTCTCACCAAGGGGCAGGTCTGACTAAAGCAAGGGGGAGCAGCATCCCGCATCCCTCGGAGCCAGCCTGAGTGAGAACTCCCTAATGGGAGTGAGAACAAAGGGCTCTCCTGACATCAAAGCAATCTCTGGAGTGCTGAGGTCTCAACTCCCCCCTGTTACAGGGGCTTGGGGATGTGCCCTGAGCACTGACCTGCTCTCCTCCCATCCCCACTTACGGAACTGCTTGCTGATTCATGCGAGTAGGAGGAAAGAAAGAGGATCCTTTGGGAGATTTTTTTTCCTCAGGATTAACCTCTATCTGAGAGGGTGGACATCAAAGTGAAGCAAGTGGGCAGTAGGATAGCTAACATCTAAGACCTGTGGTGGTGGCGGAGAAAAAAAACTCAGCAAGAAGACACAGATGACAAATGGTAGTGAAAGGTTTGGGAATGCTGCACCTCTACAAGAAAAAAGTAGGAAAGGGAGAGAGGGTTTTTCCCAGGC
Organism: Platyrinchus mystaceus; assembly: GCA_035041135.1. Classification (NCBI taxonomy): domain Eukaryota; kingdom Metazoa; phylum Chordata; class Aves; order Passeriformes; family Tyrannidae; genus Platyrinchus; species Platyrinchus mystaceus. The sequence goes on from JAWWLV010000011.1 coordinate 6,722,799, forward strand.
CAAAAGCTACTCTGCCTCTTCTCATAGTTTGTGTAGCTGTCCAGACAGGAGACAAAAAGGGCAACAGGATCTGGAAGGTGTATGTTCAACAGGCATATTTAATAAGCATCCCCAAAAAAAAGCAGAATTCCTCGCAGCTTATGCTCCACATTGGTGTCACTTTTTCACCAAGGGCTGTTCCCAGGAGCTGCCCTGGTCACCCCATGGTCTGCTGCCACAGGTCATGGATTGTGGTAGTGGTTAGACTGGACTAACAGCAGGGCTCATCCCTAGTTGTGATCTAATCCACTGAAGTTTGTGCAAGCTTAAGCTAAAAGTTAAGCTCAGGATGGTTTAGGAAAAGCCTAGACTGGAAGCACAAAACAAGCATCTTGAAAGCAAAATGAGGTTTAACTACAGCTGATGATCCAACTTTCAAGAAGATAAATTACTTTGCAAAAAGACTGGTACAGCCAAGCCCCTTTTCAATTACAGAAAGCTAACTCAATCAGTTCCTATTCTTTTTAAATAGATCTGCAGGGTTTAAATGAATGTGCATAATATGGGGTCCATTTATTTCCAAGAACATTGCAGTGAAAGTTGCTTTATGGATTCACTGCAAAATCCTGAGTAAAGAAAAAAAATCAATAGAAAGTATCCACCTTCCTTAAAAAATAAAAGCCATTTTTCACCCTAAAGTTCAATTCATTTTGCTCTGGCACTTACTGACTTTGATTAAGACCCTTTCAATATTTGTGGAGGGGCTTTGCTCCAACCAGCCTGGCTGAAGTTTCTGATCCTTAAGCCACAGGCGTATCTACAGAATTGAAGGGACTTTGATGGGGTGTGTGGGGAAATCACAAAGCTGAAGCTCATCTCTGCAAGTGAAGGTGACAGCTGTTTTATTGTTCTTAACTAGGGGGTGGGGATGTCTGTGAACGTCCTCGTTGCCTATATTGCAGCATCAGCTCCAGCTGCTGTACTGCCCCCAGTAGGAACAGTGAACAGTATAGATTTGGTAGGACTGACTCGGGAAGATTGGCCAGCCCAGTCCGATCTGTGGTCTCCAGATCCCTCTGAGCTTTCCTGCAACAACGACTTTGAGACATGCTCTAGGGTTTGGGGGTTTTGTGGGCCCAGAAGAACCTAGTCATTGAAGTGTTGGTGCAAGTCCTGAGGCAATGAGCTCAACAAGGGCCTTGGGAACAGAACAATCCACTTGGTCTCACTTACTTAAATATTTTGCTTTGGTTCAGCAAAGAAAAGAGGCCCCAACGGTTTTGGCAGCATCTGTCACAACAATACTGGGCAACACGTCTGTTGTTTGAGATCCAAGCATGAGTCACTGGCACTCTGGGAGGTGGGTGGGTACCAGCAGAAAGCAGGAGGCTGTGCCAGCTCCGTTTTATCTCTTTCAAGGACTAGCCTGGCTCAACCAGAGTTATTAGCCAGCAGAGGGAATGGTTTTCATGGCTAGGCAGCTGTAAGCAGGTGGTTGTGCTCACTCAGAAATAAGACATGAAATGAGAGGTTTTGAGGTCTCTATGAGCTGCTCACTCCCCTGTCTGTTCTACCTCATACAGGGAGGTAATGCTGTTTCTGTGGGTGCTGGGGTATCTCTGCAAGAGAAGGGAAGCAAACAGTGAAAGTACCAAACAGATCCTGTGCTTGTAGTGAGCCTGACATTATCGTGTGTCTGTGTACAGAGTGAATGGAAAATGTCAGGTGAAGGCAAAAGCACCTGTATATTTACTTTATCCAGTTCCAAGTGATGGCAGATGAACCAGGTGCAGGCAAGAGCAGCAGCATGCTTAGTAGACACCTGGCTCTTCTCAAAATGCTTCCATTTTTTGCAAAGCAAGTCACAAATAACTTCAGGTTGAATTAATATTTGGAGAAAAATACTTTACTGAATTTCTTGAGATTTCCTTAACTGGAAAAAAATCCACAAACTCAGTATTAAAAAATATACCTCTTACCTTTGATATAGCTTTTTTCATTCTCTTTTATTTGTGTTAAGTAGGAGGTCAGAAAAGAAGCACAAAGGAGCAAATGATTTCCCAAGATGATTTACAACCTGACAGCAAAGCTAAATATATAACTCAGATCACTTGAGACCCTGTCCATATAAAAGTCAGTTATCCACGAATTATATCAAGTAACTAATTAAACATTGCTCCTCAGCTGTTATAAATGAAGATATAATTGTGTTTTTTAGTAACAAGTGCCTCATATCTGATAGGTAAAGCTATCTCTGGGGTTGGTGAGGATAGATGTCTCAGATTAATTATCAGCCAACTTGCAGATTAATGTGGGAAGGTGTCTACACTGGCCTTAAAAATGTGTGACTACTTTACATTAATTGGCAGTCAATTAAATTGTGGTAAAAAGTGCCCAGAGTGGACACACTCAGAGGAAAAGAATTCACTCTGCATGCTCTATATGTTAATTTAAAAACCACTATAACAGTCATTTCAAAGCGAAGTCTTTCCCAGTGTGACTGAGGATTAATCTTCATTCACATTCCAAGGGGGATAAGTACATTGCTGTTAAATAAAGCTGTTTTTCAGTTTCCCAAGCTGAGGAAAGAGTTGTGACCTTACTGTCAGAATATGTACCACAATTTTGGGTCTTAAGTGACCAATCTTTGAAGTTCTCCTCAGGAGACTCCCCACCAGACCTTGCAATGTAACTGGAAAACCCTACACAGGATGAGGATTTCGCCCTCATCTCCCACCTTTCCTCTGGAAGGCAGGTGAGTTACTCAAGGTTAGAGGGGAAACTCTCCTCTCTTCCACGAGACAGCTTCTGTGCACTGAGCACCAAGAGTTCATTTTTCTCGTCTTGCTCAGAAAATTGAAAAGCTCAGCAGATAAAAAGTGTGAAATAAGAATTAACAACCAAACAAGGGGCTGTATATATTTTATTGCAAGAACTTTCATGGGGACGTTAAGGGTTTTTGCTTCATTGTGAATTGTTATTACGTAAAATATATGGATTACTTTTAGACCCTTTTCTTCATTCTTTACCTCAAAAACCGACATGCATTAACAATGTTTTCAGCCATTAGGGAATCACTTTGTATGTCTGAAATTAATGTAAATTGAAATCAGCGCTTCAGGTGCTGAGATGGAGTTTGAAGTTTTCTGTGATGTGAAGCAAAGAAAGCTGAAAAAGCACAGAGATACTCATCGAAATGGGCCATTTTAGCTGCACAGCTTTTTCTATTTTCAAAAGGCAGCAGAGGTGAGATTATCACAGCAGTTAAGAGAAGAAAGTGAAGTTTCATTGAGCTGGCACATCTAGATAAATTAAACCTGGTTGTGAGACGTAAATGAATAAAGACAGCAGAGACGTGAAGATGGAAGGGGTGGGTGGGTGGGTGTGGGGGTGGTTGCTGCTCCCCTTCCTGTTCCTGAATCCTCATCTCCTGCTCTGACAGGCAGTCCTGGCTAAATGTCCAGGTGAATCACAGAATGGTTTGTTTTAGAAGGGACCTAAAAAATCACCTAGTTACAATCCCTCTGCCGCAGGCAGGGGTACCACCCACTAGATCAGGTTGCTCAGGGCCCTGTTCAACCTAGTCTTGAACACCTGGTGAAGTGGTACCTGGACACTATTCTTGTATTTTCTGGCAGTTCACATTGTCTATCCTGCAGGAAAAGTCCTGGTTGTCCATATTTACTAGTGTTTTCCCACTGGACAGTGCTGGGGTGACTGAGGCTTGTCCTTCAGTATGCTGTAAAGAGGTTAATAAATAAGACTGAGATTCCTCTCCAGCAGCAACATGGGCAAGCTCCATCACATTTAGATACTTCTGTCTTTTAATTAATGCTAATAGGTTCATTCTGGTCTGGAGCTGACTGCCTTACCTCCATGGACCAGCTGCTGGCAGTCCTTGAAAACCCTCTGGCAGCATAGCAGTAGCTGCACTTCTTCATCCAGATGCTCACTGCATCCAAGCAAGCAAAAAATATAGATTAAAAGGTCACTTTTCCACATGGACAACTGCTATCCTTGCCAAGAGGGTCTTCTATCAAGTCAGATAAGGAAAATGGAGAGAGGAGGTGAAGTATAGAGCTCCAAGGGGAAATAATCCTCACTCCCACATTATGGGCAAAGAACAGGTTTCTGTCTGCCTCCATTTCCCACATACAGAATTCATTCAAGTCTACCACATGGTTGAAAAACACAATACTCTAAAAAATAGTCAGGAGTTTAAATAGTGCAAATGTAATATAAGCTTTGGGGACAGAGGAAGATAGGCAGCAGCCTGAGTTTGCACAGTAGGAAACAGACCTTTCAGAGGTCTCTATAAGATTGGGGAAGGAGTTAGGAGCAAACTGCCAGTGCTAAGTAATTTTCTGTTCTAAGGCATAGGAGGTTTATAACAGCCCCATGTGCTTTGGTTTAGATCATTTAGTCTGTTTTGCTAGCAAATACTGCCATGTGCTGAGAAGCTAATTTTTAGAAAACCTTGGTAGAGTCATCAGGGAGCCAGGTTTGTTCTGTTTGTTCTGTGCTTTAACTTCATCAAAACACATTGGTTCTTTCCTTTTTTCTTTTTTCTTTTTTTTTTTCCTTCTTCTTTTTTTTTGACTGAGGTACTGCAAATACTCCGATCCCAATCTGAGGAAACAATCTCGCACAGCAAACACGAGCTGCAGTCCCCGGTACCTGCATTGCACCGTCCTGCTTCCCACTTGGCAGGGGCTTCGGAGGAGTCACAATGACACATCAGTCATTCCAAACTCCCTTTGTGCCTCCTCAACATCTGCATCAATTCCTTGACATATTGAGGAAACCCAGCACTACTATGTGCCGGCTTTCCAAGCTGCAGCATCCCAGTCAGTTATCCTTCGCTCCTGTGTGCTGGAATTGGCCTCGGAAACGTGCAGGTCTTAATTTCCAGGCCCCAGCCCAACATTTGGTGAAAGTTCATTGCATGCCAAGGTCACTACAAGCCTCAGCATCCAGCACAGAGGAAAAAGGAGAAAAAAACCCTCCATTTCCGTGGATACAATTACCTTTCTGACACTTTCCAATTATTCATTTGATTGGAACAGGGCAATTAAACCAGCTGTGCTGGGTCCGTTGTTTCGGGAGAGCCTCCTTTTCCTCCTCCTCCAGCAGCACTCCAGAGCCCATGATTACCAGTGGATGCAACCCAAGTCCGTGGGGTCTGGCTCCCACCCATGATCCCGCCCAGCCTCTCAGGACCCGGCTCATTTCGAAGAATTCAAACAAACAACAGAGCATGGCTGTGCTGTGCCTAGGAATGTTAGGAGACCAGTCATAATTTGAATGCTAATTAAGAAAGATAGTTATTGACTTTAATGGGAGACAGAACAGGCTCTTGCACATCTACCAAAAAATGAGAAAGTGCTGGGGTTGCTGTCAGTGCTGGGGAAACCTTCACAATAATAATGTGCTGAGAAAAATGCAGCTTCCTCTCGATAAACCTTTGACAGCAGCAAGAAAGGCACTAAAGGAGAAAGGACTTTCTGTTCCCAGTCCTGGGAAGTTAACTAGTTTCTTTCCATATAATTTACCATTGTTATAACAGCACTTACAAACCCCAGTAAACAGACATACGGATTTGTTAGGAGGCCACCCAGCCCTAAGTTACATTGATAACTGATTAAGCTTAATTTACACAAGCATTAATATGCTTGTTGAAAATATCATTCTCTCCCCACTGACAGAACCCAAAATTCTCTATTAGTAAAAAATTTTGGTAAGAAAATTCTTTACTTTAGTAGCTTTGGACAATGGCAGCTGAACCTTAGGATTAAAGGGTGGGCTCAGTTCAGCGCAGGCTGTGTCTCACCTAAAAAATCCATTGCACAGGCTTGAAAGGTAAAAAGACCTTTCCCAAATCTTCATTTGCGAAGACTGGCCACGTACGTACATAGCTTTAGTGTGAGCTGAGATCAGCCCTTGTCTGATAGCACTAATGCTTCAGCACTCAGCATCCGTAAGTCAACACATGGTCCATGATTTTAGGGAAGTTTAGAGAGAACATTATTTTACAGAGATATTTGGAACTACGTAGTTGGTTTACAAATATCTTGCCCCAAAATTTAATGCTGTAAGATTTCTCTTGACTCTCATTTTTACTTCTCTCAATTCATCTTTGATTTATTGCTCTCTTTTTTAATATCAGAGGGGAAGGGGAGGGGGAATAGTGTTTTCAAATTCCACCCTGTCAAGGTCCTCACAATCTAATAAAAGCTCAAAAATTCATAAAATTGGCCATCGTCTTTCAGCTGCAAAATCCACACCACATGCCAAGAATTACCACAACCATAAAAACTTCTCCATCTTTATTGCCAAAGAGCATATTGATTCACAGCAAAATTTCCCAGGAATGTTTGTATTTATGCACATGACTCCATGAGCATTGACCAGAGAGGGTGGAAAATCTCCAAGCCATCTTTTTGCCCAAATTAGATTTTTCAGCTGAATCATAAGGACTATATCCGATTTTCAGTGCTGGTGCTGGCATTTTTATGACAGTGGCTTTGGCTTATTAACAGAGCATGCTGAAACCAGCTTGTTGATTTTCCCCTCCTTTTTTTCACTTTGTTATCCCAAAGGACATTTATTACTTTTTGATAAAAGATGCACACCCCTCCCTTAGGAGAGGGGCACTGAAGCAGGACGAGATGGCTCCTGCCTTTGTGCACCGTCTCCAGAGTAACTGGGGAAGGGCAGGAGCTGTAGTGTAATCATTCAATGGAGAGACAAAACACAGGGCTGAAGAAAAAAAGCTTAGATTAAATAATTCTTCGATGTCCCTTATGTCTTCATCTATTTCTCAAAAGGCATTATGTGCAAAGCAGAAAATGGTATTACTTTTTGTATTAATAGAAGAGATGAATCATCTAATGCTATTCAACAGTTGGAACTAATATCAAGATTCATGTTTCATAGCTGGCTGTAAGAGAGACAGGAAATAAAGTTGCACAGATCAAAACATGTTCATGTTTTGGGGAAAATCCATGTCCAGTCCTTCAGTCTATGACTTCTTCTCATCTTGGAAATCAAAGATCTCCCTTTAGAGCCTTCAAATTTAATTCTTGTTCTCCTGAACATTAAACATCCAGATGAAGCATTTTCAGGATGTGTAAGGAGGGCAGTGTGGGCTTGCTGCCACGTAGCCAGCCTCCAAAAAACACAACAAAACCTCTGGAAGAATAATAATTGCGTTCTTCTGGGTGTTTAGAGAATCCCATCAGTCCAACAGCAATCTCCTGGCATCACCACAAAGGCTGCAAAGAGCCAAGTGCTGTTCCAAGGGCACAGCCCATCAGCCCAGCGTGCCAAGGACTGGCTGTTCTGTGGAGTTGGGACCACCTCCCACAGCTCACTGGCACCCAGGGACCTGGCAGGATCTCCACACCCCTCTGGGAGGTTTGGAGGAAGCTCAGGGTGAAAAGTGTCTCTGGAGCAAGACATTCTCTCTGATAATGTCAAATTGCTTTCCAAAGATCTGTGCTTTATGGGATGTGCACTCAGGAGTATGGGTAGATTAAAGACTGAGGTGGCTCCTCCCCATGAAACATTCTTCTCCCACATTCTAGAGGCTGCCTGGCCACGACTTCTGTCTGTGCACCACTGATACCTGAATAACCACATGAAGTGGTACCAAATTGTCGGTACCGGTTTGTTCTCATAAATTAGACCACGAAGCACAGCAAAGCAGGAGCTGTTCCATGTGTGGTTCAGCTGTTCCTGCTGCAGAGGTGGCACTCTAGGTACAGACTGCTACAGCCAGCTGTGTTTAATCCACCTGCATAATCACCCAGCTTTTTGGGAAAAAGCCTGGATGTGAGTCCCTGAGTCCAAGACATCATGACTAATCATGAGAGGGGAAACGGAGGGAACAGCATGCAGGAGGGGTATGAGTAGTACAGTCTCCAGAGCAGGAAGAATTAATTGCTTGCATCCTAATTCTTTGCAAGGTGTGGAAGTCAATGTGAGGGAAGGATGCCCACATCTTGCAGAATGCAGGTGGGTAAAGCCAGGGTCACCTTTCACAGCAAAACTTCATAGAAATTAGATGACAGCCCAACCGTGCTAAGAGTTTCTCCACATCAGAGGTTTTGAATTGCAGCAGAATAATTCCAGCATCTGTAATTAGCTCTTCCATTAAAATCTCATTGCTCTCATATTAACTTCAGGAGTTTGGAACTGTCAGAAGCATTATTAAGGGATGCTATCCTTGTCAGGAGCTGCAAATAAAAGTTGAGCTTCTGATTAAAAGTTTAGGGCAGCCCTCATTATCTTCTGCATCAGAAGAGCAGTTTTTTGGGCTACCCTTTCAGTCAGTACTGTTTCATTACAGAGGATCCCTAATTATTTCTGCCTCGGAGCTATTTAAAAAAAAAAAGAGACAATTTGCTTTTCACATGCTCCTCTGTGAAGCCAAATACAAAAATTCCCATTTGTTTTCAGAGCTGGAAATACCCAGTGACAGTGGGAAGGTGCTGGAAGGAGTCACTGTTGAGTTTTCCAAATTATCTACCAATGGGATCAACAAAGACACTGAAAGGTGTAAGTCCCACATGGATACTTAGCCTTCCCCAGCTCCAGCAGCTACTGTTTGGAGAGTTGAATAACATTCACTGAACCTTATTTTTCCATATTTTTCCATACATACAGACAATTCAGAGCATTTTTTTTACCTTTGGGCAGTAAACAAAGAAACTGGCTCTTAATGCAGTGAGCTGCCGAATGCTTTTTCCTCTCTCTGATGCTGAACAACTCTGACGACTGAGTTCTGTATTCCCTTGGTTACTTTTTAATTACATTGCAATAAAATTGCAAGCAATCTAATTTTGCCAGACGAAGCCCAGGGACTCTGAGGAAGGTGATGGGGGTCCAGCTATTTCACACACTAATTACACTCGCACGGGCCCTGCAATATTGTGCTATTTTTATTCATTCATGAAAAAACAAAATCCCTCTCTCATCTAGATCTGAGTGACTGCTATTTCATTCTCAAAAATAGTCAATGCACTCTTCATTTCCCAAAAAACAGCTGCCCTCTTCTGTTTCCAGGGAATATTGCCACCTTTCAAAATCCTAATGGGTGTGCTGTTGAAATCAAAATAAAATACCATCACCCTGCCTGCCTCAAAACAACAACCCAATCTCAATAAAGCACTGCCACCTTTCTTAAAACCTCTGAAAAGGGGGCAATATTAAATAAGAGCTTGAAATATGGGTATAAGGAGGGAATTGTTTGGGATTTCTAAAAGTATGTCTGCAGTGCCATCAGGAGGTGTGATCACAGCATAGGAAGGCTGGATGAGCTGAGGCCAAGCTGGCTGGGTTAGGGAGTACAACCATCAGGACAGACGGACACTGGTGCATGAATGTGGGGACAGGCATCCCACATACATCTTTCCAGGGACAACAGCATCTTGATGGCTCCAGGCACCTGTAAGAGTACCCACAAAATGTGGCCACCTCCGCAACCACCCCTCCAGCTGCAGCCAGAACTTCAGAGACCTAACCCTGCTGAGATCTGATGGGAATTCTGCATCCAGGAAGCTCAAACACATGGAAACGTGGGGTCTTCTAAGGGGCTACAAGGCTTTTGTAATTTTTTTCTCTTGATTTTTTTTGGTAGTCAATTAGGAAACCACAGCCTGAATCTGCAGTGGGTGTGAGGCTGGTCAGTGCTGGCCAAGCAGCACATCACAACCCACAGCAAGCCTGCTGTACCTGCAGGGAGGTAGCAAAAATGGAGCCTGGGAAGGTGCATACCAACTAATATGAGTTATTTCTGAGTTATGAATTACTGTGACCCATTTCCTCCAAAACTTGCCTCAGTTCTCTATTGTTCTCAATTTTCCAGTTACTAAAGCCATTCCTCCAGGGAATAAAGATTAAATACTTGCTAGAGCATTTCAGGAAGGTGACTCGTCATCTCACACCATCATTGCTCACTTGTCTCCTCTACCTCATAAAATGTACCATAAAAATGCCTGAGCTGCCCTGGTAAAGAAGGATCAAGCACATCACTGCTTGATGTGCTTTACATGCTTTACATGGACATTCACCACAGTCAGATTTGCCACTCATGTGTTACACCTTGAATCTTATTTATTTCCTTGAAACAGTAATGAACCCGGTCACCCCACACTTGCTCTTTCCCCAGAGGGAGAGAAAAAATTCTCCTGAGAAAGAGAAACATCACAGCTTCACTAAGGTCCCATTAAAAAAAAAGCAGTGGCTCAAATAGGTGAAGATGGAGCAAATAGCTGCTCCCCCTTCTCTGCTCCTAAGGAAGGCTGGACATGAGGATGCTGACTAAAAAATGGCCTCTTGTTGTGAATGTGAAAATCTTTGCCAAGTTGTAGAGCCTGCCTGGAATTAGGGCACCTGGTTTTGTACAAGTGCTTCAAATGAACGAGATTGTCCCCCAAAATACTGCATTTCATCACCAGTTTAACTTCACAGCAAGAAATTCCACTGCAGTTGGCTATTTGGGTTTAGAAAGGTAATAACATAAAGGTAGAAAAAAGAGGAGTGAGTCTAGGTGGCTGTACCTCTCCTCAGCTCAGCTCTGGACTGGCACAGCCCTGGCCTCTCATAGATCCTGTTTTGTTTCTCATTCCATGGACTTCCCATGTGCATCCCTTGACTTTCAACGTTTCCCTGCATTCTCAGAAAGAGATTTCCGTGCTTTGAGGGTGTAAAAGTTAAACTTTGGAAGGAGCCTCAAAGCACACAAAGCAGATGAAGAGCTGACACTTGTTTAGCCCTTCAAAGGCTTAATTTCTGCAAGGTGACAATTTGCTTTGGTCATATTAAAAGTTCAGGGAAGCAAAATGCTGCAGACATGATTCTTCCACAGGGCTGTGGTTGGAACCAGCTGTATTGGGTTAAAGGCAGCACTTCCAACACAGATAAGTAGTTTCTAATAAACAGAAATTGGAAAAGCCTCCAGCATCGAAACAATATTAAAAATTGAATCCTTCTGGGAAAGACATGTGATATTTGTCTGGAAAAATTGCTGCCAGCCATCCGACACTGTAATTGTAGAACATTAAGTTTCATCCCAAATGCCAGACATTAAGTGATGCTCCTGTATGGTGTGACACAGCCTCACTTCCTTCTGGAGGAAATCTAGATCACCTTCAGCAGCACCTGCTGAGCACAGGGTGACCTCAGCCAGTCTCCAGGAAGACATTTGCAATTTGATATTGCAAAAAGATATTTGCAATTTGACTGTGGCGCTGCAGCATTGAGATGATGGGTTTCTATGTGGAACATACAGCTTGGGACTGGAACCAGTAGTGCACCCTGGGAGCAACAGGGGACTGTAGTCTTTCATTTTGGTGAAGGTAGTTAGGTAACCCCAGCTCTGCGTAGGGAACTGCCCTGGATATTTCTAGCCAGGCTCAAAGGCTACAACTGCAGTAGCACAGTCACATGCTGATGACCCTCCCTGTAGGATTAAATTTTGTAAAAGACTAACTCACTTGGAGGTTTAAGCCTACTTTTCAAAGATAGCTTGCAATCAGATTTACAAAAAACGCTACAGCAATTTAAAACGTCTGCTGAGATTTATGAAAACACCCAAGCAGATTAAGGTGACAAATGTTTTTAAATGTTGTTCATAATCTATGCCTGTCTTGTGTCTGAGGGTTGGCAGGATCACCCAAGGGAACTTCAAATTTTCTATCTCTTTGTTTCCATTCTTATTTCTTCCACCAATTATTACTTTCCCTTCTGGGATGTGTGCATTATATTCTCTTTAAGTATGACAGCCTATGATCTGGACCAAAGGTGTATTTTTGGGTCCTGATATTTTAGGGATGCATGCTCTAATTTGGAAGACCTGTGCTGTATTCACTGTGGGAGTATTATGTTGTATGCCAATGACAATAAATGCTGGCTGGCATTTTATAACCTCAAAGCTCTCATGAACCATTGCAGGGAGCTTGGCTTCTCATCCATTTACCATGCAGTTTGTTAAGTGGGCAGCCTGACAGTCGCAGTAATACAGCTTCACTTTCTTCTAACAGCTTTAGGACATCCCTTCTTAAATCAAGACAAAGCCTTTGAAGTTGGTGAGTGGAGAAGGCAACGCTGGCTTTGTTACCTCAGTCAGAAATGCAAGTTGAAAATATGCATGCTAATTGCCAGGACTGATAGCATACAATTAGCATATATAGTCTGTACCCAAATTAAGAACTCCTCCCTTGGAAGCTTATTATGCCTTAATATACAGCCAGCACATGCAGACACATAGCTGTGCTCTGCCCCACCTTTGCACTTCTCAGCAGCTGTGAGGAGCTGTGTGAAGATCAATGCTAATCTAGATTAACAAGGTGTCTGCAGAAATCTGTCCCACGTGTCAGACACTGGGCAATGCATGAAAGGACTCCAGGCTGATGCAGCTGTCTGTCAAGAAACCTGTTAAGAGCAGAGATGCCATTCCACGCACCCACATCCACCCTGAACTGCCAATGCCTCTCTTCGTGCTCTGTTCACCCGCAGCCTCCAACGCTTCCTTCAAAGCTTCAGGTATGTGGCTACATCTTACATTTTAATAATGGTTGTCATTCTTCTGTGCTGACACCAGGCTAACACCCAGCCCTCCCCAAGGACAAGGGCTTAACCCAGCCTGCTGCATTTTGCCTTTGCGGGAAGGGAGTGCAGGGGAAGGCTCAGCCTGCTTGGCTGTGTGGAACGATCCCCGAGCCTCCCGCATCCTGCCTCTTGTCTGGAACTGCAGGAGATCAGCCTCGAGGGAAGGCGAATACAAACGGTCAGCAGCACAGCCTGGATTTAATCAGACATTATTTCAAGGGTATAATTGCGACAAGGCAGCTGAACATCCAGAGTGTGTCTTGGGACCGTGGGATTGGCAAAAGACCGATTGGTACTACCCACTGCTGCCTCCCACTTCTACCTCCTCAGTTTTGTGTGCCTGGGGTCACCACAACCTTGAAACATCTCTTATTTTTATTTATATTCTTCTTCTGCTACCACTTTTCTTTGTACTTTTCAACAACATTCATTAGAAATTACTTGGGAGTTGCATAATAAAAATCTGTGCTTCACACAAGTAAACAGACTTTTAAATCAAAGTGGTTAAACAAACATTATAAAAGGTGTCCTATTAATTACACTTCTGTGACTGTGTGACAAGGTAAACTAAAGATAGACTAGCCAGAAACAGACCCTCAAAGACAAAGTAACTGAGAGCAGTCACAAGAGGAGGCATCTTATGAGAAGCATCCAGCTCTTGTGCCTTGGCACCAGGCAGACCAGAAGAATGTACAGCAATCCATAATCCCACCTGACATAAATTAATGCAGTATCCTCAAGACAAATGGCATTGTTCCTCTGTCTGAATTCAGATCTGCTAATCTAAACATGCTCAGAGTATCACTGTTCCATGAGCAGCAGGTGATCACCAGCTTTTACAAACAGAAGCTACTTGTCCAAGACTCCCAGGTATTGGGTAGTTTGGCCATTTCCTAATTAAGCCCAACAAGCTGCTGCTGAGATGCTGCAAAATGTTAGAGGAGCTACTGGAAAATGATCTCTCATAATTACTGGACAATACCAAGGAAGAAGAGTCCTTGAAGGGACATGCAAGTACAAACATGGCAGGTCAGAGAAGAGAGGAATGAATCCTTCAAGACTACTGAGACCACAGCCAGCCCTGCCTTGCACAGAAGCCTCCCTCTTCACTGAAACAATCCCTCCTATACAAGTTCACACAGAGCAAAAGGTCATAAATGACATCTCAGCCCCCAAACTCTCTAGTTAGCTGCAATCAGAAATTTTTGGCATCATGATATTGTTTTTACAAGTCCCTTAATTCTGAAATATCAAGCGTTAATCCATATGTCATCATCTCTTCTGGTGCACAGGGATTTGGCCGTTTGACTTTACAGAGTTTTTTTCATACCTACATTTCAACTTTTGTGTTTTTCATACTATTGGTCTTGTTGCATTTAGTTAAGTACATAGTCTGGCTTCTTCAGATAAATACTGAATTCCTGCACAGAATTCCACAGACACAACAAATGCAGCATATTTTATTTATCATGCAAGTGTGTTCATTTCTTCTTATAACCCCACACCTTGTTCCTTCCCTCACAGTACCATTTTTGTACCTTGATACTAAGAAACAAGCCTTAGATTAATACTTTTTTTTAACATCTTTATATGTACTGCAAACACCTGCCACATTCTGTAGTCTCAGATAATACACTGTGGATAATCTTCCTATCTCTCTTTACACTCATGTAATTCCACTGACTTTAAACAGCTCTGCTCCTGTTTCAGACAGGTAGAGAGGTGAAGGAAGCCCAGTGGAATAAGGCCAGTCGAGAGTGTGTCATTTACTGAAGGATAGGCCAATGAATCCTCAGTATTATCTGTTACAGCAGCTCATTACTATTCCCAAACAGAGAAGCACCATTCAATCCAAACACTCTAGGAGAACTAGAAGTAGGAATAAAGAGAATTTATGTGAAGGGGACATGAATGAATACAGAAGAGCCTCCAAACCTGTGCTTTGCAAACCTGCACCCTTTACAATCCTCCTAAAACCTGCTGTTTTTCTACCTCTCCACTAAGGTTTAATGGCAGAGCAATATTGGAAGATCTCTCTGCCATTATTTAAACCCCATGATAAAGTCCATTTCCTAATGCATTATAAAGCCACTGTATAAACAATGAAAGGCCAACTATTATTAATCAAATTGGTTTTAAAATCCAGTCATTTTCATCATCCTGTGAACAGGGAGGGTGGATAGAGATGAGGCAGGGTCAGCAGCCTGGTATTTAAAGGCCTTGAGTTCAATCTCCCTTTTCAGCCACAGACTTTCTGGACAAATCACTTCCCCCCCCCCCCCCAAACTTTACTTTCTCAGCTGTAAAATGCTGTAAGACAACTAAGTGAGATCCTTAAACACCAGGGCAATTGTTGAAGCAGACACAGGGCTATTTATGCTTTGAAATCCTACATTTAGTCTTAAAATTTTCATCTCTTTTTTGCAGCATTTTCTTTGCTGCCTAACATAACAAATGCCTGTGACTCTGAATTAGGGTGCCCAGGTATCTCTGTGCGTCACTATAGTTTTTGGCTGTACCAAATTTCTATGGAATTGATATAAAACACAATTACCACATGTAAGTATTAAAAAGGCAGTGCTTTAACACATGATAATGGGGACATTCTGCCCTGTAGAGGTTTGCTCCTCTCTGCTTCCTGGGATGACCGAACACACAACAGCCTGGATGGGCATAAGACAGTGAAGGGCTGGGGTCAGATTTAACATTAAACTGCACTTACAAGTTTTTATGACTCTATTTGCTATAAATGAGAACACATAAAGCCTCTTGCTTTGTTAGCACAGAAGTCACCTAAGCACTGAGGCAGCTCTCATCCCAAATGGTAAATCAGGATAATTCCACCAGTGTCAGTATTCTCTGTAATGGTCTGATACCTTGAATAACAGAGGACAGGGGAGAGCAGGGACACATCCCTGTTCACACACACTGCTCATACACTCAGAGCTGTGCCTCAACAGCAGTCACACATCCCAAATGTCAGGTGTGCCACCAGGACTCTGCCCTCGAGGTCAACAGCTCACTGCACCAACAGCATGGCTGCAGCACCAAGGAAGGGCAACGCTTTTCTCTTACCTGACTTGAACTCAAAACCACCAGATTTCCTCTGCTTCCAAGGCTCCAGTTCAGAATGTCCTTTCTGTTTGGAAAGTCATCTACGCTGCATAAGCATATGCTCTTCTGGAGCCCTCAAGTAATGAAAGAGGGAGAGAGCAAAAAAATAAAAATGTGCAAATGTAAGTATCAGGCTCAGCTTGTCCCCACCTTTTCATAGTTGAAAGTCAGTCTGTGGTTCAGCCTGGGGCTATTGCAGAGCCTGTGATGTCTTCTCAAGGGGAAAGCAAACGGAAGCAGAGCCTTTCCTGTACCTCCTGGCTCCCATCCTGCCAGATGCTGAGCGCTCCCAACCCCTCCTGAAGCCAAGACAGCTCTCAGCTGGCTTTCAGTAATAGTTGGAAGTAAATGACTCTCCTCCAGAGCAAAAAATTCCACCCTGAACTGTACTCCTTTATCAGTGTGTTAAAACACAGTCATGTAGTTGCACTCGATGCTAGGCTAAAATCAACTCAGTCATGCATAGTCCAGCCATGAGCAGTAGCAATACCAAACACAAGGCTGTACAATGTTAAGAGCAAGATGATTTATTATATAATGAAGAAGAAAAATTCATTTTCATCAAGTATTCCCTCACAAGGGTCAGTACAATATAAAGAAAATACGGAAAAATGTACAAAACAACAAAACAACCTGACAAGAAGGCTCTAGATGAAACGTGTTCAAAGCACTTGCAAATGGTGTTGCTGTACAGATGCAGAAGGAAATTAAATCAAGTAATTTTTCCCCTGAAAAACACAGACTGATTTTATTTTTAAAAATCCACAGTCCTGCCTTCACCTGCAGATATTTTAGGTAAAAAGACACAATTTTATTTGTGATACATTTTTAAAAGGAGAGATCCCAGAACTACTGTTTGACTACATTTATTTCAAAGTGGATTTTATTTTCCCTTCCAACTTTATGCAGGTGGCAAAGAAGCCAGCCCAGCTCAAGATAATAGAAGCTTAGCCACTAACTTCAAAGAAACCAGGTCCATATTTCTCCATTTTCTGTTATCCTTTGGCAATTGTGGCTTGTTTTTCCATAACCAGCAGCAGATGTCCATCTCATCCAGAGCATCCTTGTATACATGGTTGTAAAAATTTTTTTAAAAAGCACGAAACAAAAAACACATAAAAGAGAAAACATCAGCAGTATGAAATTCCTGAAGGTTTTCAAGGCTTGCTCCTACTCAACTAAAGTCAACATACTTTGAAACTATTTTAGAGGGAGCAAGACCAAATCCTTAAAGAACCAGCTACTCAGTCCTCAAAAAGCAAAACCTTGAGAGTGTTGTAATCCAAACACAGGAGTAAAAGACAAATTTTAGCAATGTACCTTGCCTGGTCGTAGCCAACATAATATCTTTGGCTCAGGTATTTCATTTACTCCTGACCCGGGCAAGATTCCCAGTGGTTACAGTGAGAGCATCACTTAAGTAACGTAGCAAAAGAACATCATGCATTAATAAGCTAAAATATGAATCCATGCTTATGGCAATAGCTTTCCCTTCTAATGCCCTATAATGGGCATCTGGGAAAGAAAAAAAGACAAGCAGCTTTACAGAAAAAAATCTGCATTTTGTTACATTGATGACCATCCTAAGCAACTCCACAGAAGTTTTCATTGTTCCTTTCAATGTACTGAAGAAAACAAAAGTCAAAAATAGACCAGTGTTAGGCAAGATTTTAACACATTTACTCATTAGTGCAGAATGCAAACCAACAGCTAATGCTTAATACAAACAAAACAGTATTACTTTCGTACTCCTCACAAATTCATGGATTCCACATGGTTTACTTCCTTGCCTTAAAAGAAATGGTTAAATGAAGCATGAACTTAATGTCTCTAAAAATATCATCCCAAGTTAGTAAAGGAACCATTGGAGGAAAAAGAAATTAGAAATGGACATTTAATAACAAGTTGCAAGGAAATCCCCATTTTGTTTAGCATAAAAAGAAACAAAGTTCCACTGGTTGGATTTGGTTCGGGGTTTTTTGGGGATTTGAGGTGGGTTTTCCTGGATGGGTTTGGTGGGGTTTTTTGCATCAAGGGAAAGAAAACAAAACTTATGTGGGAGAAAAACATTTTCACAAATATAATAAATAATTGTTCCGATCGTAAAGCAAAGTGCGATGTAGAATTTTCCTACTTAAACAAAAACAACCTACCAGCATAATGCCTTAAATATTAACAAATCAATTAGTGGTCAGTTCAGTAAAATAAATATGAACACATTGATTTACATTTTGTTTCTAGCAGCAAAGGTCATTAACCTACTGGCCAATGTGACAGCTTCATAGAAGTTTCTTCGGTTTGGTACTTTGTTTAACATGAGAAAAAGATTAATTGGGTCTGGACAGCGGTACTTCAGGTGTACAGTGTTCTCCCCAGCCCATCTATGTCAAAGAGGCTTTGCCCAGGACATGTTTTCAATCTGTGTTTTGAACACTGATTTGGAGAACACCTTTCACAAAAAGAAATAAAATCAGGATCCACTCAGTTTCTCCTACCGACAAGTACGAGTCTGGATTGTCCTGAACCCTAATGACAATAGTGAGGTGGGGTGTTTTCTCTTTGCAGTCAACAACTTCCTATGCTGAAGGGAGAGTGGGAAGATCACAAGCTGTTTAGCAATG
This sequence comes from Platyrinchus mystaceus, assembly GCA_035041135.1. Classification (NCBI taxonomy): domain Eukaryota; kingdom Metazoa; phylum Chordata; class Aves; order Passeriformes; family Tyrannidae; genus Platyrinchus; species Platyrinchus mystaceus. The sequence continues at coordinate 6,741,125 of JAWWLV010000011.1, forward strand.
CTGAAGAGGGAGAGGAAAGCCTCGGTCACTTGTAGGAAGAACCACAACAGAGCACTGGGGCAAAGTGAGTCCCAGCTGCTTCTCCCAGCAAGACATCTTTCCTCCTACATAGGAAATCTGTCCTGCTCTTGTCACTTGAGTCCCACTGTCTGCCTTATACCTGCTATGTAACCCACCACTTTGAAATTCCCAGGATGAGCACATTGTTGTGATCCCTTTAACCAAACAAAGCAGACTGAGGCCTCTCTCTTCAGGGCAGACTGAAGCCATACCTCAAAACCAGATTAAGCCCCATGCAGAGAGGAGCCTGCAAGAACAGCCCCTTTCACCTCCCTTATACACCCTCCCAACAGCACCAGCACACACTGATGTGCTGTGACACCTTTGCACCAGCTGGAGCAAACCAGGTTCTGACACCTCCAGTAGTCACTGGAAATGCCAAACGAGGAGCAGACAGATGGCTGGGCTGGAAGCAGAAGCAGCAACCAAAGCTAAGTGGTGAAGAGCTGACTGGGACACATGAAAGCAAGTGAAAATGTCTCCTCATCCTGAGCAATAAGCCACACAGCACCAGTACCTACAGCTTCTACAGCTCCTATTTCATGAAGTGTTGCTTTTCTGCTACTAACTGCAGCCTGTGGAAAATGCCATGCTTTAATTTACAGCCAGAGGGATGTTTAACCATAATGCAGGGATCACTCTGGTGGAGCACATCGTGGTAAGGCTCATCTAACTGCCTCTATCCCTCTGCACAGTGGTGTCACACTGGCAAACCAAGGGATAGAACATAAAGAGAAAACCAGAGCCCTTTTGTGACTGCAAACAAGGAGGGGGAAAGGCTGATGAGAGATTTTGGCAAGAGGAATGTTCTTCAAGGCTACACAGAGGGTGAGGCAGGGGAAGGAAAGCCCAGAAGAAACAGACTTACAGGCTGTCAAAACTGCTCATGAGTGCTCTACAACCTGGGCACCTGTCCTCCTACCTCCTAACGTGCTCCAGTGCACAAAGGAGGGGAGGGAATCCCACTCATGAGGACATCCATTGCTCTGCCTGTATCTGCAGAGCAAGGATCAGCATGGAATGGTCTAGGGGGTTGATTCTGGCTACTGTGCAAGAGCTCACCTTGCCTGGGTTTAGGAAGGCTGCATTAAGGTTGTATGGCTGCCTGATGCTCAGGTAGCTAAAGAAAACAGTACTCAACTTCTGAGGAGCAGCCAAGTGCAACAAACCATTTGAAGGTGAACTAGAATGATGAATAAAAACCTGTATGGATTTTTTGTTAGTTTACTCATTTTTCATTTTTTAAGGCAAGCAGAAAGTCCTTCTGGAATGCAAGAGGCAGGATCAGAATGGAAAAAAAAAAAAAAAAAGAGAAAAAAGGAGGCGAGGGAGTTACTTTAAACATTATGCATAAGGTACAATTCATCCCTGGTAAAATGCCACTGAAACCAACGGAGCTGCATCTAATTCAGTGCACTGCCTGAAGAGGGGTGAGACACAAGCCATGATGCTTGCTGGACCCTCTCTCTGCACCTGCCACTGAAGTCAGTGAAGCTACACGAGGGCACAGCTGCAGCAGCACAGTGGGGAATCAGGTCCAACAAAGGCCACCTACACACTGCACTTGCCACAGGAGCCAGTGTTTTAAAAAAGCTGAACTGGATTCTATTCATAGCTCCTCACATCTGTCTAAAGAAGCAGAAGACTAAATGTCAGCCCTTCTTCTGCTCTTTATCCCTTTTCTACTTTTGCTAAGGAATATCAAAACAAACACCCACCCTTTGAGTTTGTCTACACTTAAAAAGTTGCTTAACAAGTTTCATAAATACTTCTGTGTGACCAAAAAGCTGTTACTCAAACAATCATCACCCCTGACATCTAAATCCTACCTAACTTTGGATTTTTGATGGTCCCTAAAACAGTCAAGGTCACATCAAGGAATGGAATTAAAACCCATCCTGAGATGGAAAAAGAAAGAGGGGGGGAAAAATTGTCCAATATTGGTAGCACTAGTTCAAATGAGCATTTCAGCTTTGCTCTATAACACCCATTGGGCTTTATCCAGGGAATGGCATGGAAGGGGGACACACCAATATCTGCTACCCATGGTCCAGACAGCCCTGCTCTCCCAGAGCAAGAGCTGCAGGCCAGAAACTAACACTCTCTCTTCTACATCACTATGCAAAGAAATTACAGCTGACAGTTCCTTCCAATCTATTCTACTCAGTCTAAGGCAGAATCAGAGCAAAGCACATCTCACCTGAGCAGGTTTGCTTTCCAATTCACTTCATTAGCCACTGAGATCCCCTGAGACTCTCTTCAGGGAGATGAGCTACACCCATGGTGCATTAAGGTGTCCAGGCAACAACACTGAGAATCTTTTTTCACTGTTAACTGGTAGAAGAGAGTATTTCTGAATGGGGCTAATCAGCTGAAATCAATGTCAGATGTTCAGGATGAAATCTGCATTGCAGAGGAAGCGGTAAGAGGCAAGACCCTCCAAGGAGGAGAGGTACTCACAGCCTTTCTACAAGGATGTGGAAAGAACCTACTCTGGGCTGTAATGGGGGCCAGAAGCAGCAATGTGCAGACAAGTACACCACCTAATTCACACATTCACAGGCCCTACTCCTGCCCCTCTTTTACAGGCTGCCCAGAGATTCAGTCTGCTGTAGGGAGGCATTCTGGAGCACTGCTCTGTGGTGTGCAAAGAGGGGAGCGGGCTTTGCACATGGTCCACCCATGTGGCTGAACCACAGAAGTTCCCAGCACTTCTTGGGCTTTGCATATTCATGCAGAAGGCTGGGGAGAAGACCAAGTCCTCCCCGCCACTCAACACAACGAAGAGCCTTAGGTAATTTAGCAAACAAACATCAAAAAACACTTCATGTCCTGCACAGCGTCATCCTGCCAACTATGATAGAAAAAAAATCTAACCATACCATTAAGTTTGCAGGTGTTACATGTATAGCTCGAGAGCATACTCCTATCAAATGGAGCACAAAGCAGGGCATGTGGCAAACAGCAGGCGAGAGACAAGCTGCTCTAGTTGCAAACTATGACCGAGGGTGGCGCGTCATTGTACGTAGCCCAGGTTCTCCATCTCGTTCCTGTACCGCTGCTCGGACACCTTGCTTTTATGCTGTTTGCTCTCCAAGTGCTGCCTGAACTCCATCTCCTCGCTGGCGCCGGCGTTGCACATGGAGCAGTAGAACTGGCCGCTGGGCGTGACACACATGGCCAGGTCCCGAGGAATCCTCTGGCGCGAGCGGGGGTTGAAGTAGGGACCTGAGGAGCCAACAGAAAAGCCTCTTTTATCTGCCAGAAATGAAAGTTTGAGGCAGCTCAGTGAAAATTTCTAAGCCCGGTGAATGATTAAAAAGCAGACAAAGATTTGCTTCTCCAACTGAGTAGAGTCTGAACCTTATTTTCCCACAACTTCTCCGCTGATATCCAGATTTACTGGGGTGCAGCACACAGGGCAGCAGCACTTGACGGAATTTTGTAAAGTAGTAGAGAGGGCTTAGTGATCCAATCTTACTGGAAATCAATAGAGCTTTGAAATTTAGGAGTCTAATGATTTAAGTAATGAATCTGTTCTTTTTATTTCCTTAACCATCCAATTCCAGAATTAGAACAGTGTTTTGATTAGAATAAGCTGCCTCAGTTTAAAATTCACAAAATGATATCACATAGAACTTTAAAAGTTTTATCTTTTCCACATGACACTGGTTAGAATGACATGATTAAATGAAGCGTCACTGGGAATCAGGGTTTCAGTTAATGTGTGCACATAAAACTACGTAAAATGAAAAAGAGAAATAGATGCTGTGCTGGAGACTATAAGACACTCTTTAAATCATAGTAAAGAGGCAAAGTTAGTGCCTAACACCTGAGGAAGGACTCTATGCTAGAACAGATGGTCTTAGAGGGAGGCTAACATGCTCTCTCATTCTGGTCATGGGAGTGCAAGTACAGGTTGATGTGCCACAGTAGGAGTCAAAGCACCTGGCCACCTGCCAAGAAAATAAAGCAGGAAAATTGTCACCACTTAGAGCAGCCTCAGAGACAGGCAGATGGTAAATTAAGTTACAAACTGAGAAACAGAACTAACAAGCAGGCTGACAAAACAAAGCAACTTTAGCAGCTGGGAAAAAAAAAAACATGCATTCACGAAGGATCAGCAGAGCTTGGACCAGTTCCCTTCACAACCTGTCTCTGCTAAAACAGACCTCAGAAACAGAAGACAAACAAGTCTGTTTATTATTTGTTACGATTCCAACTATAGAACACATGCAAGCTCCAAGTTACCTGTGTTGTTCTGAACTGTATACATATTTCTTCTGTTCTGCATCATCTTATATTCATTCCCTTCTTTCCTCACCCTTCGCTTGCCCAGCTCTGACGCATCCCTGAAGATTAAACAAATATGAGCAGCTGCAATTCAGAGCTTTCTGAGGAAAAGACTGCCAGAGACACTGGCTTTCAGCCTGAGCATGAAGTTGAACAATACCTACGAGAATGAGTTATTCTGTGCTTCTGCAAGGCGCAGCCTTTTGGCGTGATTTTTCCCTTGGTAGTGAGCCTGTGCCACGGCCGGAGAGCTGAAGGAGGCGTCACAGAGCTTGCAGTAATCATTCTCTGTAGCCAAGATCACTCGGCCACCTGGCTTACTGGATCCCATCTAGCAGCAAAGGGAGAGACAGCATGTGAAACACAAGATTAAATTGCTGGAATATTTCAAGCACAGGGACTGAGACCGGTATCGTCTTCATCAGACAGCAAGAGAGTTAAAGGAATTAAAGGATGTGGATTAGGATACTCTCAAGTTCTCTCTGAAGTGTTCTTACAAGAACTTCATTTTTCCTGCCTCAGTCTCCAGGATAATCTGCCAGTTCCTACAGATCTGGGCGAATCCCTGGCCTCAGACAGAGAGGAAAGCAATCTGATCAAACACCCTGTACCTCTGCAGTAGCCATAGAAACTTGTTTACATCACAGCAGTGATTTAACTCCTCTACTCCTGACTGCTGGGAGCTGATGAATTGTGACTTTCACATTGGAGGAGACTCAGTGAAAGGTAAAGGTGCTCTCTATTTACACTGGGCCTAATCTCTCCACAGTACCCTGCTTTACACAGCTCCCTGACCACAGCAAGAAGACAAAAAAAAAACAATAGCAAAGCTGCCAAACCTCTGATCCTTACCCTTCAAGTAGGAGGACACCTGGATCCAGACTTCAAAGGATAGACCCAGCCTCACATGAGTAGCTCCTGCCATATGAAGGACACCTTGCCTGTCGAGTCAGACCAATACACTGACTGGGGCAGCAACCACGTCTCCTCAGCATGTAACATCCAGGGAAGAGTGTTTTGTAAACAGTGCAGCAGCAGTGATTCATGCAGCCATGTCACTGCGGCACTTGCCAAGTCGACTTTCTTTCTCATCTCCTTTGATACTGCTCAAGCTTATAGACACACACTGTCCATTCTGACTTCTGTCTTTGAAACATGAATCCTCACATGGCCATTTTTACTGCCATGAACCATCTTCTCCCTCAAATACCCTGGGAGGCACAGCAGCCATGTCCCAGTATCCCGGACTGGACCCCACTGACCCCAGTGCAGATCTGTGAGCTGCAAAGCCAATTTACATGGGGCTGAGTCTCCCTCTGGTGGCTCCAGCAGTGTCTGGAACAATCTGCCACTTTGTAAATGCTCTTTGCTTCCCTACAGACAGAGGCTTGTGCTGTGGGAAATGACAGGCACAGCTACAAACCCCACGGCCCAGCTGTGCTTCCCTGCACAGTCACATGCAAAAGCCAGGTTAGCTGCCACATCCCATGACAATCCCAAGGGATGAATTCTAGAAGAAAGCAAAAATCATCTCTTTTGCCTCTAATGTGTCCAAAACAGAATTAATCTGGATCACTGAGGGAACAATCCATTCACTCTACACACAGGAATGAGCACTTCAAAAGGAACAACAAAAGAGGAATTAGCTAACAGCCCTGGGCAATGGGTGTAGGAGCACCAAAGCACTTTTTCCATGTAGGCTTCCCCCACACAACAGAGGGATGACTGTGCAGAGCGGATGCCACACCCTCACATCCAAATCCAGTTCCAACAATGCTGTTTTATACCTGCCTTTAAACAGCCATAATCAGCAGCACATCAGACTTACCTAGGAATCAAAGTATTTGCCAGGCAGAAATAGAACATTTGAAGTCCAATATTGTGCTGCAAGAGCAGATCAATATCTGCATCTTCAAAGGAAAGCAAACAGCTCACAACAGGCCATTTCCACCATCCTGTGCCATCACAAGGAAAATTCCCTCCCAGCTCCTGCAGTAATCCTCAAACTCTGAGATCTAGTTATCCTTACTGGGGGTTAGGTGACAAGTGAGCAGCATGATCTCAGTCCCCTTCCCATGCCTTACCTGGGTGGGAAGGGAGACAACCTGAGGTGGGGCAGGCTCAACCGCATTACTCATCCTGGCAGGTGCCGGACAGCTGTTGGCAGCATAGTAATTTCGCAGTTTCTTACTGTGGTTTTTACCCTGGAAAGAGAACCCAGATTAACCACTGTCCTAACAATAGTATCTTACACTGAATGAAAAATGATACAGAAACCAAACTGAGAAAGTGGCCATGAAGATGGCAGCTCAGGTCACTCAAAAATAACAGCTCTGAACTCGAGAAATGCTGGCATCCCTCCCTTTCTCCAAAATGCTCATCACCTAGCATGACTGGGCCTCATCCTCAACTGATTTTCTCAGTAAGGTTACAATTAGATTCTCAATCTGTTTCCATTTCACTTAAAACCACTATTCTGTAATTTAAACATGAAACATTAACTGCTTTACAAGTTTTTGGATAAGCCTGAACACACACACACTTCTTCACGAGATTGCAAATATGAGTTAAAACAAGAGACTGCATGTAAAAAAACAAACCCTGTTTAATATTTTATTTTCTCTTGGAAAACATGTATCATAGTTCTTTTTGGTGTTCTGGAAACCTGGTAGAGCTGTATGAGAGTATGTATACGCACTGTGGATGCACAGTAAGGTATAAATGCAAGTTTGTAGTATAAATGCACATCTGTACCCTCATGACAGAAATATGGCAGAAATCAAACATTAAGGGTGTAACACTAATTCAACTTACCCCCACACTAGCAGGATATCACTTTTTCAGGGCCAACTGCAAATCTGAGATCTGTGTGTGGTGTCCTGAGGATATGGAGAACCACCCTTTTGATTCACTGGTGGATAAGTCACTATTTCCACATCTCACACAAATACAGCACTAGGCAGAGGGGGTGCTAATAAAATAGGGTACTGCAAGACTGACATATTTGACCTCTCAGCAAGAAGCACATGCAGAGTCCCTACCCTATTTCAGGCAAGTCAACCAGATCAGCTCAAACAAAATGAATTTGGTCTGGGCTGACCCAGCTGATGAAAGCATTTGCATAAATGGCCCCACCAGATCAGTGGTGTGTGTAGCCTCAGAAAGGAGACAGTGGTAAACACATGGCAGCAGTCCCTTTCCTAATGGCAAACCTGGATCCAGCAGAAAAAAATCTGTCCAGGCCTCACAAACTAATATAGAGGGTGAAATACAGGCCTCATAAAACAAAGGAAAATTCATAAGTGTCTGGTTTTTCACCCAAGTCATCTTGGTACCACTTCTCTGTCCCTGAGGACAAAGTTTTTGCAAAAAAGCTCCAGTGATGACACCTTAAATGAAAGCACTGCAGCATGTCTGGACAACCAGCAAATCCAAGCAGGGTGAGGATATGTCTACAGTGCAGTTTCAGTCCATTAGATGATACAGAGGTAGCTCCAGATAAGCCAACTCAAATGCTGCTGCTGGTGTGCAGCCACCCCAGTGCAGCACTGAAAACCCCCTCGAGAAGCTGAGTTAGTCCTTGTGCATTAGCCCACACTTCCCTCTGTGCTGCCACAGCAACGCTGCTGGCAGTGCTCACACTGGCACAGGATTGTCTACACAAGCTGCAGATGCAGCAGAGCCCCAAAAGCTGTGTCTCCTGCTGCTCTCCTTACCTGGTAATGAGCCTGGGCTTGCTGGGCCGAATTCAGGGTGACATTGCAAAGCTTACAGCACAGGGGCTTACATAGTTCCTCCAGCATAGGGTCCTGCTCCACCACCTTTGCAAGTTCTTCTTCTTGTGTGTGATGGAAGGAAGGCCCCAGTCCGAGAGACTTTGGTGGGGACAGTGGTGAGCTGGCTCTTGGCCTTGTAGCCACTGACATAGGAAGAGATGAAGGCTTCTCAGGATGAGGAAGAAGTGTTGATTGCTGTAGAAGAATCATTGGCCAGGAAGACTGTGGGCATGCTACTTCTGAAGGAGGAGGAGGGAGTTGTCTTCAGACCTAGAACAGAGAGACACAAATGCTGAAACAAGCATAGCTAACTGGTCCATTGACAATCCAGGGGCAACTTCTGTAACCACTGCCTCTACCTTATGCTTTTCACAATGCCAACCAGGATAAGGATAGCTTATAACACTTTAACCCACAGCAAGAGCAGCATCCCAGACAACCCAGGACAGATCAAAAGATATTGTGCAAGAAATGGATCCCATGGCACCCTCCTGGACAGGTAAAGATTCCTGACCACCCACAGTACCTGACTGACAGCACACACACCCACTGCTCCATGACCACGAGAAGTGGTGACACACAACATGCACAGCACATGTGTTAATGGGAGCAATACCACCACTAGACACGTCCTCTTTTGCCAGCCTAAGGACAAACTCACACTACAAGACCTAAACAAATATTACAGTGTATTACTGCAATGATGGCTTATAAAGAATCAAAATAGTTTGAAGCAGGTTTATTGTATATAGGTAGATACAAAACACATAAACACATCTATCCCTCAAATACTCACAAATACTCACTCCTCTTCCAGAGGAGAGATACTCTACATCTAACTTTTCTCCTATAACAAAAGAGAAAAAGAAGGAATCACCTGGAGCACATCTTGTACACAATCAGCTCCCAAGGGCTCTCTTGAACGACCCTGAGCTATTTCTCATGTTTCCTTTACTAACTACAAACAGTACAGCATTTAAAGCTACATCTTCTGTTACAAAATGGAGAACTTATCTCATGTTAGCCTTTATTCAATTATTTCTCAGTTAATTCAAGTTATTAGAACTAGCCCTACATTTCCAACAAGAGGTTCTGAGAGATTTATTTAATTAATGTTTATAATTAAATAAAGCCCGGACGAACATCCCTATAATAATGCAGAACAGTCACATTATGAATCAAGGCACAGTTACTTTTGTTAATGTCTTATTAGCTTCTTATCATAACAAATCCTATTCACTGCCACACTGGGATCAAGAGCAGCATTATCTTGGCCTTTGCAGATCACTTCCAGCTAGGGCTGCATTGGCAGCAACCATGTTTATCCTATGGGCTTTGTTCATTTAAGCAAATAATGAGACCCATCTGCATTTTAAACCAACACTTCTGGAAAATTAGTCACTTTTGAAAATAGAGTTCGAACTCAAAGGCATTTAGGAACCTGGAGAAGCAAACAGCATTTATCTGGGGTAACTTCCGGGATTTTCAATCTGCTAAAATTAGCTGGACACAAATACCTTCTACACTAAAGCTATAGAAAATCCCAGGTGATACCTGCAATTTTAGGTACTGTATTATCTTTAAAAGTCTTCCCAGAGAGATCTATGTTCTATTAGGAAAAAAAAAAATCATAATAAAAAAAGATCAGTGTGACTAAAGTACTCAAATGACAAAAACATTTCTGAAATGTTTACTTCAAACCCAGACTTGCAGTGATACAAGACAAGGGACAGTTCAGTTATTATTAGTAGCTACAGATAAGGAAAAAATTAAAAATAAAAAATAAAAAATTAAAAAAGAGCAGCATCCACTGCCTTGGGGACAAGGTTGTAAGACAGTAATAGAGCCAGCAGGAATTTTCATGTTTAGAATAGTCTTCTACCACCAAGGCTCTGTGAAATTCCAGGTTAACTATAACTAACATGATGTGACCATAAAAAAAAAAATCAAAACTGGTATAATGAAAAATAGCTGGAATCCACCACAAAGAAGGAAGAAGACACACAGGGATTGCATGCTGCAAATAATCCATCAGCAGTGTAAATTCTGGAGTGCTATCTAACTTCTCTCCCACTTTTGGCATACATGTTCCTGGTTAAACAGAACAGGAGAAACAGAAGAAACTTTGTTTTATCTTTAGTTTCCTCAACTAGTACTCTGTAGACAGTCTCATTAATTTCAGTGGGACTACAGATGGACCAAGTTCCTATTCATGATGGTTAAATATATCATAACACAGGCCTGTCAAGGCAGTTTAGATCAACTGTGCAAGCAGGTAAGCATGCCAGCTAATGTCAGAGTTTTATTACACCAGTATAATGGGCCTCTTACTTTAAAGTGGGAGTAAAGTATAGCCAAATACTTCATAGAGCAATATAAAGATATACAGTAAATGGCAATCGAGATTTATCTGCTTAATTTTGCATGAGCGTTTGTTGCATCGTGTCTTCTTGCAACTGTCACAAATGGGATTTGTCATATACAATACAGGATTCAGTGCTTACAGGATCTGTACCCACAGGGGAAAGGATATAATATAATATTCTTAGAAAATCTTTAAGGTCATTTACTGTTCCTTAAAGTAAACAGTAGTCTGAAGATAAAATTAAAGCTGCATGGACAATTTCAATATTAGAACTTCTTGACTTGGCATATGCGACTATCTTCTGACAGTGCTCTTTCATCACTGAAATTGCTCAAATTATGTTGATTTCTTCCTTACTGACATTAAAAAAAAAAAATCACTCAGATTCAACTTATTTACATGCCCCTTTAATACTCCCTCCACTGCTGGTTGTTACAGATACCCTGTCCAAGAGAAGGTAAAAGGACATTTTTAACGCCTCCTTTCCCTTCACATAAGAAGCTGCAAAATCTTTACTCTAGGACACAGTAAAGGAATGAGGAATGTCCATCACCAAGGACTCCTAACAGCACAGCCCGAGGCAGGGTAAGGATCTGCAGTTCTCCAGGGTGAGCTGAGGTGACATTCTGCCTCAAGACAGCATCTCTCAGAGCTCAGTCATGCCTCCTCCAACACACTCTGTGGGCTGGGATATGCTTCCCTTCCATGCCAGTTGTCCTTGGGTGGAGGAAGGGCACACAGCCCATCTCCCTCCTGCCAGGTTGGGGCATCCCAAGGGCAGCACTGAAGGAGGAGACCCAGAATTCATACCCCAAGTACAACAGCCTGGTAGTGCCCAGGCACTGCTGGTGGCACAGAAACAGGAAGCAATCTCTGACAAAGCACAGTACTGGGAAACAAGCTGGTCTGGCCTCAAATCTGAGCACTATTTGATGAGGAAGGCACAATGTGACCTTCCTTGGCCATAGGTGTAAACCACAGAGAGAAATCTGTGCTCCCACCAGAATTAGTTTCTACACGCAGTTGAGGTAACTAACAGTGATGAAATCTACAGAAACGATGAACAAGCTGTTAGTTTCACTGTTTTATTTTCAAGACAAGGAAGTGTTTCTTCTCAAGAAAAACAAAACATGGACATCACTTAACGTAATTGTGCCAGAAAGTTTCCTCTGGCCATGGACTGGGCCTCCGAAAGGCAGGTTGTTTTATAATGCTGCAGGGATTGAAGACAGCACCAAACAAACACGCACGATGCACAGCTCTACCTTAAGGTACATTGATGCGTGCCCTCATCTACTGATCTACTGATGAGGGCACACGTTCAGTAACCCAGAACCATCTCTTACGTCAATGGGGTATCAGAAACCACGGTGTAAATCCCGACTCCTAGCAGACATCCCTGCCAAGCCACTTGCCTTGCAGTCTGGGGGGGGGGGATGGAGAACACGGAAAAAACAAGCCCGGGCATCGACCGCCTCGGAACAACCGCAACCCGAGCGGGAGCTCACGGCACCACCGCACCGCTCTGGAAGCGCAGAGCCCCGGCGGGCGGCGCGGGGAGGCGGGGACAGGCACCCGCATCCCCGGGGGGCTCCGGCACCGCGGGCACGGCGGCACCGCCGAGACCACCCCCCCCCTCCTCCTCCGGCTGCGAACCCACCGCACGGGCGGCCCCGGCCCCGCAGAACCCGCACCCCGCGCACCCCGCACCTACCGCGGGCCGGGCCCCGCGCTGCCCTCGGCGCGGCTGCCCCCGGAGCAGGGCCGGGCAGCAGGGCCGGGGCCGGCGGGCTCCGAGCCGGCAGCTGCGGGAAGTGACGGCGGCCAAGGGGCGGGACGGGGCGGGACGGGACGAGGCGGGGCCGGCCGAGCTCGGAACGGCCTCCTAGAAACACACACTCCATGGCGCTACGAGCTGGAAGGCCGTCGGAAAGTTGCTCCGAATGTTCTGCAGTGCTCAGCTGTGGCACTGCACGAGGTCATTGTATTTGCTTGTTTGTTTATTTATTTTAGATCCTGTTTTTCGCAGCGGGAATTACAATTAGCCTGATTTGCATATATAAACATCTTCAGCTTATTCACGCCGCTCGCAGCCAAAGTGAGTAATAATTTCCCCTCGAGCCACCCAAAGGCCTCACCCGTACAGTCGGGCCACCCTGTTTCAAAAGCATATGGAGTTTCTGTTGGTCTTTCTCCCCTTTTTGTTGGAACAGGAAAGTGCTGAGAAGTCACTACAAGCTGAAAACATCGCCCAGACTTTACAGCAGCCATCAGTCAACCCATCCGGGAATCCATCGGTTAGATGCACTCATTGTCACTAATTTTTGTTAGATCTTAAAGCATACGATTTATCAGATTCATAGAACCATAGGATCGCAGAAGATTTGGGTTGGACTTCCACTAGACCAGGTCACTCCAAGCCCCATCCAGCCTGGCCTTGAACACTTCCAGGGATGGGGCATCCACAGCTTCCCTGGGCAACCTGTGCCAGGGCCTCACCACCACAGTAAAGAACTTCTTTCTAATATCTAATCTAAACATCCCTTCTTTCAGTTTTAAGCCAGTACTGCTTGTCCTACCACTCCAAGCCCTGGTAAAATGTCCCTCTCCAGCTCTCTGGTAGGCTCCCTTCAGAACATCACTACAGGAAGAGAATTCACTCTCACCGTAATCACACCTGGCTCCAAAACTTGCTTATGCCATCTCTCTTGATGAAAGGATAAATATCACTTGAAAACAGAGCGATTAACCAAGATGCCTTGATGATTAATCACTCAGGTTATCCCTCTCCCTCCTTCCTGTCACCACCTCAATAACATCCTCACTAGTTGCGTCTTGTTAGCTCTCACCGAGGTGCCCCAGCCCCGAAAACCCAAACCAGCTGGGAGTGCGTAGATGTTACAGATTTCTCTTCCATTTCTAATTTGTACGGCCATCCACTTGGCACATCCACTCTAACAACACCAGACTCACGTACAGCGACTCGATCCCAGTGGCAGCTCAGACTGTAAAGAAAACTGGCGATGCAACTGGGAGAACGGTCAGGGCTGGGTCAGACCCGCTCTGATGTGCGCGGTGTGACCGCGGGCACGGGGGTGTTTATGACTTTATGGCAGTAAACGGGGACAGCGCGGGGCAGGACGATCCCGCGGGTCCCCTCGGTCCCCTCCGCACCCACCGCCGCGACCGCCCGCGGCCAGCGGCACCTCCGGCCCCGCGGGCTCCGCGCCCGCCTCCCCCCGCCGCGGTTCCCGTTCCGGCGGGCGGTGCCTTCCCCATCCGGGGTCAGCCCCGCTCCCTTCCTGTTATTCCCGTGCGGGAGGCGGCGGCTCTCGGGGAGCGGCTGCCGGCGCCGCTGCCGCCCGCGCCCGGGGCACAGGCACGGCCCGAGGGGAGCGGGGCGGCCGGAGCGGCGGCGAGCGCTGCGGGCGCTGCCCGGCGGGGCGGCGGCGCCGGGCCGGGTCGGGGCGGCGAGGCCGCGGCTCTGAGGTGAGTGAGGGAGTGAGTGAGGCGGGGTCGGTGCGGGGTCGGTGCGGGGCCGAGGGGCTCCGGCAGCCGCAGGGGCATCGCGGCCCGAGGGTCCCGGGGCGCCGCGCTCAGCCCGGAGAGCTCCTCCGGCACATCCCGGGCTCCGGGTGCTCCCAGGAACGCGACCTGGGAGAGGAGGCACAGCGGGCTGTTGTTTTCCAGTGTGGATCCCGCCACCCCTGAAACAGAGCTGTTTTCTATCCGTGTGTTCAGGCAGTGCTTGGGATGGGCTCTCTGCGGGCTCACGGTGGTTAATGGGAGCAGAGCCTCTCCCGATGGGTGTGTGTGTGGATCCTGGCATACAGCGTCCTGCTCCCAGATGCACTCGGCTGACAGAGCCAGTGTCTCATCTGTTCTACCTGTAAAACCTTATTTCGTGCTATCCCGAATCTGCTTTTACTGATGTTACTTATAAATCTGCTGTTTCTTACCAGTACTTGTGTTTCCTAGTAGACTGAGTATTAGCAAAACTTTGGCCAAACTAGTGCAAACTGCCTGGTTGTTTTAATTTTCTTCTTTCATGGCTGTCTTCAGTATTCCTGAAGTTATTAAGGAATCAGGTCAATTACTTCTGTTGCTGTTATGGGTATGTCTCTAATTTTTTTTTTTTGGTCTCTAATTCTTTTGATTGAACAGAGGTTGCTTTATAAACACTGCCCATGCAGACCAAGCAGGAGGAAAGTATATGTTTAAAAGTAAACGGTAGGGACTATGAAGCTTTTCTTGATTTTATTCTGCAGCTAACTTGTAAAGAAGTGCTAAACTGGATTCTGAATCTGGATTTTGTGGAACTTAATAGATGGAAGCTAATCTGTTCTATTAGTTATTTGTGCCCTCACATCCCTGCTTTGAGCAATAGCAGGCATTCAAATTTATGGCACTGGATAACGTCAGGATCCTTCCCATAATGATCTGAATCATTCTTTAGTCTCTCCCACCTCACAGTTAATTTATAGAGATGTTCTCGTACTTGTTGCTTCCATGCTGTAATTCTGTAATGCAATGTAATAATCAAAGTCCAGTTCTTCAGTGTAAACTTCTTTACTTCCTAGGAATATTCCAGTACTGAGGGTGATGGAGTTTAATGGTTTGCCTGCTGTGAGGAACTGACTGGATAAGCTGTTCTAAAATAAAGCCCCATGTGAACTTAAAGCTTCTCAGTAAATAGCTTTATTCTCAAACAATAGCATTGGCAAACTTTTTCAGATTGGTTACTTATTTGGAAGCATACTTTAGGCAGTGTAGACAAACCACACATCAGCCAAGCTCGTAGTGTTCACAGAGGAATTTATGAGACCACACAATTCCTTATGGGTTCCATGAAATATTTGGCTTTTTCATTAAGGCAATAAATCTGGCAACTTCAGAGCTGCAGTTGTAACTTGACTGTTGCAGATGCCCTGCACTTCCTTAGGTGTTAACTTGGTGCCATTCTCAGCAACCTGGAGACACAGTTTCATGTTTTTTCAGAGCAGGCAAACAAATCAGCCTACAAATCCATGCCAAAGTGTTTTAATTGTTTGGCTGCTTCAAACTGTCATTCTTCTGAGTTAATGGTAAGTTTGTTCTATATTTGTTGGAATTTACTGCATAAACGATGGCACTGAGATGGGTTTTTTGGGTTTTGTTTCCTTTTTTTTTTGTGGTCTTTCTGGAGCATTCTTTGGGAAAGGTGGTGTAGCTGATCTGTTTACAAAGCAATTGTGCTTTATTGGAAGTCATAAAGTAGCTCAATACTTAGTTGACTGTTTCTCTGATAATCAGGCCATTCCTACTTTCTGGGAGCAAATAGGGGGATAGTTTTTCCTGGATAACTCACTTTTTAAAAGTTGCCAAAAGCTTTACAATATGAATTTCTGCAACCAGCAAGTGTTTAATGCTGTACCATCACAAGACAAAGTATATCACAAGAGCTTTCCAGTTATTGGAAGAAAATAACACCTTTAAAAGGTGTTATCACATAAGGAATGGACTTCCTGATCACAGTTTGTTCCCTGGATTGTAGTGTGGGGTGTGTTTTTTAATGCCTTGCTCACGTGTAACTCAAATTCAAACAACATTGATGATCACCATAGTTTCAACTCAGAAAGAAATTAAAGTGATCTATAAATTGCCAGACAACAAGCCTAAGGCTGACATTCAGCATGCAAAAAACCGCTTTTGCACATAAAAAGTCAACTCATTTTGTAGTTTTTGAGACTTCTGGTGCAGATTCTCTGGGTACCAGGAACACTCTGAAAATCCTGCAAATATCAGTCACTTCCAGATAGAAAACTGTTCACATTGCTTTTCTCTGCCTCTTTTAAGGGAAAGGATCATCTCTAGACCGGTATCATGTAGGTTTGTTTTGCTTAGTTGAGTACATTAATAAAGGTTTACAAATGTTGTAGTTAATAGGACATTTGAGGATTGTTGTATTAGAGTGAGGGGAAGTTAAGATTTTTATTTTTTTACTTTTATATTCATGCAGAAACTGATTTTTTTTTAATATTTATAACTGGACAAGATAAATACTGCAAAACTAGTCTTTCCAGTTTACTCTTAAAATGCCTTTATAGAACTAAGTCTTGTCATATTACTTACTGGTTTGTAGTTACTAAAAAATGTGTAAGATCTAGTAAATCCTGCCTGTTGAGGAAAAGTGGGCTATATGTGCATTTTTTGTGTGTGATGGAGCTGGAGGGGGAGCATTAGGGAAAGAATAAGAGTTTGTACTTTGGCCAACTGAAGAACAGACTGGCTTCTAGTGTTAGCTAAGGTTGGGGTTTTTGCAGCCTTTTATGCATTACATTCCATGCTTGTGGGAGTTTTGTATCATCCTTTTAAAAAGGCAGACATCCAGCTGCTCCAAGTGGATGATGCCTGTCTGAAATTGTAACTATGACTAGAAGAGGCCACAAAAATATTTATGCTAAAACTGGATGGGAATTTTCTTTTGCTCTTTTAAGTTGAATGTGTCATAGCAAAGAATTCTGTTACAAGTGTCTCTTGTAGTATCCTAATCCAAATGGGAGCAGTGGAGAGAGAAAATAGATTTGTTTCTCTCTGTATTTAATTGGACAACAAATGTATGTGAATTGTTTTGAGTGCACGGTTGGTCATGATAACCTCCAGAGGTTCCTCCCAACTGAATTTGTTCTATAGATCTATTTCTGAATAGTTAATGAAGTGTTAAATGAACCAGAAATAATACTCTGTGTATTAACTGGTAGGGGTTTTTCTCTCCATGCAGTACTAGTATAGTATTAACATTAACAAAACCAAACCAAACAAACAAAAAACCCAACACAAACCCGAGCCCAGTGGAGAGGGGGAGTAGAGGGAATTAAAAAAGGAAAAACCACATTTTTATAAATCCTACATGTTAATTTGTGGTCAAATGGAAATGCAGCAGGCTGTGTACAGTTTATGTAATTCTGGATCTGACTTAGTCTAAGCAATATTTAATGGTTTTGCAGCACATATGTTCTTTTATATAGTATGTATTTACACTTGAATTCTAGAAAAATGTTTTTGTAGTTAATTCTGGGCACAGATTTTGTGAAAGGCAGTCTTAAGAAGCCCATGTGTTTCAAACAGGAAATGTGAGTAGACATCATCACTTGTTCTCTATTGAGAGTGTTCTTACAGCCACCAAAGTGGGGAATAAAAGCACTTGGTCAATTATGCCTGCTAAGGAAACTCCCTGGGAATGTTTATGGTCTGTCTTTGAAAAACTATCTGAGCTCCAGAAATGTAAAAATTGAATTGCAAGAGGCCAGCTTACCTTTGTCACGTTGAAGGGGAGAAATGATGGAGCACTGGTGAAGCTCTTGTCCCTCTGGTGTGTTGCTGACTTGCAGTAACAGAAGTCACTTATTCAGTCTAGTTTAAGTACAAACAGTTGGGTCAAACATAGAACTTAAGGTTCAATGATCTCTGGTTTCATGCCCCATTGCGTTTTATCAGTAGAGGGTTAGATAAAGCTCAGACTGTTTTTTTGTTGCTTGGGTTTTCCGTTTACCTGTCAACACATTTCCTTAAATTACCTTACCTTCGTGGATTTTTATGTAGAAAAACTTCGGCACTTTTGGCTGCAGCTTCTGATTAAAGAAACACTTGCAAATGTAGCTTCTGAGGGTTGTGAACCACAGAGCATATTTGTCAAACACAGGAGACTTACTGAATTGACTAAGACTGACTATGAATTCCCTGAAATTTTGAGACAGCTGAGTCATATTATTGACTGTATATTATGACCCTCTTCTAAGGCAAAGAAATGTAGAGAAACATCCCTTGGGTTATTTTCTCTCAAATGGAAAAGAAAGAAAACTGAAAGATTGTCTCCTAGATTGTACAACATGTCAAAAAACTTATCTGTCATTAAGACTTAACTGGATTTGGTTTTTTCCATACTCATTAGTCAGTCTTCTGCCAATACTTAAGTAGCAGTTAATGGTGATGAATGACTCTTGCCTAATATGTTCCAAGACTGTTCCTGATTTTTAACTCTTGCTCATAACTTGTGTCATGCTCCTTCTAGAAACATGGATTTTCTGCTGAGATTACATTTGTTGTCTTAGAAAAGTGCAGAGGAACACTAAATTGAGGAATAAAAAAAATACTCCTTGTTGCATCCTTATTCCTTCTTTTAGCTATTAGCAGTCAACAAAGAAACAAATTCTTGAATGTCTTCAAAATGCAAGAAACTTTGAAAATTACTGAAAAGAAAATGATCAAGATTCAGCATTTCATCTGAGATTAATCAATAAGTAGAAATACCTGCCTGTTCTGTGATCTGAATCTAACAGAACAAAATTTCCTGTACCTTGGGACTTTGACATCAGACTTGCTGGAAAAGTGAGGAGACTGATCTCTGCAAAGATGTTGGTAAACTAAACGCAGAGTGCTTGAAAATACAAGCACAAAAAAGGGAGAATGAGCAGAAGGTAAAGACTTGATTACCAAGCAAGCACAGTGGAGATGATCTGTTTCTTTCTGAAACTCAATAAATATGTTTTCTGTGATGGGATCCAACTTCGCTGCTTGTACCATAAAGTTACTTTCCATTAAGTTAGTTTTTCATGGAAGAACTAACTTGACTCTTGACTAAAAGCATAGTTTGAAAGAAGTTAATAGTGCTGACATAAGAAGAAGTTTCTATATAGGGCTAACTTCCTGTGAGAAAAGGGAAGTCAAAACTATCATTCCAAATACCCTAAAATATGCTTGTGGTGTCATTAAACTGCTTAGATTATAAAACATAACCACTTATTCTTCATTTTTGTATTTACATTCCCAGCTCTCAACAGAGTAACCAGGAAATCCTCCAACTGGATTATAAAAGTGGAAGTGATACTAATAAAACTGAAAATTGCTCTTCTGCCTTTGTGGATGTTGAACAACCAGTTTCACTTACCAGTTTATCAAGGCAGTTTCCACTGGTGGGAGGAAAGCAATTAATATAGTATATGTTATCTTCTTTCAGTTTCATGCTGTCTTCTCTGAAATCTTCAATTTTGATGCTAAATGCTGTAAAAGAGCACTTGTCCCAAGAAAGCCACTAGTGTCTAGGTAAAAGAGCTAATTTTTAAGGGACAACCAGACATCTTAGTCTTGATTGTGGTGTGTAATTGAGGATGTGCCTTTGAGTGCTACTTTTAGTCTAGAAAGTTTGTTTCAAAGATTGATTTATAATAAATTACACCTGTACTTTGGTGTAAAATAGTACTATGTGAGATTATAACGATGCCATTGTAGATGATAAACTTAACCAGTTACATGAATTTTTGGATAAGTGTTTGCTAGCTAAAAGAAGGGGCTTAAATCGACTTGAACGTTTTATTTGAGAAAGTGAAGTTTAACGCTTTTTCTCATGTTTGTCTTCTTACCAAGGTTGTGGTTAGTAAAATTCTAATAACTTGCCTTCCTTTTCAACTTACTCTGAAATGGAGGATAAAGCACTTGTGTTGTTATCATTGCTCAGCAGCACTGCCTTGATCTCAGATACCTCCAAGCTGGAATGTTTTGACGTGTCAGGGAACGATGGCATAACTACCACTGGGAGATAAAGATGAAAACTGGAAACTGAAGCCAACAAGCAGTAAAACAGGGGGGTTGATACACAAAAAGTAGGATATCAAAACCTATTCCTGGCTATAGAAACTCTTCTTAAATACATTGTCAAATTCTTTTGCAATCCAGCTCTTCAGCTCTTCTTTCACCACCTCTTTTCCAAGCTTTTTGTTGTTTTATATCAGCAGATAGGAGAGTATCACAAACAACTTCAGAGTGATAAGAGAAGTGTAACCATAATTATAGATTCCAATCTCTTGTTGTCCTGGTATGTGAGCAGGTTATATATTTAAACAACAAAAAAAGATGAATTGTAAGATAGTTACCTCTCCCTAATTGGTGTTTTTTTAATGAGTGAAAATTAAATCCAAAACACTTCAGCTTTTGTGATCTTCTCTTCTGTTCCAGGGTTAAACTTCACCAGTCTGAAAACTGCTTTCAGTTTTTTTGAATGTACACACCTACAAAAACATTAACAAAATGTTTCCAATGAACTATCCATGTATTAAAAAAATAACTTCCTTGTTTGTGCAGATGTGTGAAGTTCTCTTAATAGCAGTGACTGGCTACTGCCAGTATCTTTTTGGCTTTTTAAAAATAGAAGTCTTTCTGTTTAATGTGTCCCTCTTACAGACTGTAGGAGGAGGTTGCATGTGCCTTAGTCTCAAAGTGTTTAATGTGGATATGAAAGTAACTTTCCAAACTGGGAAGCTGGGAAATCTTGAAACCATTGCAGAGATGCGGCTGATTAGTCTCTGCCTAAATACCTATGAGCTTATGTCACTTCTTTGGAAAGTTCATGTTAACTACAAACATTATCTATTTATGCAAATATTAGCCATGTGTTTTAGATGTATTAAACACAAATTGCTGGTACCCTGACCTCGTTAGAGAAACAATTTGGGTTACAGGTTGAAGTAGAGGAAAAAGAGATGCACTGCAAGCCTCTTAGTGACTCAGTAGCCCAACACATGAATGATGCTTTTGTGTGGTTTGCAAGGAAATGAGGTAAGGAAAGGGTTAATAACATTTGCAGAATATGACTTGAACAAGGAGCTCAGCGGTGAAACTTGTTGCAGAAACACCCTGGGTGCCTCTGCAGAAGCCTCAAAAGGAGCAGTTTCAGTTCTGGCCTTGCAGAGGCAGGACCAGTCCTGATGCTTTTCACGGCACTGCTCCACTGGGGTGTGTTATGGAACAAGTACAAGAAGTGGGGTCACAAATAGGACACTTGATTTTGGGGTGTATTTGCCTCGTACAACCACCAGAGCAGACCCCTGACAACCACCCAGGTAAGACCTGAGGATGTGCAGTGGTGAGTCCACGCTGCTCCCACCTCTCACACTAAGGAGGAACTGAAAACCACTCCGACTCTCACACTGATGAGGAGCTGGAAACCACTCCCACTAACGAGGGATGGTATAAAAGTGACTTGGAGTGAACCTGGTGGGATCTCACCAGCACGAGCACTGAAGGACCAATGGGATGCCACTGGTTCCTCAGCAGTGACTCTCTCCTGCTTGTACTTTCTTGTCTTCTCCCTCTCTCTTTCTCCCATACACTTAATGTAACGAAGTCAGTATAGTTGAACACACTTTTGGTCTCATTTGCATCTTAATTTGGGCAGAGGACTTTAGCATCGAATTATATCACATGCTTCCAACAGACGTGCAGGAATGATAAACATTTGGATAAAGACACTGAAGAACTGTTTGTCACAGGTCACCAGAGCTGGTTTTGTACTTCAGGCTGAAGCACACAGGACCTAGTGACATCCACAGTCACAGTGAATCATGTTTGTTCGCACTTGTTGAACACAAATACATCAGTGTCTCGAGCATCATGATGGTGCCATCCAACCTGTAAATGCGGAAAAAAGGGCTGTTCTACCAGGGTCAACAGCTAGAACAGGAATTAGCACTCCCTAAGTTTTCAGAGAAACTTTGGCTTCTTTTTAACTTATATGATGTAGTCAGATACTCTTACAAAATCAGGGATTCAGTCTTACAAAATCAGGGATTCAGTCTTCAGTGTCGTGTCACATAGAAGGCCCAGTTTTCCTCTGTGCTCAGATGCAATACACCTGTGGGATCTCTGACCTTTAGGGAGGTGAAGCCTGATGGGAGCAATCAGTGGTGCCAAATGCTTTGCAGCTGAAGGGTCTTCCCACTTGGTGTGGGGGGTAGGCAGGACAGTCTCAATCTGTTGCTGGAGTAAATAAAGGTCTGTTGATAATATTCTATGGAAAACTGTTGCTGCTTGCTTTTCAGCAGGGTTATCATCTACTGCTAAATAAATATTTAGTTAATCACCATTGACTCTATATCACAAACAAGTTTACTGGGGAGTAGGATTTCAGTGTTTCTAAGTGACTCTTGAAAAGCCGTGGGCTTTTCCAGTTGTGGTTACAGCTTGTGTAGCTTCTACAGGGCAGGGTTTGCAAGGAACTGGATTTGTTTGCCTGCTATCTTATTCCATGTGTCTTTGTATCAGATAATTTCCTAAGAACTGTCTGACTTTCAGCTGTTTATAGCACTAGTGTATTTAGCTGCAGAATTGAATTTTTTTTTTCATTACAGTGGCTGTGTCTTTGTGTTAACCCTGCCACAAACTTCCTTCTCTCAACAAATGGTTTTGAAAAGGGAGCTAAGAAATAGCTCAGTTGGAGAAAGTATTGTGTCTGTTTTTCAGTTTAGGAGCTCAAACAAAGAGGAAAATAAAACAACCTACTTCCACAGCTTTTGCCGAGCCAATTGTTACTTACAAATGTCCTAACAAAAATGAAGTTTCATCCCATCCTCTGTTTGCCAGTAAATAAAAGATAATTATTTCTGCTAACTGAATTCAGTAAGTCCATGCAGAAGTTTTTTGTTTTTACATATTAGTTACTTTCAGGGTCTGGAGTGACTTGGTACAGCAGAAACCCATTATCTCAATTTAAAGTTGCTGCCAGACTTTATCCTAAAAAATGTTACATGGGAAGTACACGAGATACTGTCAGTCTGAGTCTGATGTTTTTCTCAGATGCCTCTTAGTGAAGATAGGGCTCACAGTGTGAATATTTTGTGTAAAGATGAATGTAAATTGGTAAACAGAGTGGGCCTAATCTCAGTCACATTTTCTGGGGAACACACGGTGCTCTTTGTGCCTCCCATCCGAGGAGCTGGTCAGGTGAACATTGCAGATTGAACCCTCTTGATACTGTTGCTTGTGTTAGAGAGGCAAGTGGGGTCTGTGTGAGGTCCGCAGCACCTCCGGAGTTTTATTGCATTGCTTTCCCTGCCCTTCTGGGTATGGACAGTGGGAGAGGAAATCTTTCCTCTTCCTCAGTGCAACTGGAGGTTTATCTTGCTGCAGCAGAGGGAGTTACTTCTAAAAGCCAAGGTGACGAGCCCGGGGGAGGTCAGGACTAGGGAAGGCCCTGTCCCAGGTCTGCTGCACAGCTGCTCCCATCGCGTGGAGAGTCGGACTCGGCCGGAGCGCAGAACACCTGGATTAACTCTGCTCCGGTTCCTTGTCTGTGTGCCAGCACTTCCTGTTTTTAAAGATCCTGTTTACTGTCTGCGGTCCAAATATCCCAGGAAGGTGGGAGGATGGGAAGAAACATGGAAAGAAAACTAAACAGCGTTATTTAAGGTGGACTTTTTATATTTCTAGTTATGTGTTCGGCATTTGTTACTTCTCAGATCTGGCTTAATGAATTACATCGTTTTGCACTAATTTCCAAAAGCAGAACTGCATGCAATAGCTGACATTGAAATCTTTAATATTTGTAGCAAGGAGCAGAGTATGGTTCGTGGTGTGCTTTTGCTTCATGTTCTTTCTGTTCATGTTCACCTAAAACAATGTCGGCCATGTGAAATGGAGTATTAAAGAAAAATACGTAATCAAAGGAAAACCTTATTTCTATGGGTACAAAGAGGCATGTTGCTCTGATTTCGTTGCCAAACTTTAAGGCTTTTTATTAAGAGCTTGAAAGAGTTTGAGTGGTGCTCACTGAGCTCCAGAGCTCACACCTCACTGTGGAGGAACAGCTCCAACCAGACCAGAGCCAGGTGGAAGAGAAATTCTCATCCTGCTACATAGCAAGCCAAGCTAATTGCTGCAGTAATGAGTAAGCAGATATGTGAAGCGTAAAGAGAAGATGTGTTGCTTTCTAATTCTTTGCTGTGCTTTATGACTGTTAGTCCTCTATAAATAACACAGTCCTGCCCTTTGAGGTGGATCTAGAAATGGAATTACAGAATGATTTCAGACTAAAAAGGAAGATTTAATTCCAGGCTTTCCTTTGTTTAATTCTGCCTTTAACTGGAAGAAAATGTTCTAGGACAGACATTCTGCCTTTGGTATGTCATGGGATCCCTGGGGGAAAAGCACAGTCGTAGTGGGAATTGTAGAGGTCACCAGCAACTTGCGAATGTTTCTTTCTCGTGATCCTGTTTTCATGGATCCCAGACACTGAGTGAAGCTATAAACACCATGCCTGCGTGGGTGGGGGATGGTGAGCAAGGGGATTTGAAAATAAGAATTCACAAAGCTCTTTTGATTTTCTTGGAGAGGAAAACAAAATATTCCAGCAATAGTAAATCTTTTTAAACTCTTCATCTTGGTTTTGTCACAGCTGTTTGATCCTTTGTTTTATTCAGTAACATAAAACACATATTACATCTTTATAGTGAGTTTTTTCAGGATGACCTCACCATTAATTTTATTCGTGGTATCTGAAAGTCACTACAAGAATATTCTGAAATAAAAAAAAAAAACTGGACATAAGATATCTTTAAAGAAAACAGCTCTGAAACATAGTTGTCCCATGTTCTTGTGTCCAACTCAACTCAAACTGCTTTTCACTAATTTTCAGTGAGGTTTTACATTCACAGGAAAGAATGATCTTGTATTTCTGCTGCACTATAATTGTACAGATGCTACCAATAATTTTATCTCCTTCTAGAACAAGGCAAATGTACTCGGCCCTGTTTTTGAAGGGGGGAAAAGGTAGGTAGCTACAAATAAAACTGGTGGTGTTTGGAACTACTTGCCTGTTTCAGGGGGAAACTAATTGCTAAAATGTTTTTGACAGTGTTAAACCCTTCTGTTTGCTTCCCTCGAGCTGCTGTTTGTGATCAGATAAGCAATTCTGCGTATCCGCGTGTTTTCTGGGAAATAAGGATGAAAGTAAAACGTAAGAAATGAGACACGACTGCAGTGCAACATCTTCTGTTTTCTATTCT
Source organism: Platyrinchus mystaceus (assembly GCA_035041135.1). Taxonomy (NCBI): domain Eukaryota; kingdom Metazoa; phylum Chordata; class Aves; order Passeriformes; family Tyrannidae; genus Platyrinchus; species Platyrinchus mystaceus. The sequence continues at coordinate 6,766,432 of JAWWLV010000011.1, forward strand.
AAACAAAGCAGTATTTCTACCATTTAAATCTGTGTGTAATAATGTTTTCATGGAGGACAGTTTCAGACATCTTTGTACCAGTCTTCCTGGATTTTGGAAAAGTGCCAGCTTGGCAAGCAGGAAGAACAAAAGAACAGTACTGAAAATATCTAGTCTGGGGCAGTCTTACTGTCACCACACAGCAGGTTTGGACAGCAGCAAAATTAGACAGACAACTGTGCCCAGTTTTCTTCATGTTTTGGAGTTCCTGAATGTGTCTGAAGATGAGGATAAAACATTCTGGCATTTAGGAAGGTTGAGATGTCTCTCGCATTCTGAAAAGTGTTGTTCTTCTTCCAGGAACTCTTTTATCTACACAAACCCACAGCTTTTGTTTTGGGGATTCCCCAGTACTTTATAAAAACTTATTTGGGGGTCATACCTGTAAGTTCTTGATTCTGTCAGTTTGATAGAGAATCAAAGTTGTTCAATGAATAGAAGCCTTTTTCTTAAGGCAAAGCTGGGATTCTAGAGGAAACTTCTGCCTGGAAAAGAAATCAAATTAGACACGAATCCTTATGAGCAGCTCTCTGATACCAGAGATACCACAAATTACTATAAAACATTGCTACATCCTGTCTACAAAAACAGTGTAATGGGATTTGTCTTGTGACTGGAAAAACTAATGGGCCTCAATTAAAGTGTAGCAGTTTACTGAATGACTCATTCAATTTCAAATATGGACTGATAAAATTGCACTGAGTGTTTAGTCTGTCCTTTTGAATGGGTTTTGAAACACTAGCTGATGTTTATAGCAATGCAAAATTACTCAGTTCTCAGTCACAGGAATGTGTGCACCTCTTTGCATAAGCATCCCATACTTTATACATTCAATACAGTGTTACAGCACAGTATACTTCTTGCTTCCTTCTGTGCTTGCTAGATTTCTTGCTAGTTGGTGCATCAGAGATGGAAAAATTTCCTTGTAGAACCTGAAGAGTAACTGCAGGTGCTTGTGCTGATGAGACAGAACCTTAGCTATATGTCTCCTAAAGGGAACAATAATTATTTTTCCATAGATTGGCCCATTGACATGCATGGTGTCTCTTTACCTGTGAGGTGATAAAACTGTCACAGTTTACCAAAAACAAATTTTCTAAACTTGAAATCTTTTATTCTTAATAAGGGATTATGTCAGCTATATCAGATGATAGCTAATTTCTAGCCTGTAAAAAAATAGATTATATAAATCAGCATCAACATCGTAAGTGTATCTGGAAGCAAGTAGGAATCTGTGTTGTGGAAGGTGTGTTGTTTATCTTCCCACTTTCTTCCACCATATGTATGTTTACTCTTCCCGAATGGAATGTCAGAACTTGATCACTTCTAGGTTGGATGCTCAGCAAGGGCAGGGGGCTGCTTTCCATCCATTCTCCTCCCAGCCTGTCTTTGTGCTTGGAAATGCCCTGACTCGAGTGCAGCAACTTGCACGGGGCTTTGTTGAAGTTCCCAGGGTTTGCACAGTCTCACCTCTCCAGCCTGTCCAGATCCATCTCCCTGAGGATGCCACTTGTCCCTGGGCTCCCCTTGGACATTGAGCCGTTGTCCCCAAATCCGAGTGTGACCATCCGGACAATTCCTTATCCACTGAGCAGTCCATCCATCATATCCATGAGTCCAGTTTAGAGACAAGGATGCAGGACACTGTCAAGTGTTTTGCACAAGCCCAGGTGTCCCAAAGCTTTTGGCAGGGCAAAAGCATTTTAAGTGCTTTTGGAAGGTCAGGGATTGCAGGTGTGGTGTAGTGTTCATTTGAAGTGTTTGCATGTGCCCTTAGTTTGACTTAAATACCATCTCTCTAGAATTCCCTTAAAATTATAGTCCTTTCACTGTCGAAGAACATAATTGATTCTATTTATTCCAGGCAGCCTTCCAGATTTGAAAGTGTACACAGAAACACAAGCTGCCAGCTATACTTCAAAACTGTTTCTGTTTACATTTTTGCTTTCCAAATCCAAACCCTGGAGGCGTGATTACATGTGCGAGTGAGATGACTGTGCACACAGAATGACTGTGTGCACCGTTCCAGCACATGTCTGTATCCCAGTTTAAAACAAAAGCTGCTGTCTTGGTGCAGTTGCTCTGAAAAGCATAGGTTTTGGGATGTCATTTTTGGACTGCTGGCAAGTTTTTGAAGAAATGGTATTGAGTTGTCATTTAACGTTTGAATTCTTTAAGAAGCCAGGGCTGACATTTATTTTGAAGAGATACTCGGCTAGAAGGATTTAATATGTATGTGTGTGTCCCCCACTGCTGCCTCTGTTTCTTCCTTGGCAGTTGTTGGTGGGGAGGAAGGATAAATTACAGTGGAACGAGCCACCATTCTTGCAGTGAAAATGGGCTCTTGCAGTTCAGAGGAGTCTCAGCAGGATTGTGGAACTCAAAGACTTCTGGTATAAACTCAGTCGAGTGTTGTAAATATTTAATTTGACTGTGGTCCATCTATGCTACCACTGTATCTGTGTGGACAAGAAAAGTTCATATGACTGCATATTTTTGTTTGTTTGGGAGTTTTGTGCTGGTTTATGCTGTAACAGTGATGTGTTTCTGCCTGTGCTTGTAATTAAGAAATATAATTTGATGGCACTTGATGCAGTGATATGGAGAGGGAGTCTTGTTCATGCTTTGACTGATCAAACAGACGCCATTTAGCCTGTGTACTTCTTCTTATCTGTAAGCTGAGGATAGTTATTGGTAATTTGGAATCCTCCAAGTTACTCTAAATGGTGTTATTTGGGTTCACTGGTAATGTTTTGTAATTGGTAAGCTTCCCAAGTTTGCCTCTTTAAATACACTGTGTGTGCTTAGAACTTTCCATTTCAGCATCCGCTCACTGAGACTATTCCAGTGATGAGGGAAATAAAACAGCTTCTTTAAGCTCTCTTTGAAAAAGAAGTCATTTGCAAAGCCTTTCTAAATATGCATGAGGTGTTAGTGGAAAAGCATTTTTCTAAATCTGCAGTGGCACTTCAGTACTTGTGTGGATATTTTTAAAAGCCCGAACTACAACTACAAAGGAGGGATTAAAAAAGACAACCCTATTGCTACTCAGAGTTGCTTAGGAAGCAGTGGATTTGGGAAAACATCATTTTCATTCTAATGAGTCTTTGTAAGAACTGAAGTGTGGCAAGAGCAGGTACTGGATGTACTTGGAAGAAAACTTTTCAGAAAATAAGTACCAAGACATAGAAGTGCAGAAGTGAGGATCATTATTGTATTTTTTAACTTATGTAAAAAAATCATTTATATATTTATAATTTTATTCATATATACACAATATATATTTATATAAATGTACATTTTAAAAATTTGCTGAGCAAGGGGCAAGCATAGCATTCGTTGCTTTTCCACTGTGAGAACTTTCAGAAAGCTGGTCAAACAGAAGTGATGTGAAGCTGTTGGTTTGGGGCTTTCCCTTCCTTTCTGTTATTAAGAAAATTAGGATAGAGGGGCAGTCTGAAGAGGGTTTGTGACTGTAGTGATGGGACAAGGAGCAGTACCAACTGAAAGAGGGGAAATTTAGTCTAGGTAGATGTTAGAAAGACATTCTTTACTGTGAGGGTGGTGAGGCAGTGGCACAGGTTGCCCAGAGAAGCTCTGGATGCCCCATTCCTGGAAGTGTTCAAAGCCAAGTTGGACAAAGCCTTGAGCCACCTGGTGTAGTAGAAGGTGTCCCTGCACATGGCAGGGGGTTGGAACGAGATGATCTTTAAGGTCCCTTCCAGCTCTCAACATTTGATGATTCTGTGATGGATCTCTCTAAAATTAAGAGCAAGGAATGCAAAGAAGAGGAACTTCGTTTCATTACAGAAATTCTGGGATACTGGGTGAAAGTAGCAGGCTTCAGAACAAAGAAGAGCAAATATTTTGCAAAATGAAATGTTCTTCACTCTTGTCCCAGGATGCCAACAGTTTATGCGTGAAAACATCCTGAACAAACTCGGCAGTTCTTGATGGATTTCTTTTGCAAATACACAAATATTACCTCTGGTTAAGGACATTAAAAATAGGTAGTGATTACGAGTGTTTATTGGTGAAGTATCACAGTGTGCCTGCCTGGTGGTTCTGCTCTTTTTTTGGCATCTGCCCTTGGCCCCTGGGCTGTGAGACATCTCTGCTCTGCCCAGATACTGCTTCTCTTGTAGCTGCTCTAGGGTGGCATGAGCAGCACAGCTGGAAGGTCAGACACATGTTCCTCTCCTTTCCCTTGGCTTGGCAAAGACATTGATGCAGCTGCCAAAGGGAACTAGAACAGGGAATCAATGCTAAATGAAACGAGCCCAACTAAAAAGTGTTAATGGAGCTCAGTTCTTCTGTCTCATTCATGGGGAAAAAACGGTTTTGTTGCAGTAAGTAGCTTATACCGATCTAAAAAAGCTACAGCCAATCTTGTGTGTACATGGGTTCCTAAATTCAAGCTTAGAGGTTTTAGTAAATATTTATAGCTATTATGTTAGTGTTGTTTGAATACTTCGGAGGTTTGAGATGAGAAAAAGTTTAAAAAAGAAGTATATTTGAATATTAGATATTTTCATCTCCCATGCTACCTAATCACAAATTATAAGGTTCAGGTAAAAAAAGAATACTCCTTTTTTAAGACCATGTGTATATTGGCATTTTTTCCAAACTAATGTGATTCTGCTATTAACTGTTTCGTTTGAAGAGATATTTAGATAAAATACAAGTTCCTTAGGCATCAGTTTTATCAAGTCTTTTTTTTGTGAATGTGAAATATAGCCATGAATATTCATCTGTAATTATAAGCAGCGTTCAAACAATTTTTTCTGGAATCCCTGGCGATGTTTGTATTTTAAATTTTAATATGCAGATTTCTGATTTTCCCTCAGGTTTGCACGTGGGAATCACTGCTTGAAGAGCTTGGAGTACAAAGTTATCTCAAGATTTAAAAATGCCTCCACGACCATCATCTGGTGAACTATGGGGCATCCACTTGATGCCACCGAGGATCCTTGTGGAGTGTCTTCTCCCAAATGGAATGATAGTGACACTAGAATGCCTCCGTGAGGCCACCTTACTGACTATTAAACATGAACTCTTTAAAGAAGCAAGGAAATACCCTCTCTATCAGCTCCTTCAGGACGAATCTTCTTACATTTTTGTAAGTGTTACGCAAGAAGCGGAAAGAGAAGAATTTTTTGATGAAACGCGGAGACTTTGTGACCTGCGACTGTTTCAGCCTTTTCTAAAAGTTATTGAACCAGTAGGTAACAGAGAAGAAAAGATTCTTAATAGAGAAATAGGTGAGATTATATTTTATTTAAACATAGCTAACCTGTTTAACTGACTTCTCCTCTTCAAAATATAAAGAATTGAGATGGGTTCTGTTTGTCACATTTGCATTTCATAACTGTGAGTTGTTGCATCACATGTCCAAGGATGCTGATCATAGTAAAGCCAATATTTGTAAATGGTGAGTTAAACTCCTTTTGCTGTTCTGATTCATTCCCATCTAAAGCCTTGGCTTTGTAAAACATATTTGTATCTTGCCTGTGAGTTAGAGGATATATTTTTGCTTGTCTCTTATTAGCAGGATTTCACATTATTACAGAGCAAAGCCCGTTCTGTGTTTTGGGAAGTCAATCGTAATTTGGTTTTAAGTTTGCAGAATTATCAATTCTGGATTTAACTACAAATCTTAAACCACATTTGCAATAACACGTTTTGCTCTGGATTGCTTAGAAAGTGAAATTTCAGAAATTAGTTAGTTTTGCCTTCCCTTTTCCCCTTTGGACAAAAGAGCACGGGAAGAGGAGGGAAACAAACACCTGAGGTCTTTGGAGAGGCAGAGGGGAGACAAATGGTGATGTTTTGAATCACCTCTGGAGTAGCTTATTGTTTTCCATGATCCACTCAGGAAGACAGGCAGACTGGCATATATTCCAGCATCTTGGTTAAGTATTAAATTCAGGCAGTACAAACATCCCCACTCCTGTTTCGTTGCTAACAAGTGTGTACTGCAGTGGTAGAGACTTGTCAACTGGAAATACTTGTTCTGGGGTGCTCCTAATTGTTCAATTATTTAATGGTTGTGAATGCATCATAAGTAAAATGCTTCTGTTTTGTAAAGCTCAACCTGTTCAGGACTAGGGGAGAGGGGTCGTCAGGTAACCCTGATACACGACAGTTGAAAGGTTCCATTTGAACATTCATGCATAAATAATGATATATCCAAGTAACTCATTACATGAAATTATGTTTAAGACTGAGGACCTGAGAGAAGTGGACTGTTACTACATGAATCTTTGCCAAAAAGCTTAAGTTCAGTATCTCTTGGAGTACTTGTTGTGTGTCTTAAATAATGTAGGTCATTAAATAAAAATATTAATAGCTGTCATTCCGTTGTAAGCACAGTTGATTATGGTCCTAATAGCTACCAGCAATCCTGCTGGGGTTTTAGAACAAATCAGGTGTCACAGCTCCTCTGGAATGGGCAGCTGTTTTCTAACTTTTTCTGTGTCTGCTGAGTGCACTTAACTTTGGAATTGTGTGGTTCTTGAACGATATAAAACAGTTGTGTATGCAAGTAGAAGCCAGTGTTTAACACACATATTTTATGCTGTGTTTTGCTTAATACATGCTGGTTTTGTGACTGATAGAAGGAATCTTTAGCTGTAATTGTCAGTTACAATTATTTCCTCATGCTGCTTCCATGCTGCAGGTTTTGCTATTGGCATGCCTGTCTGTGAATTTGACATGGTCAAGGATCCAGAAGTACAAGACTTCAGAAGAAACATTCTCAATGTCTGTAAAGAAGCAGTGGATCTTCGAGATGCCAATGCACCACACAGCAGAGCACTGTATGTCTACCCTCCAAATGTAGAGTCTTCAGCTGAACTACCCAAACACATATACAATAAACTAGACAAAGGTAAGATCAATATTTACAGTAGAAACAAATGTATTTTCAGTGTTTGAAATCCAAGAGCACAGCTGGTGGCTTAGGTAAATCACTGGTTTATGTACTGTATTTAGTACACTCTAGCAATCCCTTACACCTTAAGTTCCTCACAATAATTTTTCTGATAGAGTGTGGGTTCAAAAGAATAATTAAAATTACCCTTTTTGCTATTCTGATAACTAAATCTTGAAATATAACTTGGTAAACAGACGTGACTTTTTAGTGGGTTTTGCAGTTTTCTATGATATTCAGAAATCTGGAATTAAATCATGCTAGATCAGTGAGCTGTCTTGCATTCCTGAAATATGAGTGAGTTACTGCTGTTTTCTTCAAGGCCAAATAGTCAATAGTATTCAGTTAATAGAAACATTCTTAACCTCAGGGCTAAAAGTTTGAATTTACACTAGAGTCAAAAATAAACTGAGTTCACCCAGTTCCTTGTAGAAGTTATAAACCCTCTGTCAGTTTGGACTATGAATCTTGTTTACATCTTTTTTTAATACTGAAAGCAGTTCTCTGTGTTGGGGAAGGGGTGGGAGTTGTTTGGTTTGGGGTTTTTGGGGGGGGAGTTTGTGCTTTTTGTTTTGAAACTGCATTAAAAAGATAGACCTAACCTGATTTTACATTTATTCTAGGGCAAATTATAGTGGTGATATGGGTAATAGTGTCACCAAACAACGATAAGCAGAAATACACCTTAAAAATCAACCATGACTGTGTGCCTGAGCAAGTTATTGCTGAAGCAATTAGGAAGAAAACACGGAGTATGTTGCTGTCATCTGAACAACTGAAACTTTGTGTCTTGGAGTACCAGGGCAAATATATTTTAAAAGTGTGTGGCTGTGATGAATACTTGCTAGAAAAATGTCCACTGAGCCAGTACAAGGTAAGTAACATAAAGGGTGTATTTTGAACTGCACTAAAATAGTCTGAATTTGTGGGGGAGAAAAGGGGTCAATTTTAGGTCTGGCTTTTTCATTAAATTCATCCAAAACACAGGAAGTAACAGTGTATTCCCCTTTAAACAAATCAGCTGATGCATGTGTGTAGTGTTCATGTTTGTTGCTTTATGTGCTTCAAAAGAGTGTGGGGAGAAAAGGTAATTTAAAATAGATTTTATAGCACTAGTGTAATTTTTCTTCTTCTTTCTTAACTCTAACATTAGTGATAAATCTGTGGTAGGTACTTTCAGAAATATCCTAGATTTTTGATGGCAAGAGGTGAGTTAGATTTGAATGGTGCTGATGCAACACAAAAGGAAATTCAATCAGATTATGAGACAACTGTTGCTACTGTAAATCTTTTCCTAAAGGGGTGGAAAAAAGAAAAAACTCTCTTTTCCTGTTACTTATATCTTTATCACTCCTTTAATAAGATAAAAACTGTAAACCTCCAGCACCACAGAAATCATTGTTGAGCCTTGCTTGTGTCTGTCTGTCCTTCACTGCCTGGGTTTTGTTAGTGCTGGGAGTGTGAGACCAAGAAGAGCATCTGAGCAGCCCTCTCTGGAACAGACAACAATGTCACCCTGTAGATTTCCTGACAGGCTGCTGCTGCTTCCTCTCTGAGGAATGAATTGTTGTAATAAACAGCTTCCATTCCTTCGGCTAAAATGGTTGAGTCTGATCTTCAGAGCAGTGGAGGAGAGAAGGAGGGGTGGGGGATCCTGAGTAATGGGAAAGGCAGCTCTGTACTATGGGAGCTGGGGAACAAGTGCAGGCATACATGAATAATTCTGTAGAGTCATCTTAAGATCAAACACCAGACCTATTTGATCTAGCGTGGCTTCCTCAGAAGCATCTGGTTTGCCTTTGCTGTGCTGCAGCAGAGCTTGCTCATTAACTCCAGGGCTGGACCTGAATTAACACTGTATTTTGTGGTACTGTTGCCAGACTAAATACTCTCAGCACTCAGACCTGACTGGACACCAACAGCCTTACAGCTAAAGTGTGTCAGGAGCAGTGCTGAGCGTAAGGTAATAAGCACAACTAACCAAAAATGATTGTCTGCTGTTTGCCTCGAGCTCCTGCCTGTGACCAGGAGTACCAGTTGCCTGTGCTAGGGCTGCTCAGTAGGCTGGTACAGCACTTGCTGTTCAGAAACAGCTCAGCTGCTTCCAGGGACAGCTTGAATCCGTCTGCTTTGTGCCGCGCTGCACCAGAGCTAAAGAGCTGTACAAGAAACCTCACTGGTCTTTTTGTCAGCTCTGTTCTCTCTCTTCAGTTCAACCTCTTGTTGTAGACATTGTTCATATCACAAAACCTGTATCAAGTGCAGCTGTACAACCCTACCCAGCATGTATTGAAACTTTGGGATGTTGTAACTGTGAACACTGAAATGGGTGTGCACACAGGGACACGACACGCTCTTTAAATATGCTTTACTTTTCTGATTTCCTGAATAGGTTTAAATTACCAGGAGTGTGGACTTTTAAAACATACAGCATTTTGGTTTTGTTTTGCTGCAGTACATAAGAAGCTGTATAATGCTTGGTCGGATGCCCAACCTGATGCTGATGGCCAAGGAAAGCCTGTACACCCAGCTGCCCCTGGACACCTTCACAATGCCGTCCTACTCCAGGCGGATCTCCACAGCTACACCCTACATGAACGGAGAGGCTACAACCAAATCCCTCTGGACTATAAACAGTGCTCTCAGAATAAGAATCCTCTGTGCAACCTATGTAAATGTGAACATTAGAGACATAGACAAGGTAAGGGCATCACATGATTTGCAGCAACTCATGGTTTCCCTCCTGAGTTTTCGGTTCTGCATTGACACTGGAAAAGAAGAGTTATTTAACATGCTAGAAAATTATACCACTTCTTATTTAAATTGAAGTACTCCATTCTAAAGAATATATCCATGTTTCAGCATATGGAAACTTGTATACTGCTTAAAAAGGGCAAGTTGTGGTAATTAGCTAAATATTCTGCCTGGGAGGAGCAGGATTCAGTTTGCATAGTTCCCTTCAGCAGAGTATGTAATGGGTAGAAAAAGCAAACTCATGTTGCTTCTAAATAATTATGTTTAAGAATGTGTTAGAGTAATTGGCAGTACTTTTGGTTAGGGGATGCTGGATAATGTGCTGCTGTCTGTGTTTATGAGAAGAGAGGTGTGGGGTGATGAGGGAGAAAAGGCAGGTGTAGGGTTCAATCCTGTCGAAGACATCTACAAGCCTGGCTCTCTTTCCTCAGAATTTGTGTGGTCTTTTCTTTCACTCAACCTTGGCACAGGAAGAACTGAGAATAAATTCCAGGGTTGGGTTTTTTTTTTTAGTGTTCATTTCAAGTTTGTTACTTTATTTTTTAAGGACTAGTTTTGCAATTAATAAAGAAAACGACCAAAGTGCTTTTTCCAGAAGGGTTTGCTTACATACTGGGCTTCACACCTGACAGAGCACAAATTAATTTGGATTGGGGAATCTTGGGGCTGTTTGGTTTTCAGTTTTGTTTTTGTTTTGCACTTGCTGAAAGGATAATGGATTGTAATCATGGTATGTGTTGACAGCAGTGCAAAAATTTGTTTATAGTAACGTTTCAGAGACAGTGCTAATATGGATGTTGTTTTCAGATCTATGTTAGAACAGGTATCTACCATGGAGGGGAACCTTTGTGTGACAATGTGAATACTCAGAGGGTACCTTGTTCTAATCCCAGGTAAGTCAAACACCTGAGTGACTGTAGAGAACCTGACTTCCAGGGCATCATAAATGATAGCACTGAGGGAGTAAAGGCTCCACTTAGCCATTACTTCACTCGGGTAGAGCTCCTTGCTGGGAATCCTTTGCCTTAAGTTTTGTAAAAATATATTACATAACCCTATATATAAAAATAACATCAATTCAGACACAAGCATTTTGTCTTGCACATAATTCTATGGTTTCTTTACTGTTTTACATGAGCATTTACAGTTGCCTCCGAAACACCAGCATTCATATATATATATATAAAATATCGCTCATAATTCACTCATTAATATTGTGAAACCAGCACAGCTCCAGGAAGCTGAGCTCTGGTGTTGCCTGTGGATCAGCAGCAGGTGTTCCAGCTGCAGCTTCAGATTTCACTTTGAGCATGAGGCAGTGTGATGTCATGTAACCTGCAGAGTGGTGCTGGGGAGGTTGCACAGTGTGTTCCAAAGGGGAACCACGTGGATGTGGAGAGATGGGTGTCACCTGCTAACATGGAAGTGACTGCCAGAGCTGGGCTGATTTTCCAGGGTGTTTGACGTGCTCTCAATATTATCTGGAAAAATAAATCACCTGAACTCACAAGGGCAAAAACAATTTTTATGTATATTTATATATAAACACTGAAGACATCTTTTAGCTGCCTGTTCTCATAACTTCAACTAATGAGGAGGTGTGAAATTCCAGCATCTGCTAGGATTAGATGCAAAGTATGTGTGCAGAATTCTTGACTTGCATTTTCTGACTTCGTGTCTTTATTAATAAACTTCGAAACTTTTATTTTTATCTGTACGTTTTCTATGAATGTGATTAGGTTTTATAATTAGAGGGCTAATAATATACATAGTTGTTGAAAAATAGACTCTCCTTCTGAGTTGCCCTGAATATAGCTGTACTTGAACTGATAGTTTAAACTGTTTCAGAGAGAAAATCTGGGAAAGGTGATGAAGGTCATGACTTAAAAACATGGATATAATCACACAGATCTGTATTTTATGAAAAGAACACATAAGAAAAGCAAATTGAAGTTTATCTGCCAGTTTCTTCATTCTTAGAGAAAGGCTTTCACTGTTATTTCTGTGTAAAACTGCTTTTAGTAGCTACAGACACATTGAAAAAATTAATGGTGTCCTTGGAAGCTGCTGCCTCTTTCAGCTGAGAAAATTCAATATGACAATCTGCTTAGGAGAAAAAACTGTATTCAGAAGTTCCTCTTCAAAAGCACAGTTCTTCCAACTGAGAGCTAAATTCTACTTAGAGAAGCTAATGAAAACAAAACCAAACTATTCCCATACCAATCTGTGCTGTTATTACTATAGTAAATAAGTTAGTACTATAGTAAATAGTTATTACTATAGTAAATAAAATAATATTTGAGTTAAGAATATTGATCTGGGTTTCCATGTTATATCCTCATCTTGCAGTTATCCTTTTCAGCAGTTCAAATTTAATTAGTTCTGCACATTTTTCCTGGTTTCTTTTTTTTCCCTGAAGTGACAAATATCTCAGGCTAAACCTTACATCAGTGCAGCAATATATGCAAATCCATTATGTTTAGGTTTCAGGAACTGAACCTACCATGACTTTTTAAACAGTGTTGGTGCTAGAAGGCTACTGGGGTGGTTTCCATTCCCAAAAGGAGTAGATGTGGTCAATGTGTATATGAAGATCCTTTTCCAGTAAGAAAATGTACTCTTCATGCACCTACACAGTTTAGGCTGGAATACAACACATGCCTTTTGGTGTAACTGTTGATTGAATGCACTTGCCTCCATGCTCTCCTTTAACCTGGTTTAATTCTGCTTTCTGAATCTTCTAGATGGAATGAATGGCTGTTGTATGACATGTACATTCCTGATCTCCCACGTGCTGCTCGGCTCTGCCTCTCGATCTGCTCTGTTAAAGGCCGGAAGGGAGCTAAGGAGGTAAAATGCTTCATGGATTTAATGCACTAACGAGCAAAAGCTACTTAAATCAAGTTTAGGAAAAATATGTGGTAAATGCTGTCCTGGCAAGGAATCTTAGTGCACTGTTTGATTTGAATCTGCTTAAAATAGGGTGGTTTTTTTTTTTCTTGTGTCTTATTCAGGCTACCACTATTTCTGTGTTTGGAAATTAAACTACACAGAAAAAAACTTATCAGTTAGAGTTGAATTTTCAAGTAAAGAAATTCTGTGTTCCTTTAGCATTTGATGCAAGATCTCAAATAGTAATTTTTAAGAATCTACGTGCAGCATCTAATTCTAGCCACCAGCATCATTACATTCTGGGTTTGAGTGTGTGTCCCAGGTACTACATAGGGGGGGTTTTGTCTTGGATACTTCCAGGGATGGAGCATCCACAGCTTCTCAGGGCAACCTGTCCCAGTGACTGACCACCCTTATAATAAAAAAAAAAAAATATTTCTTTTGCCTAATCTAAAACTATTGGCTTTCAGTTTAAAACTGTTGCCCCTTGTTCTTTCATTACAGGCCTTGGTAAAAAGTCTCTCTGTGTCAAAAAAACTTTCTACATCATCCTGACTTTTCCTGGTGTGGGGAAGGTGTTAGCATGTGTTTGCAGTTGATTTTATATAATTTTGTAAAATGACTGCTGTGACAGTCACTCATAGAAAAATACAATACAGCTTCCACAACCTGCTTTCTGCTAATCTGGGAACGTAACAACTTGATCTGGGAGGAATATATTGTTTCTTCTGACTCACTCTGCAGTAATTCATAGATGACACTGAAAAAAAATCATATTTTAATCTCTTTAAGGAGCACTGTCCATTGGCTTGGGGAAATATAAACATGTTCGATTACACAGACACTCTTGTATCTGGGAAAATGGCTTTGAATCTCTGGGCAGTACCTCATGGGCTGGAGGATTTGCTGAATCCTATTGGTGTTACTGGATCAAATCCAAATAAGGTATTTGCATGCCAGCTTCCTCCTTAAAAGTATATTTTCAAAATATGCTGTATTGTAATAAGTATCATTCAACAAGAAAAGTAATTTGAATTCCCTTTACGCAGGAAACTCCATGTTTAGAGCTGGAGTTTGATTGGTTTAGCAATCCTGTAAAGTTTCCAGATATGGCAGTGATAGAAGAACATGCCAACTGGACAATATCACGGGAACTGGGATTCAACTACAGCTACGCAGGGCAGGTAAGGCAAACCCCCCTTCCAAGATCAGCTTCTCAAAGTATTATTTACTGCTTTATTTTACTCAGTGTGTTAGTGATAAAACTGTTTTCTCTTATACCCTCATTTATTGTAAAAATCAAGTAATCAATTTTTTGTTGTGTGTTTAGTAAAGTGGGTAATATATTCTCCTTTCTTTATATTGCCGGTAAACTGACCTAATGCTTGACTCACCAACCAAAACACTTCAAAGAGAAACTGTCTTACTGTACAAACTGTTAGGGCGTTTTTGACATTTTTGTATTGCTAATTCAGGTGTCTAAACTACTTAGTTTAACTTTTCAAAGGTTGTGATTCTCCGTCAGTGTTACTGTTTTTCTTTGTTGCAGTTTCGTGTTTATATGTAGGCTTTCCTGTGTAACCCAGAGGTGCTTAAACTCTTTACTGCCTGTTTTATGGGCTAGTTACGACCATAAGTAGAGGGAATTTTAAGGGAATTGACTGGCACACACATGGGTGTAGTCCTTTATCTCTTCCAAGGAAGGGAGCTTGGGCGTCGACAGCTGGCTTTTTGGTGAGGTTTGGAGCTTTCTTCAAAGCACTTGTTGGATGAATAAAAGAAGTAAAAAAAAAAAAAAAAGAAAAGCAGCAAAGCTAAAATTTCTCTGTATTTAAAGCCATGGCTGTGAAATTAGTTGGTATGTTTTACATTTTCTTCTGGAGGCTGGTTCAAAGACTTGAGAGTTTCCCCAAGAGAGCTCCGTGGTCTGTGTGAAGAAGAGTCTCATGGTGGAAAGTTTTGCTGTGCCAACAACTGCGTAGGTGGTAGTGAGCGTCCAGTTTGGGAATTCTGGTGATATTTATAACATATCAACATATCTTGAACAACAGGCTGTATGCATTTGATTTCCCTTGATACTCTGCAGGAAGTCTATCGTAGAGTAGTATATCTGCTGTGCTTTATGCAGCAGTGCTGCTGAGCTCTCAAGAAATGTTTAAAGCCAGCTGGCTTCTTGGTAAATTAGATTCCTTTGCTATAACACAGCCTGTTACCTGGGCTTGTGTGTGCTCATCTCGGTTTTTTTCCATCTGTAGGCAAAAATAAAAAATGGTGAGAAGGATAAACTTACTTCACTGGCAAAATAGCGGTCAACTTTACACTGTACAATTGAAAAAAAATCCAACTCTGAAGTAGAATAAGATCTCGGATTACTGTCTTGTCTTTTTTTGGTGATAATCCTTGCAACACCACAGAAGAAGGTCATAGTGGTTAAATATGGAAAAGCTTTCTTTTTTGGTTCTGAATCTTTTTCACTCCTTTCAGCAGCTCTCAACCATCTCAAGCTGGGGGTAGAAATGACCGGTTTTATTTTGTGCTGCATTATGTTGTTCACCGGATCTCAACTGCTGCCATTTCTCCACGCCACTGATTCAGTTGAAATGTTAAAATACTGTATTTCCTCTGTGTTGTGTGGCAACAAAAAGTACTGTGTGGAGGGTTAATGTACCACTTTCTCTCTGCAGAGTAACAGAATAGCCAGAGACAGCGAATTGACAGAGAGTGACAAGGAGCAGTTGCGAGCCATCTGTACACGAGACCCTCTGTCTGAAATCACTGAGCAAGAGAAGGACTTCCTCTGGAGACACAGGTATTGAAAGTCAAAAGCCAAACAAAAGAAAAACCCTTGTTGACATAACCAGACTTCACCCCATTCCCTCTAAATTTGTCATGATTATATTGGGTTTTGCTCCCTTTTCCTCCGTACTGTGGATTTGGTGTTTTAGACAAGGCTTGCAAAGCATTCTGCATTGTATGTCTTGTTTAAGCCTGTGGAGAAAAGTCAGTTGCTGGTTGAGTTAAAATTTTCCCTGTTACTTCAGTCTCACCTGCGTGCATGGATCCTGACAGCCCCTCATGGTATCCATGGCATTCTGCTGACAAAGGAAGAAAAAGGTGCAAGGCTGTGGGGACGTAGTAGATGGATATTGAAGCAAAAATAATGTTTTTTACATGCAGCTTTTTTCTCTTTCACAGACACTATTGTGTGAATACTCCAGAAATTCTGCCCAAATTACTTTTGTCTGTTAAATGGAATTCTAGAGATGAAGTGGCCCAGGTAACTTAAAGCACTGAAGAAGTTTTAAGTTCTGAAGAAGTTTTAAAATATACTATTTTAAATAAATTCCTAGAAGTTAAAAACATGTTATGTGTGCATGATAAATTGAATTAAAACTTGGATGATACAAGTTGCCACTATAATTGACAGATGCCTCTGGTTCAGAGTTCTTGTTCTTTAGTTCAGCCTGAGTCTTAAGATTTTCTCCTGATTGGCATTACTTGAATCCCTCCTATGTTGCCAACTTGTCAGTTCCAGTGGAATTTGAGGTTTTGCTTTCATTCTTTTTGTAGTGGATAAAACAACAAAGTCAACTGGTAACTAAATATCAAATTGTTGATTGAGAGGACAAGGAAGTAAATTGCTTCTACTCAGATGTAGTTTGTGTCTGACAACAGCTGCCAATGGCTCTGTGTTACAGCTTCTTCCTAATCAGTGCAAACTTGTAATGTTCTTGGACTTCTTGTCCACAGATGTACTGTTTGGTAAAAGATTGGCCTTCAATCAAGCCAGAGCAAGCAATGGAGCTCTTGGACTGTAATTATCCAGATCCAATGGTGCGAGCTTTTGCAGTTCGGTGTCTGGAGAAGTCCCTGACAGATGACAAACTGTCTCAGTATCTAATCCAGCTGGTACAGGTATATAACATATTCTGGTGTATTTGTTGTCTTGTGTGTATTCAGTGATCACAGAGGCTTAAAATACAGCAAAAGTTAAGATGTTGAGAAAAATAGGTCAGCAAAAATATGTTTGCTTTGTGGATTATTTAGGAGAAGATTAAATGTTTATTTTCTGTGGTGCTGTGGTTTTGCTTGTTGATACTGAATGCCAGAATTTTGCAGAGATGCAAAACTGTTCTACCAACTGGAACAGGCAGCTATTTCAGCTGCCCTAACATATGGGAAAGTATGAGCAGAAGCATCTTCTCAAAATTTTGAGCAAGTTGAAGCTAAAATATTTGGTAACAGTAAAGGAAGCATCAGATGGTAAGTTCCTGAAATAGAGGCAGCCAGTGCACAGTTAGCATATATTGTTCAAATTCCAACACATGCAAGTATTAATACCAAGATCAGTCATTCTACAAAAATTAATGTAAAACATAGATTGCTTTTTATTTAACTGTCTTTAATCTGTATATTGCTCATAGAAATAATAACTGCAGATGATTTTTTTTTTCTCTTTATCCTTAACTAGGTTCTAAAATACGAACAGTATTTAGATAATCAGCTTGTGAGATTTTTACTCAAGAAAGCACTGACCAATCAAAGGATAGGACACTTCTTCTTTTGGCATCTAAAGTAAGCTTAATGTCATGTTAAAGGGTGGTGGGATTCCTTTTAGCTATAAATAATTACTTGTTCTAAAGGCTTGGCATACTAAATGTCCATTCTTAAGAAAATATTACCACTCAAAATAAAAACAGCTTTATATTGGTTAAGAGTTTGAATGCATAGTTTGGTGATATAAATCATGCCTTGCAGTTTCAAAAGCTAGTTAATAATAGATACTTAGGCATGTCCTTCTTTTTGTCTAATGATGATAATTGTAAAAACAAGGTAGTCTGAGACTGCTGAAAGCCTCTCATATTTTTAGCTGCCCAATCCCCCATCAGCTTTTTCCAGAAAATTTTGCAAATATACGAGGCCTAATGAAAGCCACTCAATTTGACCAGATAAAGCTTTGAAGAAGCTTACTAGAAACTATTTTTCCTTGCCTATTAGAGGCTTATTATAGACCTTGATAGTCCAAATATCTCAGTGTTCTTCCTTACTGAATATAACATGGGCTTTTGTAATTTATAATGTTGAGAAGACTGAGTATAGACCAGTCTGCAACATACAGGGCTGTAGCTCGGTCTCACCTAAAAATGCTTCTCTAAGCTGGTGTGATCAGACACAGAAATAGAAGCAAGGCATCTTTGTGCTTTCAGTTTTCTGCTTTCCCTGGTAACCATCAAGGACAAGGGGATAAGTTGCCTGGTTAACTTGTTTGAGGGGATGTATTTTAGGACTGTATGAAGATGTTACAAGTATAGCTTCATTTTTGGCACCTCTAAGTGGTCTTGTCTCTAAGCTGCAACTGTTTCTCCTCTCTATGTAGGTCTGAAATGCACAATAAAACTGTCAGTCAGAGGTTTGGTTTACTTCTGGAGTCCTATTGTCGAGCATGTGGAATGTACCTAAAGCATCTGAGCAGGCAGGTGGAGGCTATGGAGAAGTTGATCAACCTCACAGATATTCTCAAGCAGGAGAAAAAAGATGAGACCCAGAAGGTATTATAATCTGTCCATGTATCAAAACTGTTGCTGTTTTGTCAGAGGAATTATTTAGAACTGTTCTATGTGATTAACTAGGAAAGTGTCAATGCCGACTTCAGTAGATTCAGAGTTACATTATCCCAGGAGCTGTAATATTTTCTGTGCAGTGCCACCATCTACCTCTTCAGGCAACAGAACTAAAGTTAAAGGTTTCAGTTTGTGTCATGTGATTATTTATCAGGTACAGATGAAGTTCCTTGTTGAACAGATGAGACGGCCAGACTTCATGGATGCTTTGCAAGGTTTTATCTCTCCTCTCAATCCTGCGCATCAGCTGGGAAATCTTCGGTATCGTACTCAGTTCTGAAGTTTGTCTGGGGATTTAAGTGAATCTTTAGTCACAGTAACACTGACAGTGTTAAGTGTTAACATATTAAATGTTAGTATCTTCAAAGTTCACTGAATAAAATCTGTAGCAGAGTAATCCATAAACAGGCCAGTCATTTCAATCTAATGGTGTAACAAATCAGGGAACAACAGGACCCTTAGCTGTTCCTTTAAGGTGATGGGAACTGCAGTCCTTTTGCCAGTCGTAAGGACCACACACTGTTAAAGGAATATTTACAGTATAGCCAGGTCTTCTGTTGGTCTTAGCAAATGGTTAACATTGCACTTACTAATTAAAGTCTGGGTCTGAAAGTAAAAATCATGGATTGTCAGTTACCTCTGCATTTTTAATTTGGTACTAGTTCAGATATTACCCAAAATAGGGGCAACAGAATCATACAGTATTACAGAAATTTGGTATGAGAATCAAATTATGCCTATTTCATAGATATCTTATCTCTTTTAGGCTTGAGGAGTGCAGGATAATGTCATCTGCAAAAAGGCCGCTGTGGTTGAACTGGGAAAACCCAGATATTATGTCTGAATTGTTATTTCAAAACAATGAGATAATATTTAAAAATGGAGATGGTAAGGAACAATAAGTGTAATTCAAAAGCTACATGTCTGTTTATTTTCCTAACCTATTGTTTCGTGTTTTTTCTAAGCTTATAGAATACATAAATACAAAAAATAATTATAAAAATCAGCTGAGCAAAGCCATTTTTTTTTCCAGAAAAATTAAACATGGACAAATAAGTTTTTATCTCAGTCAAGTACAAATTTTGTATATTCTAAGATAGTCTGTCAAGGTGGAACATGATACTATTTAATATTTGTTCTTTTTACATGAAAATGATTTCAAGATACTACAGATGTGTAATCTATAATTCCATTTTGGAATAAAACAATTCATGGTTTTAGTGTATATTTTTAAAATCACCACCACAAGTTTATATTGGTTTTTGACTATTTAAAACATGCTTTTCTCTGTTGAGGGAACAAACCCTAAACTGTGCAAACCTCGTTACCTTTAGACGTATTTAAACATACTTTTGGGGGGGAAAAGTAAAGTAAGATCTAACCAAGTATTCTGGTGTTACAAAATTTGCAATCTTTGACTATTTCAGACTTGCGTCAGGACATGCTGACACTTCAGATAATTAGAATTATGGAAAACATCTGGCAAAATCAGGGTCTTGACCTTCGGTAAGCATTAGAAGTTTCCAAGCAATACTGTTCTTAATGGATTTTGCATTGTTTTTCTTCCCCGAGATTGCTCCTGTTTTCCCAAGGGTAATAAATGAAATGCTATAAATAGGAATGTTTGTACATTTTAGAGCAATATTTGATTTTTTAATAACCTTTGGTTAACTACTGGATTTTCTAAACAGAGGATCGTATTTGAGAAATTCTCAAGTCTTATTCAAGTGGGTATGAGTGATTTACGTACCAGGGATGGATACAAGGGCTAATGCTCAGTAGCCACACTGTGGTCCACTGGTTGTGTCTGTAGGTTTGACTTTGAACAAGTTGCCAAACCCACAGCCCTTTTGAGCGGTGACTCTTTGTGACTGGGGTTGTCATTTCAGTACCCACAGTGGGCATTGCCCAGTGTGATCTCTGTGCAGGTTCTCCATGTCTAGACAGCCTGTGAGTACAGCAGCTTCTGCAGGGCATTCAGTATAAACTGTTCTGCTTCTGGAAAACTGATGCTAGACAGGTTACGCTTCCAAATTCGTGTTTGCTGTGTGGTAGATTTTTAGGTGGGGGTGTAACAGCTGTCACTGCACTGTCAAGAAACCCCCAGTTTTCATTTCCTTATCTAGACAAAAAGACCTATTGGTCTGCATCATCTCTCATGAGTCACAGTTTTGCCCCCAGTACTGTAAGGAGTGACAGAATTATGGCTTTATCCAAGAGTGGGTTGCAGAGTTACACTTGCCTGTGGCTTAAAGAGCAGCCAGATACAGAAATCTGCAAAAATATACCCTCTCCCACCTCTTGCCACCATTATCTATAAAGCTAAAAAAAAAAACAAAAAAAAAAACAACAAAGAACTAACCTTTGTCTTTCAGGATGTTGCCCTATGGTTGTTTGTCAATTGGTGACTGTGTGGGACTCATCGAGGTCGTGAGGAGCTCTCACACGATCATGCAGATTCAGTGTAAAGGAGGCTTGAAAGGAGCACTACAGTTCAACAGCCATACATTGCACCAGTGGCTCAAGGACAAGAACAAAGGAGACATGTGAGATTTCCTGTTGCCTGTTTTTTCTTGTCCATGTGCTTGTTTTTGATGGAAATTTCAAGAGAACTGAAGTTCATCAAGTGGGAAATTATGTCCAAATTATGTCTATCTGGTTTTGGTTCTGTTTTCTTTTTTATCTGCCCTTGTTTCCCCGGTATTCCTGCTTGTAGCTCTTTTAATGAGAAAGGAAAATTTGCACTTCTGTGTTACTAGAATACCTGAGGAAAGTGTCTCCTTTTCTGTTTTGGATAGGTATGATGCAGCTATTGACTTGTTTACACGTTCTTGTGCCGGCTACTGTGTTGCCACCTTTATCCTGGGCATTGGTGATCGCCACAACAGTAACATCATGGTCAAAGATGATGGACAAGTAAGATATGTTTTCCTAAAACCATACCCTAAGGTCATCCCCACTTTGGTATGAGTTCGTTTTCCAAAAAAAAAAACCAACTATCAGAACTATAAGTAAATGATTGATTTTACTGTGGCTTAATTTAAACAAGGAATTACTAATCTTAAAATACCTTTCTGTCTTTCCAAGCTGTTTCACATTGACTTTGGGCACTTCCTCGATCACAAGAAGAAAAAATTTGGTTATAAAAGAGAGCGTGTGCCATTTGTCTTAACACAAGACTTCCTAATAGTGATTAGTAAAGGAGCCCAAGAATGTACCAAAACAAGGGAGTTTGAAAGGTGAGCATTTAAACTCCAGAGCTCTTTTCTATGGTGACATTTAATAATTAGACCTTATAACTGAAAAGTAGTATTTTAATTGGCTTGCAGTGGGTATGTTCTAATTCATTAGTTGAAGATCAGCCACCCACTTGTAAATCAATAGGTAATCTTAGCACTTACATGACCTTTGTTCCATGAAATCTCACTGAGATTTGCAGGGTCAGCATACATGTGATTAAAGATGATAATTTTTTAAACATCTGAAATTTCTTTGACTTAGCATTTAAAATCCTCTTGGGATTGCAAAACTGCAAGTACTGAGAATTCTTAAATGTTGGGTGTTACGTGCATCTTGCTGGTCACTCAGCCATACTTCTCCCTCCTTCAGCTGCTGTGATATCAGCTCTTCAGATGGCTTGTGTAGTAGTTTGTGATCTGCTGAGAAAGGAGAACTTTAAAATAATAATAATAGTAATAATAATAATAGTTGCTGTAGTCATTCTTAATATCTCTTTCCAGCAATCCAGTCTTTGAGAGGTTTCCATTTTAATCTTAATTTCATTATGTTGAGGGCAGGGGAAGACAGATTTTGAATTACAGAGTCTGTCTGAATTACAGAGTCTTCTACAGTGAAGCCTTTTTGCATTTTTTCCCCTTAACCTGACTCAAGTTAATGATTTCAGCATAAATGTGTATTTCTCATCTACTGTGATACGGCAAATGCCCCTGTTTTCAGTGTACTCTTCAGAGTATCTAAGGAGCAACAGCTACTGCTCTCATAAAACTACAGGAGAAATGCATCTCTGATGATAACCAGGAAAGCACTGTTTGCAGCAGTGTATGTGGAAACATGTTTTGAAATCTGAAATGTCAGTAGCAATGACTGGAACGACTCTGTGAACTCCCATAAATTCGGGCTGAACGGTTGCGTGAATTGCGCGTGGGGTTTAAGGCCAGAAAGCCTGACTTCAGTTTGGCTGCTGTGTTAGTCTGACCACTCCTAATTCTTACATAGATGAAGATAAACTAAGTAGGGAGAGGAGTGTATCTTCTCAGCAACATCATGGTGTTCTTAGTAGACTAAGACTGTCTAATTTTTAGTATCTGGTTACCTGAAAACTGTTTTGGAGGTGAAGAAGTAACATGCACCTCGTAGGAAAATACACTGAGCTTTTTTTCCCCCTGGTCTCTTCCAGGTTTCAGGAGATGTGCTATAAGGCTTACCTAGCAATTCGGCAGCATGCCAATCTCTTCATCAACCTTTTCTCCATGATGCTTGGCTCAGGAATGCCAGAACTGCAGTCCTTTGATGACATTGCTTACATTCGAAAGACCCTTGCATTGGACAAAACTGAGCAGGAAGCTCTGGAGTACTTCATGAAGCAAATGAATGATGCTCACCACGGTGGCTGGACAACAAAAATGGACTGGATCTTCCACACAATAAAGCAACATGCTTTGAACTGAACAGACAGCAGAGAAAACAAGAACTGATACCCCGCTTTGTGGGTACTGCACTGTTAATACCCGTTAGCAGAAAAGACTGGTTGCATAGGAATTGCACAAACCATGAACAACACTAGAATTTATGCCAAGAAAAGAGATTAATTGTTCAGACAACTGTCGGAAAATAATGTAAAACAGGGTTTCAGATAGCACTAAAATTGTACACTTCAAAAATTAAGCTTTAGTATGATGTGTGCAGAGAGACCTCGACAAATTAGAGAGATGGGCAATCACCAACTGTGTGAATTTTAACCAGGGCAAGTGCCAGATTCTGCACCTGGGATGGGGCAACCCTGGCTGTGTGTAAAGACTGGGGAATGAGGCTGAGGAGCAGCTGTGGAAAGGGACCTGAGGGTCCTGGTCGATGGCAAGTCGGATATGAGTCAGCAGTGCCCGGGCAGCCAGGAGGGCCAACTGTGTCCTGGGGGGCATCAGGCAAAGCGTCGCCAGCCTGTTGTGGGAGGTGATTGTCCTGCTCTGCTCTGCACTGGGACGGCCTCACCTTGAGTTCTGTGTGCAGTTTGGGGCACTGCAGTATAAAAAAGACATTAAGCTGTTAGAGAGCTTCCAAAGGAGGGCCGTGAAGATGGTCAAGGGTCTGGAGGGAAAGCCTTGTGAGGAGCAGCTGAGGTCACTTGGTTTGTTCAGCCTGGAGAAGAGGAGGCCGAGGGGAGACCTCATTGCAGTTACAACTTCCTCGTGAGGGGGAGAGGGACAGGCACTGATCTCTGCTCTGTGGTGACCAGTGACAGGACTCGAGGAAACAGCATGAAGCTGAGTCAGGGGAGGTTTAGGTTGGATATCAGGAAAAGGTTTTTCACACAGGGAGTGGTTGGGCACTGGAACAGGCTACCCAGGGAAGTGGTCACAGCACCAAGCCTGACAGAGTTCAAGAAGCATTTGGACAACATTCTCAGGCACATGGTATGACTCTTGGAGTGTCCTGTGCAGAGCCAGGATTTGGAATTGATGATCCTTGTGGGTCCCTTCCAACTCAGCATATTGTATGATTCTATGATTCATGTTATGCCTTAAGCCCAAAAAGGTAAACTTGGAAGAATGTTTCCTTTTTTCATTTGACAGAATAAATTAGAAGGAAAAAGAAAACAGTTCTAGCATGAACATAAGAGTCCATCGCTTATTATCTTAGATCTGGTACTACAGCAGGTAGAGACTATGCTGGATCTAGAAGAGTGGAGATAGAATTCAAGTGGTAGCAAATACTTCAATGCAGCATAGTTTGAAGAGAAGGAGTCTTAAGCTCAAAGGTCTAAAAACAATAGTGAGAGGATAGTGCCTTTTAAATGTGCTCGGAGGCGTTAACATTTGTGGGGTTCAGGTGACCCTTTGATTTCTGGGTCTGTCATCTGCACAGTTTCTGAAAGCAGTAGGAAATAGGCCCACTCAGTATGGTGTTTCTTCTGCTCAGTATTTCTAGGAGTGCAATTCATACCTTCACAAAGAAACTCCCTATCATCCCCAAAAACTGACTAACCTGGAAATTGAATGGTCAGAATTGGGTTTAGTGCAACAGAGAGCTGTAGTGTTCATCTTAGGTTTGCTTTAATCTAACTTGAACTGAATAGATTTTTTTCATACATGTTTTCCAGAACCTAAAGAAAGGTGAGTTATTAAAATTATTGAAAGATTATTTTTTTATAAAGGCTATTTATATAATAGGAACTATTATTAATATATATTCTTTATTTACATGATTTGTCCCATATTCACTCTTTTAATTTTGCAGCCCAGTTCTATCTGTCCAAGACTCCCGTTTTCATTAATGTCACTTAAGGTTACCAGATATACTCCTAGGACCAAATTCAGCCCTAGTGAAAGAGGACACAAGTACCAGTGAAGTAGTGGGGAATACACCCACTAATACCAGAGGTAAACTTGGCCTAAATCTGTTAAAAAAATTTGGGGAATCACTCTTCACATTACGGAAGTGATATGCTGGCTATTCAAAGAAAGTATATTTAAGCCCTCCATTTTTGGGTCTACCATTTCTCCTCTTTCTTCCTCCTTTGGAAGTGGTTGTTGAATCCAGTAAGATACATCAGAAATAGCAATTTAGATTTTCAGTATGATCAATAATAAGCAGTTCAACACGCAGCAGATATGTTGGCTAGCTCAAAGCATGTGGAGTTACCAAACATTTTATAGCTTTGTCTGTTTCGTGCCTGTGTGTAATATATATTTGTAAATCTAGTTGTTGTCCTTTAACACAATTACAATGTGTGCAATTAATGAAATTGGCACCACTTTTTGAAACTGTTCAGAGTACCGAGGATTTCAGATTGCCCTTATGCACAACTTCAGATAGGACTGTTTTTCTAATTATTAAAGAGGTTTTTCTAATTAGTGAAGCCCATAATTCTGTGGGTGATGTTCACCCTAACATTTTAAACTTGCTAGATTGGCAGCACTTGGAGTGAATTCCAAAGGTTTGGGGCTTTCGGGGGTTCAGCTTGTTCACTTGCAAACACACACCGAGGTGCCACTCAGAAAGTGCAATACCACGTGTAATATAAAATATGCTGACAGTTGGTGTTAGATTAGAATATAAGTATATAATAAACTGTACTTTGTGCAGGCTGTACTGATGAGGTAATGAGTGGTTGGCTTCATTAGGCAAATTGTAATATATTAAAAATGTGCAATCAATTACATTATGAAAGACTTTGGGGATTGTAAAGCCAAGGCTTTGGTGTTTCAAGACACTTTCGTGGTCAGGATCCTGCAGTTGATTACTGCACACAAGGACCCTTGATGTTGTGGGAGAAAACCTGGGTTTGTGAACGCTACAGAAGCTCCGAGAATAGTGTGGGAAATGTGAAGTTGTATTTCCTTAGTTCTACTAAATATTTTGGAGTAGTCCAATAGACTTCCCATTACTCTTTTTATTGACTGTTACATATTCCTTTTTGTTCATATGAATATTTTAACTTCTGCTAACCTTGGTTGTACTTTCTAGAGCAAAGTTACCCTTGTATCTATTACTTTGCAGTCAACACACACTAATGGTTTAGCTCTTAAAACACGGTTTAGTTTCAGTTTAAGTTTAGTTCACAAAATCTGAAACCCTGTTGCTGTCTCTCTTATTTTAACTGAGTAAACCTGTTGCACAAATGTCACATTAGGTGCTATATTATCCTTATTTATCTGGTGTTGAAACAATGCTTTACCTCGTTTATCTAAGAGATGGTCAGCTTTTTCCAGCCTGGATGAAAAGATCAACTCAAATTTATTGGATGTTATGAGCCCAACTTTCTTTGTACTTTGCCCCTTCCTAGCCCTTTACTTCTGTAAATATGAGTATAAATGTCTTTCAGTTCAGGCACACAGTGTTCTGCACCCTTTTTGCCCAGACAGAGGTATGAGGAATCAGGCTCTGTTTCCAAAAGTTACTGCAACTTTGTGAATAAGCTGTAGAAGTTATTATGAGAATCAAATAGTAAAAGAAAGGAAACTTCATAGGGATGCAGACATAATACAATTCAAGATAATTACAAAAAATTTAAATAGAAGTTTTTTAAAAAGCAGGAGAAACTCATGGGCTTTAAGCAGTTTTTATCATAACCAGGATGGGCATTTGAAAAATATTCTGCTGGTATTTCAGGAAAAAAACCCAAATTCTTTTCTCGAAGTGTTCAACCCTAATTACTGTATCCTGTTACGCCCATTCTGTGCTGATGTAATTTCACTGCAGATAGTGGAGGTTCTGTTTGCTTACTCTGCTGTAAATGAGAGGATGTCATCTGCTCACAGTATCAGAAATAAGATCTGCTTACAGACCATGAAAGCACCTGCAACTGAGCTCTAGAGTTTTACAGAGATAGCTTGGAATTTGGCTTATTTTTATCTATTCCCACCTCATGGAGATTTAAAAATGTTCCCTTTGTTCTGGAAATCAGCTGCACAAAACACTAAAGTAGCTTGTTTTGAGATTGAATTGAATCTGAACACCTTGCTCCTGCAGAACTTCATTGTAAGACTGGCAGAACAAGGAGCCCAGGACTGGGCCATGTGTTTTGTCACAAATTAGGAAATGGAGTTTTACTGAAACACAAATTTAAAGCTAGTAACTTTTTCAACTGTGAAGCTGTGTTTGTTTAATGACAGAACAGGCTGCTGCTGCTTAGTTTTACTTAGAATTACATTCGTTGCTTTCTTAAAGGTAGCAGAAGAAGCACCTGTACTGACTTTATATACACATACTTCTCTGTTCTGAAAGGGTGCATTAGTAATTTTTTTCATAGGTGAAACATTTTCAGTATAAGTTTTAAAATTTAAAAAAAAGGCATTTAAATAAAACCAAAATTGTAAGTGTTTTGGCATCTTGTGGAGAAGATACGAGCCTGCATATTAAGGACAATGTAGAAATTACCAAGTTTGTAAGAACTTTGTATGTGATGACCCTGCTGGTGGTGGTTTGGCAAGTTGTGGGGTTTTATGCCAACTCTCCTTTTTACGTAAAATATTAAATGCCCTTCAGTGGTCAGTAGCCCACATTTGTTGACAATTTGAAGGTATTTTCTTTTCTTTGTCATTATATAACTGACATGTTCCAGCATCTGTTCTCAGTAGTAATTATGAATTCCTCCTGTTTTGCATGTCTGCACAGGTTGCAGACTTGGGCTGGACCCATTCAAAAAACAAATATTAGAAAAGCCACTTGAAATTACTATTTTGTTGATGTCTTTGACATCTTGAAAATGCTTCAAGTTGATGAAAATGGTGTGGTATTACAGAAAGAATTGTTACTTGCTGCTTCTGAGATTTTCTTTTTTAAACCTTTTCCTCTTGTTTTAGTTTTACTTGAATGGAAGAACCACACTTGTTTATTTTTGTTTGGTTTTTTTTTAATACTATATAGCTGTGGATGTTGTTGCAGATTGTTGAATCCCAATTTAATTTTGCAATACATGTTTCATACAAATAATGAATTTGTATCTTTTTATTTTGTGCTAAAAGTTGTCTCAGTTTAGGTGAGGCTCTATCTGTCCAAAATGATGTGTAGCTCACCACCCCTGCAGCTGGTGTTGGTTTTGGTTTGGTTTTTTTTTTTCTGTTTAGTTTATTTTTTTACATGTTAATGAAGAGAAGCCAACTGGAAACTGGCTATAGAAGTTCTCTATCTGCATATGCTGACCAAACCTATAGGTGCTCTGCTCTTTGAGAAATTCTGATCTCACTTTGTGCTGATGCAACACTGACTTCAGAATCGCTCTGGATTCACAACAGCACATGAAGTCAGAATTAGACTGTACGTATATTAGAGTTCCAGATT
The DNA here is from genome assembly GCA_035041135.1 of Platyrinchus mystaceus. Lineage (NCBI taxonomy): Eukaryota > Metazoa > Chordata > Aves > Passeriformes > Tyrannidae > Platyrinchus > Platyrinchus mystaceus. The sequence continues at coordinate 6,794,689 of JAWWLV010000011.1, forward strand.
AGTTATTCTTAGGATTCAGTATGAAAGGTGTTCTCATAAGGAGAGGAATGTTTACTAGCAGCCCAGTTACACACTTTACAATTTTACTTTTTAAATAGTGTTTATCAACTAGCCTTTCCCCTCCAAAACTACTTTAACCTTGTCTATAGTTTGTTTCATTCTTGAGACTTCCAGGATTTTTGTTGCTTACCAGCTCAAATGTTTCCTCTTCCTACTCTTTCATAGCCTACAGACTTGTTGAACCCACACTCAGGAAAAATCATTGTTCTTAGTTGTCAGCAGGGTATTCTTGACTTCTGAGCTTTATGGGATAGACTGAAAAGCTTGAGGTCTTGTTGTGTGAGCACTCCTGACTCTAAGCCAGAGGCGAATCCCTCTGTCTTTTCCCTTCCTGATCCAACACCCCTCTCCCCTAAAAAAAGGACATGCCCATAGCATAAGAACATCATACAGTGTTTGTAAGAGATTAGTTGAAGCAATGCTCTGCCTGTACTTGGAAGTTTGTGTCCCCACTGGTTTGCCTAAGTGTGTCTTAAGTGTCCTTACTGTCACTTCTGTATGTGATGCAATATTCCTTCAGCATAAGGAAAGCAAAAAATACACTATTCTGTCTTGATTCTTTCTGAAATTCTGTTGCCAGATTCCCAACAGTTGTTAAACTGTTTCAGGAACCATTCAGTGCAGTGTAACTGCACCAATTTTGTTAGGAACCTGTTCCAGTAATAAAATTAATCACAGTTAAACCTGACTTAATTGTGTTGCTGAAGTTACAAAGAGCATAATTCAGGCAGAAGCTGTTTCCTTTAAGAGTCTTATATCTGTTGTAGTTTAGTTAATCCTTGAGAGTCAAAATACAGATATTCATAGTTGCAATCTCATTCTGCCTTCTTTCTTTAACTACTTTTAATCTATTTTCAGGCTCTATTGATAGTGTTCTATATCCTGAATTATCAAGTGCCCCAGGCTGTCCAGAGTTGTCTTAATGTTTCATTTGGGGCTGGGGAAAGAAGAGGAATAGATTAATCCTCTTGTCTTACAGTGTCTGTGGTCCAAATTCTTCATCTTCTCTTGTGAAGATAAATGTGTCATTCATCATCTGGGAGTATCATCCCTTCTCCTTGCCCCCTCACACCTCTTCAAGTTTTATCTGTGAATATCTACATTCACTTATCAAAATCTACTTCCCTGGTGGAGAAAAGGACTTAAAAAATACATGGCTGCGGTCTGATGTCCTGGATTCTCAGGCTTGAAATTTTGAAAGTATTGTTGTCATTGCAGAATTTTCAGAGGATTGTTGAGGTTGGCAAAGAGCTTTGGAGATCATTTAGCCCAGCCACCCTGTTCGAGGCAGGGGCAGCTCTAGAGCAGGTTGCCCAGGACATTGCCCAGTTGGGTTTAGAGCCTATCCAAGAGAAAAAAATCCACAGTCATTATTTTTCCCTTAATCATGTTTATACGAAATATCTTCTGTTTCATTACCTGCTGTCGGTGGGCAGCACTGAGAAGAGCCTTGCCTGTCTTTATTCCTCTCCATCAAGTATTTATGTACATTGACAAGATGCCCCCTGAGCTTTCTCTTTGACCAGGGTAAACAGTCCCAGCTCTCTCAGCCTCCTTTCCTATCCATCATCTTTACAGCCCTTCATGGACCCATTCCAGTGCATCCATGTCAGGCTGGTACTGGGGACCCCAGTACTCCAGGTGTGGCCTCACCAGTGCTGAGCAGAGGGGCAGGATGAAGGCTCAACTCCCTTGACCTGCTCTGCCAAAGGCAGCCCAGGATCCTGTTGGCATTTTGGGTAAATAGAGCCCAGGAGGGTGTCACCTCTTGATGCTTCTATGTAACTTGGTTGAAGCTGGCAGCCAGTTACATGTCTGCATCAAAAGGAGAGTATAAACACCTAGCAGTGCTTGAAATATCTTTTAAAAATGAGACAATTACCTTTGAAATAACCACTACTGGGGGTGGGGGGGTGGGGGGTGTTGCCATGTGTGTGTCATTCTGTGATGAAGGTCTGTGGTAAAGTAGGTAGAAAGCAAGACATTTTTAGTAATAATGGGCCAAAAAGTATTTAAGATGCAGCAAAGATGCATGTGTTGTCATACTGAGAATAGTCTTGCAGTACTTTAAATAAAAAAAAAACAAACCACAAACCCTTTTTTACCCCTTCTGCTGTGCTACTCAAGTAACAAAAGTTTGGCCTATGATACTTATTGTAGTTATGTTCATGGGAAACTGTAAAAAGTCTGCTTTTTATTTATCTTCGCGGTCTGTATCATGCTGTTTATTAAAAAAAAACTACTTTTGTTTGGTTTTTATCACACTTTTGAGTGTTAATGTATATACTAACAACTAAATTAAAATTATATGGTTGGTACACTTGTGAATTCTGAAGTGAGAATTTAAGGAATCTTCAGCCTTGGGGTGTGATTTGGTGTTGCAGCTCTGCTTTCAAAAAAGGCTGGAAGAAAGGAGATGGGAATTGCACACATCAGTTAATGATGATGGGGAACAGAAGTAGAATTTGCATTATTTGCGGGTGGGAAGTCCCAGATGCACATGGCATTTGTTCCTGCACACGTTGATCCTCAAAATAAGTAATTCTATTTTAGTTTTAGATGTGGGCTGTAAAAAGTTGTGATAAGAGAGCAGATATTATTGAAGTGTTTCAGCTGGATGGTTTTAAAGCCCCTGCTAAATCAATCTGGTTTGGTTTATTTTTGAATATCCTTCATGTTTTCATTATCAAAATTAGATTTTAAACAAACAAACAAGCAATGTTGTATTTTTGTATCCAATGCTAACTTTGAAAGAGTGAGAAACATATTTAGGGAAATTACTCACTGGCAAATACAAGAGCATGAGGGTGCAATGGAAGCGCTTCTGTGGACGTGTTGGTCTACTTTGGACTTCAGTTGCCAACAAACCATTATTGTGGGAGGGATTTGAGCTCTCTTGATGAGGATTTCACTTTTTTTGGAGGGATGAGGGAAGGGTCAGGGTTTTTACTCAGGCCTCTTCAACACATTGTTGTTCCCAGTAAGCTTTAAACTTTGTACACTGGTCAATTCTGTTTCAGGTAACACTAACCAGCTTTCCACTGGATCGACTCCATAATAAAAGTTGGACATCATAATCCTTATTTATTTTGAAGCTCCAGCTGAGCTCTAGTCAGGAGAGAGCAAATCCAACTATGGCTAGGGGTTTGGAAGTAGCTGCTTCGGTAACATGGACTAGCAGGTTAAACTTCTGTTTATTACAGCATAAGGTGAGTTTTTTACCTTTCCTAGTAACTATGGAATGGTTATGAGTGGTTACTACTGTGTGTTAAATGCACAGGATGATTCAGGGAAAGGAGATCATCATTTCTTGTTCAAATGCGAATTTTAGACTTTGCTGCCATTACCATGGTGTGATTTTTTATTTTTTTTTTTTGTGGTAGTTCTAGGTCTGGATACCTAAAACATGAAAAAAATTATGGAAAAGTTGCAAAATAATGCTGGTGAAACAGAAGAAAGATTTGCAGTCTGGGCAGTTTGCTTTAGCATGGGAATCTCAGTGAGCCCTCCTGATTTTACCCTCAGAAATCAGACTGGTTTCCAACCTGCCTTTCCAAATTGATCCAAAATCTGAACCCATGCAACAAAAGAGCAAGAAACCCGATGCTATACAAGATACCTCAGGTAACCTCTGATATGTCCTTTTAAACACTAAAAAATCTACCTCTAGCAAAGGTTTTCATCATGAGCTATGTTTCCTGCTTTCATTGTAGAAAGGGTTTACTCCATTCTTATTTTGGAGAAGATACATCCCTGCTAATTGAAATAAGCATCATCTGTGTTGCCCATTTAAACAAAGATGTGAATATCACATGGACTTTTCTGCATTTCCGGTTGGAATTGGTTCTGTGTGATTAAAACCTGGCCCAGAGCTGCCTGAACATCCCAAGCACTTGGTGGTTTAGAAAATAAGACTCATTTAGACTTTTCTGTCCTAAGCACTGATAGCTCTGTTTGATGTCTGTGACTTTGAACTGGATCTGCAGCTTCAAAGGGGATTCTCCTTAGATGTTTTTCTTTCACTCAAAGCTTTGTCTTTTTATCTGGCCTAAGTGGTGTTGGGCTGTGCTGCTTTGGGTGGAGAAGAAATCAGTCAAAAGGCACAGAAGATGTGTTGTGCTTTGGTTCATCAGAGTTTGCCTCACCAAGCAGGACTGAATTCAAAGCAAAGGGTTGGGCTTGGGCTTGGGTTTTTTTTCTTTCCTTCCCCCGGCAAAGTATGGATTTTAAGTTCTCATCACTGCCCTCTGCTGGGAACTGTGAAAAGTGCTTTTTTGGAATATTTACCTGGAAAAGGTTTTGGTGAATAGAGGGAGAAGTATGTGGGCATCCACCCATTTGGGCGGCTATAGCCGATTTATGAGAGCTTTAACACAAGCTGTCCTGGAGAAACCTCAGCAACCATGGCTGGAATAAACAGCAGAGAACAAACTGAACTGGGCTGCCAGGATCTTGCTTGATTGGTAATTCAGCTAAGAAGATCATAGATACCCCACATTTATTTAATTTCTGAGAGCTCAGCAGTGTGCCAGCAGAAGGACACCTTTAGTTCTGTTTGTGCTGCTTACACCAGAACTCCTGTGTGATCAGAGGATGAAGCTCTTTCCATGTGGCTCTAAGCAAATCACCCTAAAGACATGATTCCAGCTTCATAACAAAAGGCTATAGACAGAGTAAGTCCAGTCTCACCTGCCAGCTAATGAATAAAACTGAGGCCAGAAGCCGGATATAATTTATTTTTACTAATCAGTGGAACAACACCATTAGGGATTTTGTGGATTCTCTGCTAATTGAAAGCTTGTTCTTAAAATTAGGTAAACTCAGGCTAAGCCAGAGCAGAATAACTCAATGAATGAAATATCTGGCAAAATTCCATAAGATGTTTTAAGTTGTGGAAATAAGTGTCTGCAATGGCCTTCCTTGTGTCTTTAACATAAATAAGTAATTTTTCAAAACAATAAGATGCTGTTTGAATTGCTCTGCTTTGTGGACAAATCCAACTTGATGCCTTTTTCCATGGCATGACAAAAAGTGAAGATGAAGTGAGCAAAAGGAGGGAATCCTTTGTGATTATAAATTGGGAAGAGGGGGATGTTGCTTGTTTTCATTTTCAAACCCTTATTTATATATATATGACAATCACAGAATTGTCAGGGTTGGAAGGGACCTCAGGAGCTCATTCTGTCCAACCCCCCTGCCAAGGCAGGGTCACCTGGCGCAGGTGACACAGGAACGCATCCAGGTGGGTTTGGAATGTCTCCAGAGAGGAGACTCCACGACCTCCCTGGGCAGCTGCTGCAGTGCTCTGACACCCTCAATGAAAAGAAGTTCTTCCTGATGTTGAGGTGGAACTTCTTGTGGTTTAGTTTATGGCCATTGGTCCCTGTCCTGTCGCTGGGCACCACTGAAGAGAGTCTGGCACCTCTTGGCACCCACCTTTGAGATATTTCTGTGTATTAATGAGATTCCCCTCTCAGTTTTCTCTTCTCCAGGTGAAATAGGCCCAATTCTCGCAGTCTCTCCAGGTAACAGAGATGCTCCAGACCCCTCATCACCTTTGTGGCCTCTGCCGAACCCTCTCCAGTAGCTCCTTGTCTTCCTTGCACTGTATATATCTCTTCCTTGTACTGTATATAGTTATAATATACTTTCTATTGATTCTCCTATTTTCCTATCCTTTTTTTTTTTAATATATATACACTCCTAAACAGTAGTTCTAAGGGACATTTACATTTATACAAAAAGCAAATTTGAGCTTTTATGAGGCTCTGGCTTCGACATCACACTCTCGTTTGTGTAAAACCTGAATATCTGACGCTGGTCAGGTGGAGCTATAAATTATACGTATGGTATCGGATGCAGATGGAAATACAAATTAAATATAAATTAAAGGGTTATTTTCTCTGTGTCCCGTCCTTCCCCCACACACACGTTGCTGAGGCGACGGGCGGGGTGCGGCGGCGCTCTTGGCCGGCAGGGGGCGCTGCGGGCGGCGGCCACGCGCCCGTTCCCGCTCCTCGCCCGCGGGAGCAGCGGGGCCGGAGCGGAACGGGACGGGGAGCGGCGGGAGCGGCGGGGCAGGGCCGGGCCGGGCCCGGGCGGAGCACAGCACGGCACGGCACGGCACAGCACGGCAGGTGAGTGCCGGCGGCAGCGCCCGGGGGAGCCGCCCGTGCGCCGCGAGTCAGGGCCGGGCCCGCGGCGCTGCCGGAGCTGCTCCGCGGCGGGAGCCGCTCCGCGGCCGGGGCGGAGCGGGAGCCTTGGCCGCGATCCCGCCCCTGCTGCCCGGCGCGGCCTCCGCGCAGGCCGCGGCCCCGGGGGGAGCGGGATCCCCGTGCTCAGGAACAGAACACCCCGCGTTACTGCCCCGCGGCCCGATCCGATCCGCGGGGGAGAGAGAGGCTGAGCTTCCCGGCTGCGTTACCTGCGGTGAGGGTTGCCGTGTCGGTGCTTCCCTTGCAGTCAGATGAAGCGATGAGGGTGTTGGTACTTCAGACAGTGATGTAATGCTAAAAACACTGATTTCCTCCTCCCCCGCCCCCCATCCCTTAAAATTTTAGTTCAGAGAAATTGTTTCATCTCGTGAGAACAGCATTGACTTGATGAGGGCCCTTTTCTCCCTGTTTTCCCTTCTGGTGCATGGCACTGACTTCAGAAGATCTGGGCCCGTAAGAGCTCTGGTATTATGGTAACCCACATGACACTCCGTGTTTGCAACCCTTTCTTTTTCAAAACTATTTGGTCCCATCTACAGCTCAAGTATTTGTGTCGTTTCCAAGTATTTTTCTGCCATCAGGAGCTGACAAGTGCAGCAAAAGACAACTAACCTGAGACAAAAGGAAGAATATTCCAGTGCATCTACCTTATTCATTTTGATGCTCTAAACCAAAATTAATATCAACTTCTTATGTTGCTTTCTAGCTTCAATTTCCGTAGGTCCATTCTTTGTATTACTTGTATCTAATTCTCTGGGAGGTTTTTTTTCTGCTCAAGTTTTAAAGTGGTTTAAAAGGCTGTCATTCCATAGGTGAAAGTCTTCTTGAGCTGATGCATTCCCTACCTTTGGAAGTTGTACAGCTATCAGCTTCTTAGCTGCCTGGCTTCCTGATACTGAAGAGTCTAGGACTTCTGGTAAGAGAGCATGACTTTGTTAGTATGTTAAACATTAAAACTTGTTTCTGAAGGGCTCTGCTTCAGAATATCCAGTTCTGACAAATGTCAGCAGGGTGCTGGAGACCTTGTAGGTGACCCTGAATGCTGGAGTGCCTGGAGTCCTCACCTGCCTGTCTTTATGGTGAACCTTCTTTTGTTCCAGGGCAGGAATGTGAAACTGGACTTCAGCAGTTGTGTCACTTCATGGGTTCTTAACTGTAAAAAAATGGGCTGGGGGGCAAGAAAGGGGAGTAAGAAAAAAAATTCCTGTATTTAATAGGCAGGTTTTCAAAATGCTTGTATTGTTCCATAAGGTCCTGAAAGATAAACTAGATACAAAAAAGTCTAATTCTTGAATGTTGTTACTTTACAGTTAATTCAGACTGTTCAAAATGAACGAGCATCCTAAAAAGAGGAAAAGGAAGACTCTGCATCCTTCTCGGTACTCAGGTCAGTCTGGAGCTTGAGTTATGTACACTTTACTGAAGTTTATCTTTTTTTCTCAGAATAATAACTTTATGAGAAGGGACCACGTGTGCTAATACATGGAAAAGTAGTGACACAAATGGTGGATAAGAAGTTCTGGCTCGAACGTACCAAGCACCCACTTTGTGGGCTCTCTTGTTGGGTTACTCTGAGTCACAGGATGACAGAATATGCTGAGTTGGAGGGAACCCACAAGGATTCATTGAATCCAGCTCTTAGCCCTGAACAGGACCAGCCCAAGAGTCACACCACGTGCCTGAGAGTGTCATCCAAACACTCCTTGAATTCCATCAAGCTTGGGAGCTGTGACCACTTCCCTGGGGAGGCTGTTCCAGTGCCCAACCACCCTCTGGGTGAAGAACCTTTTTCTAACAGCCAA
>JAWWLV010000011.1:6812466-6862990 GCA_035041135.1 Platyrinchus mystaceus
TGATGCTCAGTGTCACACACTCCAGCCCTGGAGAGAATACACCACTTTGTGTCTCCACAGAAAATCCTGTCTGAGTTTCAAGGCACAACTTGTTCTTTAGACACTGGGGACTTGAAGAGCTTAAAAAAAAGCAACTATTCACCAGAACAAAGTATGAACTCTGTTACCCCTTTCCAGAGAGATCCTGTCCAGCTTTGCTTGAGAACTGAATTAGACTGATGTACAGACTTGTTCATGCTGCATATTCATATTTGTCTTCTCCTTATGCTCTTTCCAGACTGTCAATCAGCTTGCTCATGCGCTTCACATGGATAAGGATTTGAAAGCTGGCTGTCTCGTCCACGTCTTTTGGCCCAAGTCAAAGTGTGCCCTGTTGAGAGATGATTTGGTTTTAGTGGACAGGTATGTTTTCTGTTTTAGTAAATGATTTCTGAAAGAAATTAGCCGTTAGAATGTTTAGAAAAGAGACTGAATTAGGTTCAAAATTATTGAAAGGCGCTTTTTTTGTTTGAAAGTACAGAGTTTGTTCTTTTGAATATACTGGTGCCTGCCATCACCCCCCTGATTTTGGCCTTGTAGCAGTTGGAACAGTCAAGTGTCTTGTGACTGAGCTGAATAAGGGACTAGCTTTTGGCTGAGGATACTTTACCTTTAAAACAAACAGTATGGAAACATGGACAGGTTTGTTGCAGCAACAACCTTTTGCCCATTTCTTCTCTTTAGACACTTCAGACCGATCATGTGAAGTTTAAAGCAGTCTGGACTTCATTTTTAAAAGCCTCTGATAAGTGTCTACATACCAGAGTAGTGGGTGACCTCAAAATGTGGTTGTGACTGTCAGCTGTGTGTGCCCTGTGTTGGGCTGGCATTTCCTACAGTTGGTGTGTTGAGAGGCTTCTGAAAGCTGTTGCTTTGTCTATGTAAAATGCCCTTATTTCTGGCCACTGAGGTACAACCTGGTAACAGATTTTCAAACTTTTAGGTAATTTATACCTAATTTGTAAATCAATATAGATTGAATTTGAGAATAATTCACTCAGGTGTGAGTGCCTTTTTAGGTATGATTTCTTCATATCCAACAAAATAATACCCAGGGTGTATTCTAATAAGTTGCATTGCTTTTGGTTCCATCTCTAATCTTGTACCTTTGAAATCACTGGGAGTTTGTTATTATTTTCTTGGGTGCAGGATTTGATCTGCACAGTCTCAGTTGCTGAAGGTGAAATGCAAAGGGAGAGGAAAAGATCCTGGATTCTGATAGAACAGATACATGGAAGGAGCAAATAATCTCTTTACTTAATTGAGGACATTTGAACCAGCAATAATTTAGGTGTTGCAAACATGACTTATTGTTCATCTTTCACTTTATTTTTCTTTTTAAACTGACAGCACTATAGTTTTAACTTCATTTTAGTTTCTTATAGATCTATGTACAGCTTGCATAGCATATCAATTTGAAGTAAGACTTTATTAATGAAAAAATTATATTACGTTCCACTGTCTCTTCTGATTAAAATCTAAACCTCAGGATACAGGGAGGGAAACAATTCTGTGAGACTGTCTGGGTTTCTGATAGACTGCCTGTCACTTTCCTTGGCAATTGTGCTTATTAATACTTACTAATTAGAAATTGCATTTGTAATGAGTAGATGGTCTAATGAGCAAGTGACTGATAATGCTGGAGGATATTTGGCTTTTGTGGTGTTCACCTTAAGCTTGATATAGGCAGCAGCCTCAAGGTATAAAGCTTTGTGTCTTCTTACAAGGCCCCTAGGCAATCCCACTCTATTTTTATCAGTTTATAGAAATCAAGGACTCCTTTGCTGTGTAAATAAGACTTTGTGTTTTTGTTCTCGACAGCCCTGGCACAGATGTCACTACAGAACTGGACAGCTGGATTGACAAGTTCTGCTTGGATGCTGATGTGTTTGTCTTGGTTGCCAACTCTGAATCAACTCTCATGAACACGGTATGATGTGCGATGATTTTACATTTCCTCATTTAAATATTCAGCAGTTCCCTCATAGCTGAGACCTTTACTGGAGGTGAATCACTGCACTTGCATCTTGTGAATAGGATTTGGGGGTAGGAGGCAAGAAACAATGTCCATCCCTCACTAGGGAAAAGAGAACCAAGCTTCTTAGCAGCTTTGCTTGCTGTGCCTTGAGGATGGTAATTGTCCTTTAAATTTAAATTGCTTTTTACATAAATGGATGACATAGTGCTTGTCTTGCTTTGCTATTTGTCAGTATTTGTCACGTGAAGACACGTGTATTATCAAAGCAGTTATGGAGTATTTCATATCCAGAAGTTCAGTAGGTGAAGCAAGTTAAATTTCTGTCTTGTTCCTCATGTGTTCCTGTCTCAGGAGAGGGTGAATTCCCCTGATTTTTAATACAATAGACAGCAGAATGCTCAAAGACAGTATTTCCTTGCATTCTAGCAAATAAGAATAGTTTGATAGAAATCTGAAAACATGAGTTTACAAACATAGCATTCCTATCTCCTGAGCTGAATCCACAAAACCTCAATACAAGAGATGTGATTTAGAAGAGTTAAAAAGGAAAATTCTGACATCCATAGCAAAGAGAGAATTTGGTGTCACTATGGCCTTGCATTCCCCATTATCTCAGAAGTGACACTTCAGCTTTTAGTATGAAAAAGTCTAGAAGTTGTTCACATTATGTGCATACCATAGTTTTTGGTGCTTTTTAATTAAAGGAAGAAGGGGAAAAAATGTTTCAGTGAACATCTTGTTGCTGTATAGAAATCTGGAAATAATAGGGCCCTGTGTGCCAGATTTCATTCTGGTGTGATGAAATAACAGAGAAAAGCCCAGATTTGATCTGTTTCTTTCATTTGTTCAGAAAAATGATCCACTAAAAACAATCTGAGATAATAAATACACAGGAAAGATTAATAGCCTGTATGTCTGCTGAAAGATTCTGTTAATTCTGTTTTTATCTGCTCCTAAACACCCAGACACACAAGGGCTCCTCTGCTTTTTAATGTGAAATTTGGCCAATCTTTGCTCCTGTCAGGCATGGCCAAAATTTGCTGAATAGAAATAGGTTAGTCTGGCAATTAAAGTTATGCTGAGGTTTTTGATTGCCTTGCCTATAAATCCTCCCTTGATGCTGAGCACCTTGTGATTAGCATCTGGAAATCACCAGTGTCCAGGGTGTCTGTCAGAGGGAAAGGAAGTAGATTTTAGTTGTGATTGAGGTTTGGGCTCAGTAAACAGCTCTCTTGCTCTTTCCATTTTTTTTGTTTTTTCAGCCTGGTAGACACAAATGAAGTTGCCTTTAACAATTAGGTAACTACTTAAAAGTATTTTTATTTTGCTTTGCATTGTGGCAAACGGTAATTTCTTCATCTACACAGGTTTATGCTGCAGGTAAAGCATGTGACAACTATGTTCTCACTCTCGTTAGGCTTTATTTTTGCCTTTTACCATAACAGGTTTGAGAATACTTGGCATTATTCTACTATACTATCACAGATGTTTTTGCAAAAACGTGATTGTTTTAATATTCCCCCATAAATTCTCCTCAGCAGTGGTTTTGTTTGCACATGCTTACTCCTGGCTGATGGAGACTAATGGATCTCCAGTGCTGTGTCCAGGATGTGTGGTGTCGTCCTGCTGCCTGAAAAGGTTTATGGCAGCACAGAGACCTCTTGTGTTTCAGCTGTGCTCAGTGGGGATTCCCTCCATCACGACTTACTCATTATGGCTATGAAAACAGCAATGATGGGTGGTAGGTACAGGCAAGGGACCTAAATACACTTAATTTTTTTAATTAAGACATTCATCAGTGACTTTTTTCCTGTGACTCAAGTCTTACATTCTCATGTAGGAAACGTAACTTCTCTGTAGTTCTAACTGATGTTGCCTATGTGAAGAATACAGTTAGAGAATGGGGTTTTTTTGGATATAAAAGTCAGATTTGACAGAGTGATCAGGAACATGTTGGTAGTTCAAATAAGAGAGACTTCACAGTTTTAGCCAGGCACCTTACTTAAAAACTGAGCAGATATAGTCATATCTTGTGTGCTCTTTCTCCCTTCCTCTCTTTCCCAGCAATGCTTTGAGTGTCACACAAGTGCAAACAATTTTAATAGGAGGCTTGAAGTATCAAAGGAGATGAAGTTTGAGATGGTAAGAGTGAAAGAAGGAAGGAAAAAATATGACTGTGAATGATGTGATAGACTTATAGAAAAATATTTTCCAACATTTTCTGAACTATTTGTTCTGGAATTTTTTTTGTTTGTATTTGTACCCATTTTTAGTGAAGCTTGCAAGGTCTTTGTCTTTCAGCATTGGCATTGGTTCTAAGGCATTTGATGACTTGAACTGTTTAAGCCTATTTTGTGCTGGATATCTGTGGGGCTTAATGTTGATGAATTCTTTTTGATAAACTTCTAAAAAGCTGGATTAACTTCAGAGTCTGTTACAGAAGAATGTGTGACTCTGGTTTGGATGTCTGGGGAGTTTTCTGTTTGTGTTTTAATTCTTAGGAGAAGCATTTTTTCCATAAAGTGAACGAACGACTTTCAAAGCCAAACATCTTCATCTTGAATAATAGATGGGATGCCTCTGCATCAGAACCAGAGTACATGGAAGATGTGAGTGAATTGGTGACTCTTATTTGGGTTTACAGTTAATTAAGACATATTAATATGGAAACACTAGCTTTGTCTTATTAATAAAAGGATAAGTTACGTGGTCAGAAAATGGAAATAACTTATTCCTTGCTCCTTGCAAAAAGCAGCCTGCATTTCAAGTGACAGTATATGGAGGCAGCTAATACAATGAGAAACTTCTTTAGAACCTTTTTCCTCCACAGTTAAGCTTGTTTTTTAATCTCCTTTGTATTATTTTTTATTTCTGTACTGGTAATGCAGCCTGAGGGTACAGTTTATACATCTGTACCTGTGTAGAGTAGCTAGTGAAGTGCAGTGTTAGGTGTGAACAGTTCAGAGTGCTCTTCAGATCTCCCAACAGCAGCCACTCACAGTGGGACTTATTTCTCTGTATATGGGAAATGAAGTGTTTACCCCAGTAACTGGCCAAGATCTCTGACAAATACAGTTGTACAAGGAAATATTGTTGCAACCAGCTCTGTTTAAATGAGCAAAGGCAGCTGCTGCCTCAGTAGGACTGGCAGCATCTGCTGTCTGAGAGGTGGTTCAGCATCTGTTCCTGATTCTGTTCTGATTTGTTTGCAGCTCCATTTCTGCCTTTTCCTCATGAGCTTTTCACCTTTTCCCCAGGTGCGGAGGCAGCACATGGAGCGCTGTCTGACTTTCCTGGTTGATGAGCTCAAAGTCATTGATCCTGTCGAAGCAAGGAATCGCATCTTTTTTGTTTCAGCAAAAGAAGTTCTGAGTGCCAGGAGACAGAAGGCCCAAGGAATGCCAGAGGGTGGTGTGTAGGAACTTCTTTTCCTCAAATACAGAAAAACACCATAACACCTGATAAACAAAAGTATTTAAGATGCAGTCCGTGCTGTGAGATCTTGCTGTCTCCCTTATGGTCCGTTATGTTTTGCAGGTGGAGCACTTGCTGAAGGATTCCAAACAAGATTCCAGGAATTTCAACATTTTGAGCAGATATTTGAGGTACTTATGATGGGCTTTTTAGACTGCCTGGGTTTCCTTTTGCATATGCTTAACCTAATTTTACTGAGCATTACCCATGTTGGCAAGTGGAGGAGTGTAAGGTATTTAAACCATCTGCAGCTTTGCCTTTTCTGAGTGTTCTGTTCATCTCTTCTCACCTTGAGCAGCAGGTAGTTGTTGGAGAGATGTATTGTTCAGTGAGGGAAGGGACCAAAGCTCTTAACTCCTGTTTGAGATCTCAGTACCAGTATAGTCTATATAAAAAGAGATAATGCCCTTGAGAAGGTGTGTACCACTTACAACCATGTGCTGGTGAATGTTTGTAGTAAGAAATTCAGTTTCACCAACATAAATTTAAATATTTACTCGCACTTTTAAAGCCAGAGTTTTGAATCTATCACCATTATGTGCCTCTTAGCTCTGTTACTCTGAGAATTAACCCTGTTTTTGCATCCTTTGTGCTGTACAGAATCCACCCTTCCCCCTCAGTTTAGCCATATTTTACAGTTTCTGCAGAAGTAGGAGTGGCTGGACAATTGAGTGAGTCCTTTATAATAGGATCCATTTGACTTGTTGAATTTAATAAATAATTAATTAAAGCCGTCATAAGGAGGCATCTTGGGCATGCCTCAATGGTTTTGTGTAGGAGTGTATTTAAAAAAATCAAACTATCTCTGAAAAGTGTTTTTTCTTGCATTACAACAAACCCATCTGACCTTAGCAAAACCGAGTTATGTAATGATGTGTGTATATCAAAAAGGTTTTAAAATAATAGCTTGATTTGGTCTTGCATAAGCAAGAAAATGTCAGACTAAAGTTTAAATTTAATGCTTATCCATGCTCTTAGGAGAGATGACTGAACTGTTGAAATGATGGGTACAGATACTGGCAGGGCCTGAGTCCAGGAGGCATGACATTTCTTGCTTGTGTCACTAGCTGCAGTCAAACATGCATTTTTGTTTGTAATTTTTGTCCTTAGAATTACAGTAGGAAACTTTGAGCCAGTAGGAAAAAAGTGGAAATTCGGTTTCTAAATCGGTTATTGTTCATTATCGTGTTTTGCCATGTGCTGCACCCAAAGCTTTTTTGACAAAAGCTTTTATAATTACAGTTAAGCACTTAACACTTGGAATATTTCAATGTTAAGATGAATGATGGCTTATTAAATGATGTGGTGCTGTGAGTGCTCAGCACATGTAAATCAGATGTCCCAGGTTGGCCACCACAATGAGAATCATCCGTCACAAGGTCATAACCATGACAAGTTTCTGTGTCAGAGGCTGGGACAGGGAACAATTCTGTGACAGCACTGTATAGCCTTAAAAGAACCTTTTTTCTTGTTTCCCATTCTGTGTGTCATTTACTGCACACCTGCCTCCAACAGTGAGAGTGGATTCTGCAATGTTTTTCTCTGCTTAGTCGTGTTACATCCTGAAATCACAATGAATGGCTTTAAATAGGAGTGTGATCCCACCATTTGAAGAGAATGACGGCTGTGCTATATTAAGATTGCGAAAGCAGTTTATATTCTGAGTGTCTGCTGTTGCAGCCTCTTTCACATTCAGGTTTTGTGGGCAGTTTCTTGAGTTATAGTGGCATTTTATGTGCTTTTAAAGCAAGGCTGATACATAATGGTTCACCAGGTCTGAAATCTTCAAACCTAGTACTCAAATTACTGTCAGTGGAGCTGATAAAGTAGCTGACAGCACATACTGTTGTCATCAGTTATGTTTGCCAGCTCTAGGCTGTGTATTAATGAAGAATATCATGCACCAGGTAGAACTTTTTGTGTTCAGTCTGGGAACAAAATCCTAACTGATACCTTGCTTTGTGCACTGCCAGACCAGATTCAGCCCTGGGTACAACCTGAGCACTTCTGCCTAAAGCACTTTGCGTTTGCTCTGTTTCCTGACAGAGGAGCTGCAAGTCCTGAGACTCTTGGATTACAGTCCAGTGTGTGAAAAGGAAGGCATGAGAGCACAGATGCTTCCGTCTGTCCTCGACAGACACTGACCCCTCCCCTGCCTCAGTCTGTCTGTCCTGCCTGTAGCTCCTGGTCCCTGTCCAGGTGCCCTGCTCAGACTTCCCAAATATCTCTTGACACCCTTTTGTCCAGGTCCCATCTCTGAGCAATCTCCTCACCTCGTGTACAAACCCGTCCGCATGTGCCGTGTTCCCCCGGGCTGGATCTGCTGGGTTTGCTCCCCCTGGATTCTCTCACAGCTTCTTCCTCTTTTCCACATGGGCTGAGAAGAGGAACTGTTACTTCTCCAGTACTTCCACATTCCTTATTTTAGTATCAGTTGATGGCAAGGCCTGTTCATTTCAGGACTGCTAGGAGCTCAGTATAGCTAGAATCTTAAAAAACCCCCCCCAAATTTAGAAACAGCCCACCAGGGCTAGTTTGTTATGAGAAAAAAAATTGGACTATTTTTGAAAGGTTTGTAACTACATTTCCGCTGACTTGTGTGTGAGGGCAAAAATCCTTCCAAAAATAGGTGAAACATAGTGTTTGCAAAGCAGAGCATGTTTAAAGTTGCTAAAAGAAAAATTGGTGCAGACATTACTAAAAACACTTGTAAGTAGTGGGGAAATGAAGATTTTAGAGATTCATATAGTAGCTTTAAAAAGTAATGCTAATTTGTATGCCAGCTGTATTGCAGCAAAGGAAAAGGGTTGAATTAAAGGGTTGAATTCCTGGATCAATTCTGAATTTTTATATTGTGGAATAACAAAGAAAGGGTATCTTCTGAAATTTTACAGTGAGATACATAGAAATACCTTATCAAAGAGCAAAGAAGTGCCTCCACAGTGCACTGTGTGCAGTAGTCCTTAGTGGATATCCTGCATAAATATACCAACCTCACCATGTCTCACACTGTGGTATTTCCCAAGTTTCTTAAAACTGGTGACAGAAGTGGTGTGGGGAGCAGTGGAGGAGGGAGGCAGGGTGGAACAGCACTCCTGGCTGGGAGGGAATGGCAGAGCCTGAATGAGCCTCCCCAGCCCTGCTCAGGGTGGAATAACCTGTGCACCTAATGCCTGTCCTGCTGTTCTGGAAGTGGGCTGGAAGGTAACTGGTTTTGGTTACACTGTTGAAACACACCTTTTATCTTTCTTTCAGTAAATACTTATTTACAAACTAACAGCAAAACTGCTGCTGACCCCCTCTTACCTTTCCCCGTCGTTTAACTAACCTTTGTGTTTTTCCTAGTGCTCTAACTTGGATTTTCTGATTGTGTTGTGAGTGACTGTCACCCTTTTATCTACCACATACTAACGTTGGGAAGACTCTTTGCTCTGTGCCCAGTCTAGCTCTTACAATGTGCTGATATTTATGAAACTCTGGCCTTTCATTGCTGATTTCTAGATCTGCTTCGTCGAGGAACAGGGAATATTTTACCCATTTTGTTTATTTTGGTTTCATTTATTATTTTTATATAGCTGAAGTCTGTTATTACAGTGTATGCTAAGGTCACAGGCAAGTCTTTTAAAAACAGCCAAAACCTGTTTGTGCTATGGAAGATGCATCCACAGATTGAGAAGGATTTAAAAATCCCACAGATCTGGATTAAGGAAACTGTCTGCTTGCTTTGTTCCCCTCAAACACAGAAGGTGTGGCCACTTCGGGGTGACTTAGTGCAGGTTGAATTCTGGCATTTAATTGGCTCCATAACTCAGGATGTGCAGTTGCTTGAAAAAAAAGTCGAAACCTTAATTTATGGCTTATTGCAACTGATTTGCTTTTGCCCAAATTGAACATTTGTATATCTTTTCAGTCACTGTCCTGTATTTCTGAATCACTGCTCAGTATTCAAGATTGATTGATTCTATCTTTAGAGCTTTCTCTACTCATTCATTTAACACTTCAGTAATCTGCAGATAAGCTAATATTTTAAGGGCTATTTAACAACTTTTTTTTTATCCTGTGATAAAACCCTTGTTTCTTATCCCTACTTATATATTTTGTTCCTGGGTGGTCAGTATGGACCTGAGCAAATTTCATTGACAGAACTGCCTCTTGAAACTGAGAACATGTATTGCAACGAAGAAAACTCAAGCCAGGCTGTATTGCCAGGATTCATGTTTGACATTTGTAATTCTGAAGAGATAGTTTGGAAAATTTTCTGAAGAGACAGATTTATCTTATGTATTCATCATTTTTTTTCTTTCTTTGCATTATTATTTTAAAAGATTGAAAACCTCTGCACATTACTGTGAATGAACACGAAGGCAGATTTGCTGCTATAGACTCATTTGAGATTTCAGTTCTGTTGTCTTTTAATTTCTCTGTAATTTCTCCCTTTTTATTTCCCATTGGTTTAAGTTCTTGGTAAAATTGGCAGCGTGTGCTTTCTGACAGTGAAATTCCTGAGTGTGTTGACATGGAATTGCAGTAATGTGTTGTGGCTTGGGCCCCTCGCAGGAGTGTATCTCGCAGTCAGCCGTGAAAACCAAGTTTGAACAGCACACTATCAGAGCTAAACAGATAATAGATACTGTGAAAAACATTATGGACACCATAAACGTGGCAGCAGCAGAGAAAAGGTAGGTGGGCTGGAGGGCTGGTTGGCTTTGGTTTGTCCAGATCATCCGAGGAGACATTTCTGTGCTGGTGATTTTCTTGGTCCATTTGTGGACTTTAAAATTCACTTTTCCTGCTTGGTAAGAAACAGAAAATTTCTCTGGTGTGTCAGTCTTACAACTGTTCACTTGTTCAGTCATGTCCTTGATCTCTGACTTCTGTACAGGGATCTTGATTTACTTTGTCGTTCTTTGTTACTGACTTGCAATCTCTGCGTTTTCAAATATTTTTTCAGAAATACTTGAAATTTTAAGTTTTCGTAGCTGTATCCAGCATTTCAGAGCTGATGTTTGGGCCTGTTTAACCTCAGTTTTCTGTTAACAGTAACACTGAGAAAATTAATGGGAGGATGTGGACACTATTTTGCAAGTGATTACAATACTGGAAGAGTTGAGACAAGCCCAAGCTAACAAAGTCTTGGCCTCTGGCCCTTCCCATATTGTATCCTTAAATATCTTTATTCTCTCTGTGCTCTTGTAATCCTGTAGTGCTAATGACAGCAGCTCATCTGCTCTGTCTGATAGTTCCATGTATCCCTTTGAGGTTTGCATAGTCTGGGGTTTTTCCTCACTTTTGTTGCTGCCCCTTGTCTGTTGTCCACAGTGAACTCACTGTGACATTTAATCCTTCCCATCCATCTCCTTTCTGCCTGTCAATAGTGTGTCTTTATGTTTCAACAGACTCCACTGCGCTGTCAAACACTCATCCTCCTGAATATGTCAGCTTTTACAAACTGTTTACATACTGACTTGTCTCACATTGTCAGATCCTGTGAAAACATGCTGTGAAATGTTTAAAAATACTCTGATATTCTACTTCTTTCTGTCAATTGACTTACCAAAATGTCTGTGGTGACCCCTCTTAGCCTGAACTGCTGTTCATTGTTTCTGCTGGCCCTTCAAGATGGAACTGCTCTAGATTTTCAGGATTTTGCTTAAATGATAGGTCAAGGAATTCCAAAGAGAGCTGTTGGTGCTGAGGTTGGTTTCTGCCACGTCCCCTTTGCTTTGCATCAGACTGATGTCACTGCTAAGGAGTAGCTGAGTGCTGCTGGTGAGCAGCAGTTTGATCAGATTTACCCTTTTTTTTAAATCAGGATAGACTTGAGTTAAAGAGCTCTGATTCCCCACACCTCTTTTAGTTGCAGTCATGTACAGTGATAACAATTTGACTCGAAATCCTGGTGTTGTAAATACATCCGCAGTAACTTGAGTTACGTTTGGTCAGTGCAGCCACCTTGCAGCCCTCGGGGCTCAGCCAGGGCCACTCTGGGTTCCTTGTGGCTGCTCAGTAACCATCAGCTGGGTATGGGCTTGTTTCATTCCTGGGAGAACATCTGCTGGTGATGGTGATCTCCCTTCTGCTGCATTAGAGTCCATTCCATGGAAGAGCGAGAGGATCAGAAGGACAGACTGGACTTTGTTCGAAACCAGCTGAACATTCTGACGGAAGATACGAAGGAAAAAATCAAACGTGTTACTGAGGAGGTCGAAAATAAAGTAAGTAAGGGCAGTGTAAACAACCTGCCAGGTCCAAGTGTTGCCTCTGCTCTCAGGCAGCTCCTTTAGGAGCCCAGCCATCATACAAAGTATGTTTGAAATGTCCAGCGTGTTCCTTATCCAATATAAAAAAAGAAAACCAGCCCTCAAAATGCCTGTCAGGTAATTGAATCATTTCTTGTGACAGTTAATGCAGGAGTCTGTTTTCACTCTGGCTAGAAAAGGTAGGAGAAATATTTAAACATTTAAAGTATTTTCTGTGTTCTTCAAGGTCTCCTCTGCCATGACTGATGAGATTTGCCGACTTTCAGTTTTAGTTGATGAATTTTATTCAGATTTTCACCCTTCTCCTCAAGTGCTGAAGCTCTATAAGACAGTAAGTTTTCTTGCATGGTTTGAAGTCAGGCTCTTTGTCTTTCCCTTTATTTCTACTTCTGTATTTTCATAATGTATGTGGCGTTTTATGAGACACTTCAAACATCGCATGATTTTTGCTTTCTGACATATTCATATCTCTACCCAAAACTGGAAAGGTTAAAAATATTTTCTGCTTTGTGTTTGGAAAGAAATTAATTTTTGTTTCAACCATCTTTTTAGTAGAGTGACTCCTAATTTGTAGTTTTCACTTCCAGTAAATAAAGACCTAGCATAAATAATTTTCACTACTCCTAAAATCAAATAGATCCCGAAATAAAATGAGCTTGCAAATACCCAACTCTTTTAATAAAAACTGGGACTTTTTTTAAAGTTCTGTAAGTTCCTCCTCAAACTTAGTGTTTTTTAAGGCCTGTAAGGCCCTGTTTGCCTCTTATGCTCAGACTTTGCTGCTGCTGAGTGACTGCCATAGCTCCCACCTGTTCCAGTCTGCTTGGATCACCTGGAGCACTGTGTTTTTGGGACAATCTGTGCTGTCCCAGCTCAACAGAGTGTCCTGAGCAGGCCCCAACAGGAGTTGGTGGCAGCAGTTTGTCTCTGCAGAGCAGTGAAATTGGCCCCCATCAAATGACACAGTAAAGGCTTTGTAGGGCAGTAGGCAGTGGTTCAGTGGCTTTCCAGTGTCACAGGTTATTGGAAGCATAGACTTTTCCATGTGCCCTTCAGTGACTGCAGTCCTAGGGAAGTCTTCCCTGTGTCACTTCAGTTTGGTTTTCGGTGTGCAGTTGGAAAACATGGTATTTCCATGGTAACATGCTTTTCTTCCCACTGTAACGTGTCTGTGCTCTGTGTAATGTAACTGAATATAAATTAAATGAGTTAAATACAAATTGGTGAGCATGTGTTCCCTATAAAACTTCAGGAACTGAACAAACATATAGAAGACGGTTTGGGGAAGAACCTGGCTGACCGCTGCTCCAGTGAAGTCAATCAGTCAATGCACCAGTCCCAGCAGGAGATGATTGGTAAGAGGAGGGAGGAGGGATGTTAACACTTTTCACTTAAAGGGAGAAAAATCTAAGAAAACTTGGTGTTAAATCATGATCAGAAAGAAAATTATTTTAACATTGATGCTATAAATGATAAAGGGAAAGCCAGCATAGATCAGGACTGAGTGTTCAGCTCAGTGCCCTGACCAGTAACAGATGCTGGGCCAGAAGAACAATGGACCAGGGTAAATATAGCAATCCCTCCCCATTTTAGGGACTTCTGAGCCCAGACACTGCATCTGGATTAATGGCTTAAGCAGTAATGGACCTGTCCTCTGGCAACTTGTCTAATCCTTTTACAAACCCATTTAAACTTTTGGCTTCCACAACAGACATATGAAATACACTAATGGTTAGAAAATGTTTCTGCAGTATAATCCTCTCCCTAGGTCCCTCCAGATCCTGAATGCAAAGCAGATCATTTCACAAAGGATTTGTGCACTCCCTTTTCTTTCTTTTTTCTTTGTAAGTAGATCTGCTGATCTGTTCCTGGTAATAAAGATTCAGAGCAAGATCATGAAACTACGTGAACCCTTCTGTCCTCTTAATGCAATAATGTTGCCTTTTCTGTATGGCACCACAGAACTACTGGATAAATCAATTCTTTCTTAGTCTATCCTTATCTTTTGACCACTGATATAGAGGTCTTTCAGTTAATTTGCCCCTTTTTCCAGCAGTGCTTCTCGGTGAGTTGATTTTCATTGCTGTTTTCCTATATCAGAGCAATAAATTGCCTGCTCTGTTAGGGTCATCTCTGCTGAAATGCCATCAATTTTACAAATAAATAAATAATGAAGTGATCAGCTTAGATTCTTGACAAAGCTGGTCAGCAGTGCAGGGATGCTGCTTTTGAATATGCTCTACTTCTAATTCATCTTTACTGTTTGTTTTTATTTCTAGAAAATCTGAAACCATTGTTGCCTTCTAGTGCTCAGAATCAGATCCATTTGCTAATTCCATGCAGGAAGTTTGACCTTAGCTATGATCTAAACTGTCATAGCCTGTGTGCAGATTTTCAAGAGGATATCATGTTCCACTTTTCTTTGGGATGGACTTCACTTGTAAACCGTTTCTTGGGTCCTAAACAAGCGCAGAAAGTTCTCTTGGGACTAGTAGATCCAAACCTACAAGTGAGTGCTTCCGAGCTTGGGCTGCCGTTTTGTGCCTTGTTTTACCTTGATGAGAATATATTGATTTTTACTCTTTGCCTGTGCTATTTACACGCTTGCTGCTACCTTCCCCTAGGCCCTTTGTGTGAAATATTTTTGGTGAGGGTTGTTTTTATTGGATTATATTCAGGGTTAGAATGGAACTAAAAACCTCTCCTGAACTTTCTGCAGCTGTCACACGAGTTTGTTTTTCTTTGGATTAAACCCTTTGGGTAGCCTGTTCCCTTTGTAACTTCTGGATCCTTAACTCAGAGCCAGCCCTATACAGAAACCTTATTTTAACCCCATGTCCGTTGGGCAAGGACATGTCAAAGCCTCCACTGCTCTTCAGGAGTCTGGTTCAGGTTTCTGTGCTGAAGGGTTTTCTTTCAGTAGATCAAACCCTGAATATATGAAAATAAAACAAAACCCCTCTGTGTAGTTCCTTGATGCTTTTTACTCAGGCTGCCCTGTTCCCATCTTCTAGATCCCTCGTCCTTTAGCCACCACCCCGTCTGCCGCCAGCCTTCCCGCTGCAACTCCAGAGAATGTGCCCCAGGATGACTTTATGGTTCCTTTGGTACTCAGTTTAGCCTCGCTGACCTCACGGACTTCCATGAGCATCATCGTTGTTGGCGGAGTGGCAAGTAGCTCTGGCACCATTGCTGTGCTGGAAGGGATGGCAGAGGCCAAGCTGGTCTGTCTGGTTGGGGTGCAGCACAGAGCCTGTCATGCACTTGACCCTGGGTCAGATGAGCACATGCAGTGCCCTGGGTACCCACAGTCAGTTCGTAGTGAGAATCAGTTTAGTTACTCTAAGGAGAGCTGGGCATGTTCTGTATGTCGTAGGTCTGTGTTCAGGTCTGAATTAAATGGTGATTTAACTGATCATTCAGTTTGGATTTAGTGGGAGCTTTGCTTCCTCCTTCATGAAAGAGCAGCAAGGCTTCTGTAACCTGCACATTCTCCATGCCAGTGAGGCCAGCTCATGAGAATGTAGCAGTATTGCCCTGCAGTAATATTATGGAAACAATATATTTTCTTAAACTAATCCGGTGAAAGGGGCCACGGAGATGACTTCTTAAAAAATGGGTGGAATTAGATTTCATTCTGTAGGGTGATTTATTTAAGCTGATGAAGATTTTCCTTTTCAGATCTGGAAAACTGTAGGCTGGAAGCTGATCTCGTTCTCCCTGAGCATGTATGGGCTGTTGTACCTGTACGAGAGGCTGACCTGGACCACGCGGGCGAAGGAGAGAGCCTTCAAACAGCAGTTTGTGAACTACGCCACCGAGAAGCTGCAGATGATTGTCAGCCTCACCAGCGCCAACTGCAGCCACCAGGTGCAGCAGTAAGTGTCACATGGGGTGTCCCCAAGCTGGGACAGTTGTCTGTCACCATGGGGCTGTGGGGACTGGGTGTGCATGGTGAGAGGAGGCATCTTTAGTGTCCCTTGGCATTTATTGTGAGGGAGTTGGAAGAGAGTTTAAAATTACCACCTGAGAAGGCCAATAGCTGCATCTCTGTGTGCGCCTGTGCGAGCTGCTCTGCAGATGGTGACTCTCTTTGTCCAGCACCTTATGGTGGAGATGTAGGAGTTCACTCCAGTGGATTGTTCTGGCCTTACAGTCCCTGTAAGTGTGAGCAGAGCTTCGGTCCCAAGGGTTGGGATGGGCGGGTTCTGAGTAGCCAATGCTGGCTCTTCTCTGCAGAAGAGGAACTTGACAGCCTTTCTGAACTGTTTGATTTTTTCCTGTGTTCGTTTTCCCAAATCTTTCCCTACCTGTCTCTGCAAAGTAATGTCTAGCTGATTGTCTTCCTGAGACTCTTTCATTGAAACAGTTTGTTTTGATTAAATTATTATTTCAGAAAATTAGGCCTGCTGATGAGACCTAAGCCCCAGGGTGCAGAACAACTCTCCTGTGTAGCTCAGGGAATACTTTACTAGTACAGAGTTCAGCTTCAGCAGAGGAAAGAGACTCATCCCCGTGTCCAGCAGCTGTGTGTCTCTGTGAGGACATGGAAGAGCTGGACTCAAACCAGTGCTCCAGTGAGGTGAAGTAGAGAGGGGAGAGGGTGTCTCCTCTCCTGGGGGACAGCCTGGCTGCTGGCCCAGGGTGGTAACTGGGTTTGTTTTCTGTTTGTGTAAGGAGGAGTCTTTGAACTGGGGTTGGGAGCATGTGGCTGAGGAGGCAAGTAGGATGGGGTGCCTCAGTGGGCAGGTCTGGGGCACTCCCCACCCTGCACAGGGTGCTGAGTGTGAGGGCACAGGGCTGCTCCAGCACCTCTGGATGGAGCCAGAGCCAGAGCCCCATCTCTGGGGGCTGTAGATGTACCTGTAGATGCTCTATGCAAAATGGCCAGACATGATGTTGAGGTGCATTTGGTGTGTTTAAGGTTTCTATTTCTAATTTTAAAAATGCACTGTTCTCCTGCTTTCTGCTATTCTGTAATCCCTTAAGAGATGGAGGCTTTGATTTCTATGTTCTGCACACTCCCATGGCACATGATTTTTTAGGTTTTTTTTCCTTAATTTTTTTTGATATCATAGACTTCCTTAAATCATGACTACAAACTTGTTTTCCCTTTAGGGAAATGGCCACTACCTTTGCTCGGCTCTGTCAGCAGGTGGATATTACCCAGAAAAACCTGGAAGAAGAAATTGCTAGGCTTTCCAAAGAAATAGATCAGCTGGAGAACATACAGAGCAACTCCAAGCAGCTGAGGTAAGTGTGTGTGTGACTGGCCACAAGCATCTCTTAGCCCTGCTGCCTTCAGAGTGATCTGTGCCAGCTGTTCCTCTGGAGCTGAACTGGGCTGGCTCAGGTGCAGAAAGGTGTGCAGAGATACCCTGAGCACCTCTGGGTAAGTTAAATAAATGTTTGCTGCTGTCTTGGTGAATCAGCAAAGCTCCAAAAATACTTTCTTTGATCATCTTTACCCACGTCTCTCTACAGCATATGGGAGAGAGGCCTTTCTCCAGAATTTTAGTCTCCTGTAGGCAGCTGAGGTTGGCACCTTCCCAAAGCCCCTTCCCCGCGGCAGAGCAGGGGAGCAGCTGTGCTGTGCTGAGTCACTCGGTGCAGTTCTGGTGTTCTAGTGCCAGTAGTAGGTGTTTGCAGAGGAGAAACTTCCAGGGGCTTGGAAGCAGCCTCAGCCATAGTTTCCTGTTCTTTTCCCCCACTGTAAGGCTGCCCTGGCTCTGGGCTGCTGCCTCCTGGCCTTGGGCATCCACCACCGTGGGGTGAATGTCTGCCCCACACACCCACTTAAAAACCTGCATTTAGGTTGTCTTAGTGGGTCTCAGTGTCTGTGGGTCTCAGCAGAGGAACAGAAATGAAACACTGATGTAAATCCTGCTTTTGGGATGTTCCTGCACTGAAGCAAATCCCTTGCTTTTGTTTTGCAGAAATAAAGCCATTCACCTTGAGAACGAACTAGATCGCTTCACAAAACACTTCCTTCAAAAGAGTAAATAAAATGTCCTTGCAAACCTTCCCGGTGATCTTTTGTAGGGCAAAGTAGAAATTTTACAGGTGACACTTCTCCTCTGTGGAGCCACATGAAATGATTTATATTTTAAATGTTACTCTGATTACACTTATTGTAAAACTTGGGACTGTGATGGTGAACCAGACTGAAGAGCTGTGCTACTCCAAGTGTTACATTTGTTTTGCAGAGTTTGGGTTAAAAATTATCTTTAAACACTAAATTTCTTTGGGCACTTGACAATAAAATCCCCAATCCTCACTGGTTTTCTTTAGTACGTAGCAGTGGCAAGTCTCACTTCCTGGCATCCAGGAACTTATACAGGGCAAGAGCTTATCACAGTCATCACTGTCTCCTTTCAGCTGCTTAGGAATGAGCCAGGGATGGAGGGTGCTGTTTTTCCATGTGGGTGTGATTATGTTAAGTGAAGGGAAATACAAACTCTGGAATACAGAAAGGACTCCTGACTTGTTTGGAAAGCAGGTGCCAGTGTGCTGGGCAGCAGTTCCTCCTTCTCAAAGGGCAGTGAAAGATGGCATTGGTTAGGTAAGAACGAACCTTTCCTTGCAGTTGTTAGAGCAGTGAAATGGCCCTTTGCCTGGGAGGGCTGGGCTGGAACCACACTGAGGTGAGCTGCAGGTCACAGCCAGGCACAGGGACTGGTGCAGGTTGGGTGGGGAAGCTCAGGGTGTCAGGATTGACCTGGATCTCCTGCTGCTGAACTCAGGGAATGCAGGGAGAGATGGGGTTTGACCACGTCCTGACCTTGGTTCTGCTCTAGGTAAGACTCCAGGCAGGCAGGAGTCCTTTTTCTTTGCTCACCTCCAGAAATGAAAAGCCTCTTTTTAAAAAAAGGAAAAGTTTCTGCTGTTGACATATGCAGTCACTCAACACCTACTTTTTTCTAACTAGACTTTTTAAAATCATTTTAAAAGAAAAACCCTTTTCAGAGTATTTATGTATTTTTATGGCATTTAGTTAACACGACTAAATGAAATACTCAGCTCCAAGGTGTTGCTATTTTCCATTAACTAAGGGCTGTCTTACCAGGAAATGGATGTAAATGCCAGAGGAGTTAAGGGAAGACAAAGAACAGTTCCACCACTGTGTTGGGGTGTTTGTTCCTGTGTTCTTGGGGGTTTGAGGGAAACTGAAATCCAGCTGTGAGGGCACAGCTGTGTATCAATGCTCTGTTTCTGGAGCATTTTTGTTGACATTGTATCAAGATAAAACTTAACGTGCATCTGTTCTACAGTTATTTATTAAAAAAGTACTACCCCTGTGCTCTATTAAGTTCTTTGGCAGCTCTGTCCAAGGTGAAGACCTGCACCTCACTGCCACAGGGAATGCTGAGGTTGCTCCATCTCCCATCCCATTAGCATTCCCCAGGGAATGCTCTAATACAACACTGACAGGTGACCCAGGATGGTTAAAAGCACTTGTTTATTGGTTACAATATCAACTCATGGCAACATCTTTCACTGAGCCACTGTACAAATACAAAGAAAAAGATCCATCCTGGAAAAAAAAAAAGCTATAAACAGAGTTCATAGCAAGTGATTTTTTTTTGTCACAGGGAAGTCTTTTTACAACAGCACTGTTAAAGAACAAATGGCACAAGTCCCTGGTTTTTTTAATAGCTTAAATAAAAGCTTTAAGACTGTTTCTGAATACATACACAATCCAAAGGCAGTGCAGAATCATAATTGGTAACATTACCAAAGTTTTCCAAAGTAGTCAGCAACAAGTAAAAACAAAAAAAAATGATGAGAGATCCTGGGAACTAAAGGCAAAGTAAAATCAAGCATGTTTAGAAGCATTTTGCTTTGGACTCCTTTGGATGTAATATGTACTACAAGTGTTCAGATGCTTTTATTTAAAAAAAAAAAAAAAGGAGAAAAACACAAAGAGAGCACCATTGTGTAAGTAAAACAAAGGCTTGAAATATCTAAGACTATTCCACCGAAGTCCATATTAGTTAAAACCTAAACATACTGTGTGGCATAAGAATGTCAGGCACATGTAATCTGTTATCAGTTATATCAATTAGTAACACTGTTCACACATTTACCATAACAACACTGCATTAACATTCTGCATGTATTTTACATAACCAGCAATTGGATAAAAGGCTCTGGTGCCTCTGAAGTGTAGGAGGAGTGTGACCAGCATGCATGCCAGAGTACTGGATACACAGTGCACCATCAACCCATGCTAAGTACTTGTACAGGAAATGCTATCTCAAAACCAGCCATTCTGCTACACAACCATTGATACCAACTAGTCCAATTAGCCAATACTCTCACCAACATCTTAAAGCACAGCACTAAACCTAGTGGAGGTGACAGTGTCCTCAGAGAGGACAGACTACAACTCTTGGAATGTTTTCACAATGTTTTCATTCCACCTTAAAGTAATTAATGTGAACTTCATCGTGGGACGAGCGGTTACACAACTGAATTAAAGAGTTAACTATTTCCAACCCATGCATTACATAAGGACACACTGGGACCTGCTGCTGCACCAGCTCAGCTTTACCAAGGCAAGGTCAGGCCCTGTCCATAGGCAGGGAAAAGCCTATTTATCTATTTATTCTCTGTTCCATTTCCACCGGTACAAATCTCGTCAGTACACTGAGCTCTCGGCTCTGCCCGATGCTGCCCCTTCTCTGCAGTCGGGCACGGCAGAGGGTGGTGATGTTTGGAAGGAAGGGGTCTGGATACAGATGGGAACAGGCCACACCACTGGAGTACTGAGTGCACATCAGCACAACGCTGCAGCAGCTTTCTCCAGGAAACAGACACCTGAGTCTGCACAGGAACAAGCCCAGGCTGGGCACTCGCCCTAAGGGAGAGCTCTCTATTGCAAAGTTCTGTCTCGTTAGAAAACACTGACTAACTACCTGAATAAAACAAATTGTTACACCAAGCACATGGTTCCACTTCCCAAGCCATGACCTGCAGAGGAGAGGCTGGGCAAGAGCAACCCAGCCCCTGTTTGGCACAATGCTTCTGGCTACTCCATTTCTTAATGACACAACTTACTTGAAATTCAGCAAAGGATGGAGTTTGGCAACAGACTGAAAGCCAGGGAAGATAAGATGTGCCCACTGGTGCTGCCACACCTGCTGCGAGTGAGTTTGCTGTCATGGTGCAGTCAGGAGTCACAGGAGCTGCACACTCGAGCCCGTGGTAACTGTGGGCACACACCAGTTGGAGATTCAAAGCTGGGTAAAACCTTTTAAGTAAAACCTACAAAGGGTCATTTTATTACCTTCCTTGTATTAGGAGGAGTTTGAGCTTTTACCATTGAAGCCACATCCATTTTAGCAGGGGCATCGACCTTGAAAGGTCAGACAGCCGTTTAACAGGAACGCCACTGCCTGTGCGAGTCACTACATGGCCTCACACAGCACCTGCAGTACTTAAATCTGTAGGCTTAAAAAAATAACCCATCTCCAGGGCAGGAATGAACAGCAAACGTCACCTGGGCAGGATCTATCACGGGCTTTCTCCAAGTTCCCAAGACACACCAGATGCTGTTTCCCCTGCTGCGCTCGGGCTTCTCCAGCGTCTCCTCATGCACCGACACAGGAGCCCTCTCGGACCTGGGGCACTTCAAACCCAGGGTGAGCAAGGAGCAGAGGCAGGCAGGGCTCTGTGATGCCTTTGGACACCTCAGCAAGCAGTTGGCATTCCTTAGTTATTTTAAAAGCAGCTGAATCCAACAGACAACAGCCATCCAACAATGACAGTGAAGTTATTTGCAGTAATAACCTTACGAGAGCCATTACCATGGTTACAGGATACCTGAACTGGTAAGAAAAGTTATTTACAGCTGTAAAATTGGTTTTGGAGTTTCACAAGTAGAAACCAGTTTTAATACCAGAATGTAAAAATGGCACCTGTCTTGGCAAAGGTGTTGACTAGGAAATTGGTTCAAAACACACTTCTATGGAAAAAAAGTTTTTTAGAAAAAGAATATTTTCTTAAAATTCTTTAGTAACAAATTTCCAGAATGATTCACTCAAGGCAGCTGTGAGTTAAAAAAAAAAATAGAGTGCAGCACAAAAAAATAAACCGAGTCTGCAAGATCCCAAAGAGCTGCTCACTTAAGAGAGTTACAAGAATTCCACAATAGTTCCGTTAATGCACACAGATCATAAAGCAAAACACTGAGGAATTCCTGTGAGACACAATACAGTGGGATTTTGGTCCTACACCACAAGGCTGCTGTTAGGAAATGTTCCTTCTCCAGCACAAGAGGTGCCTTTTTCTTATTTTAAAAGTGAATTTACTGTTATTGACTGGTACATTTATTGGCACCTTCACCATTATAGACATGGCAAGTTTACAGGCACAGTTTGGATGTACTGAAATTTAGGATTAAAAATCTCAGAAACTTGACAAATAGTCATCTCAGCCAGAAATCCAGTTGGATATATTACAGGATTCTGGGCCCTTATCTTGACTACCTGACCCAGACACACCCAGACCCCCCATCAGTTCCAAGGAGCGATTACTAATATCGTCTTCCAACCTGGTGATTTAAAATTCACGTTATTTTTAAAATAAGTCACTTAAGAGAAGCCAATAGACATAATCCCCCTTTCAAAAAAAGCCACAGACGTTCAGATTCCCAAGGGAACATCCACTGCAAGTTCAGACAGGCTGCCAGGCACCAAAAAGTTAAGCAACCTCCCCGGGCAGTTTCAAATGGGCATCAATCAGTCACTTGATTTTCCTCTCTCTACACTCAACTGTACCTCATCACATTTATAAGCAACTGACATCCAAATCAGAATAAAATGGGGAAAGGAGAGGAACGGGCTATTTACAGTGTTGGAGCTGCAGAACAACTGGCATCCAGAAACCCCCTGGCACAGCCCTCAGTGTCCACAGAACGGGCACTGTCAAGGTTATCGTAGGAAGTTCTCAGGGGTCACAGAGGAGCATTTCAGTTACACAATTCCTTTGATAACTCACTGCACAGAACTGACAACAAGCACTTCTGGCTGGGCTGTGCTTTGGCAACCCCTGAATTCGGAGGGGGATTACAGGCGATTAACTGCACAGTTAAAGCCTCTTTAGGAATTTAAGCAAAGTCCTCCCGAATTTCTCAGCTGAGCAAGCCCTGCAGAGACTGAATCGCTGTCAGTGCAGATCAGCTGGAGCCTGAGATGGGCCAAACCCACCCGTTCAGCCAGAGCACTCGGCCCCTGCACGACCACAGTGACCACTTGGCTTCTGTACCCACGGACTGCGTGGAATAACTGATGCAAAAAGCTGCAGGAAGGAAGCTAAAACTTCTGGAACTGGAATTATTTTATTTTCAAATTAATTTTGCTGTTTTTGCAAGCCTGCCTGGCATTAACTCCTTGGTGTTTGGAGGCCGTGACTGCCAATGGATGAACCAGGAACCACTGGCTTGAAGGAAGAACCCCCCTGATTAAAAATAGGCAAGCAGGTCAAGAACTGAGTGAATAAGGCGGTAGGTATTAACTGGGAGTCTCCAGGGCCTTTAAAAAAAAAACAAACCAAATGCTTTCCATTATAAAAAACACATATATACCACTGGCTTCACTTTATCTACAGTAAATTCACAAAAAACATTGAAAACAGCAATCTAGTTCACCCACTAAAAAACTCAGAAGTGACATCTCGGGTTGAAAGCAAAGCTATAAATGTAGTTCCTTAAAAAATGCAAACATATTTCTTTACATACAGACAAATGTTACATGATTGCCTGCTATAATGTGTATATTCTGTTATGTACAAAAAAAAAAGTACAGGATTAGCAGACTGAGCACAAGCAAAAACCCTTCAAGGACAATCTAACCAAACCACCAAAAACAAAAAGACTGGCTCTTAGTTTGTCGGTCACCATGATTATGTGTGCTGGCCCCTTTTAAAAAGTCAGTGATTTCTTCCCCCCTCCCCTATTTCTTCACTTGATTTTTTTTTCTAGTTTACAGAAAGCCTTTTTGTGTAATAATCAGTGAATAGAAAAACTTCACCTGCAAATACAAGGTAGAAATGTTATTTCACAGCTATAGGCTGCAGCATTGATCTCTCCAGATCTCAAATGGAGAATGTACATGTTTGGCTCCCAGTTAATTCCAGATTCTGAGAAAACTGTCCCAAGACCCTGTAGCTACAGCCATGCCGTCATCAGTGACACCTAAACAGCTGACACGGTTGTCATGGCCAGCCAGGACACCTGGAAAAGAAGAAGCAATGGAAGTTAGTGACTGCAGGATGTCAAGGACTTCAGCTGTTACTCTGCTCTCCCAGGCAAGTCTTAAATTTACTAAAAAACAGTTGTAATGCAGGATTTTAATTACCTTTTTTGTCTTTACTCTGAAGAACCATATAGAACACAAGAAACTCAACAATAAGGGGTTTAAAAAAGCATGTACACTCAGTATCACCTCCATTTTTCTCTCTGCCCTCACAATATCTCCTTCCTGCCCCAAAGATGTCTTCATCCCTAATCAGGTTGTCTGTCCCATTTTCGGCAATGCTGTCCACAATTTCAGCCATCAAGCACTTCCAAAATCAAACGTGATGTCTCCTGACAATGTGCTGGATACAGGAACCACCCTGGGTTTCCCAAGTTTTTCAAACCCTTGGGATCACAAATCCCCCACATTTCATGTCAGACTATCAGAAGATGATATCCTGCCTTTTCCAGCTTTGGTTTTGCTTTCCCTCTGCCTGTTCTTGCCCTTGTCTGCTCTGCCAAGGTTCCATATCCAGGTCTATCAGAACTCAGCTGCCCACATGTCCCCTAAGGAAAAGGATCTATTTTCAGTCTGAAAAGCAGAACTGATGTTCAGAACTGAACCAGGCCACAGTATTTAAGTTCCTGTAAGAAGCACAAAGAAATAGCTGTGCTATAAACACGCTGTGTCCTGACAGAAGTGACTAATTCCAGGACCAGAAGTGTCCACTTCACCTCTCTCCCAACAGGAGGAAATGAGGGTCCCCCCAGCAAAAAGCCTACTGTAACTACATCAGAATTACTGCTTCTGAATGGGTGCAGAAGTCAATGCAAATGTGTAATTTTGTATTACTTAAATTCACACACTTCAGTGAAATGCATTTTCTGCAGATGTAACCTCATTTTGGAGGCTGTTCCTCAGCCCTCAGAGCTGGGATCTCCCAGCACAGAGAACTGTACTGGCTAATGCCCAAAACCAGGCCTGTTCCACTGCCAGCAGCATTTACTGCAGCACACACCAGAGGTGGAAATGAAATGCACAGTAACTACTGGAACATAGAACCAAATGCAATAAAGGGGTGCCGTTCCAAAAGAACAGCGTTAAAAGGATCAGGGAGATTCCCTAACACCAGCAACAGCACTGGCAATGAACTGGCTCTGCATTCTGCACGGAGTGTGAGCAGCTCTGGGACAGCTCCAGCACTTGTGTGTCCTCACCTGCCCTCTCCCCTTTCAGGGTGTCCCACACGTTGCAGTTGAAGTCGTCGTAACCCGCGAGCAAGAGGCGGCCGCTCTTGGAGAAGGCGACGGAGGTGATGCCACAGATGATGTTGTCGTGGGAATACATCATCAACTCCTGATCTGCACGGAGGTCAAAGAGCCGGCAAGTGGCATCATCGGATCCAGTGGCAAATGCATGTCCATTAGGGAAAAACTGGAAGTTTTAATTAAGAGACAAGAGTTTGATTCCAGAAAAATACATTGTTCGTGTTTAAGAACATCACAGGATTATTTTTCCAGGTGAACAGAGGAAGACAGAATGGTTTATTTTAAATATCTGCATGTTATAAAAATGCATATAAACAACTATGCAAGGAAACCCCTCTGGAACAGTGCTGGTGACACCTGAGGACTGGAATTGTACCCAGCCAGTTCCTGCGTGTGGGGTAACAGGAGTCACAGGGGATGCAGCTGACTGGAGCAAACCCCAGTTCTGTACGTCCTGGCTGTGGGCCAGGAAGACCTGGGAGAAGTGGAACACGATGTTCCATCCTGAGCTGGTCAGCCAGGTTGGCTCAGCCAAGATAGAAGATTGTAAGCAATTCAATTTCAAAAAAAAAATCTACTCCAAATCCGAGTCATTCTCTCAACATCCGTATTGATTGAAATGGGAATGGAAAGAGCTCAGCACATCTCAGGGTCCAGGTCTAAGTATAGGATCTGCATTTTTGTACTGGTCATGCATTTGGTATTTTCTCAGCCTTAATAATTTTTCATGTTTATCAAAAACAGACGCAGCTTAGATTTAGATTTCGTTCCCTATTTACCAGGGCTTGTATCTTGCAGATCAGAACACAGTGTTACTATGACAGAGAGAAAATATAATCCAGTTTATAAATATTACCAAATTATTCCAGGGAATATTCAACATCAGGACTGACTTTTAACTTTGCCTTCTAGAATATTTTTCTGAAAGCTCTTTTCAAAGAAAATATTAAATACACTTTTGTTCAACCAAAATCTTTAAGATGAGGACACTTGGCTGTTTTGCACCCCCTAGTCTATTGCATTTATCTACGATTTTCAGCTTTTAATATATTGCCACACTGCAAAAAAAATCTCCCTAGTCCATTCTTCACTTCTTAAAAAAAGTGATGTCTCAGTTACTGAACAAAAACACAGCTGAAACTATTCCAAGAACAACTCAATGTATCACAGATAATGGCAATAATAATTCAGTTACAAACTAGATCATAATTTATTAGACAACCTTCTCCATTCCATACAATTTAGCAGTCCCTACCCTAATTAATTGATTTGAAATCAAGGTGACTCAGTGGCTGAATTCATGTAAATGTAGCCTTTGTCCTCCCCCGTCTTCCCACGTGGAAACACAAAGGGTCACTTACACAAACTGCATTAATATCTGACACGTGCCCTGTGAACGACTGCCTGCACATTCCATCCCGGATATCCCAAAGCTTCGAGGAGGCATCACAGGCACCCGAAACAAAAGTCCTCATGTCTGGACTCAGGGAGAGACTCATCACATCTCCAGTGTGCCCAGTGAACGTGGTGGTCTGTTGACCAGTTTCAATGTCCCACAAAGCGCTGCAGATAAAGAGCGACAACGTTAACACCGTGACTGTTTCAGAGTTCAAGTTTCAAATACAAATAAAGGCAGTGAGGAGAGGAAAAGAAATAAAAAAAACAAAGAGGGGGTGAGGGAAGGCCAACAGAGCTCAGAAACTCACCAAGTGGTGTCTCCTGAGCTAGTGACAATTTGGTTGTCATCTAGGAAGCGACAACAAGACAAGTATCCTAAAAACAAAACAGTTCTGTTAGTTTCCAACCCAGGAGTAATAACTGCAAGTGTAAAATCCAAGAACAGCATCGAAGTTCTCCCACAGCCAGTGTGTGACCAACAGAACTATTGCACAGCTCACGACACACCTCAGTGAGATGGTTCCCTGTGGTGCAGTAAGGAACCCAAGTGGAAGAAGACCATGGCTGACCTGTGTGTCCCGGCAGCTCCCGGCTCACCCGCACGTTCCCCTCCCTGGTTTTCAGGTTGTATATGGAGCAGATGTTATCCAGGCCACCACAGGCCACGTAGTTGCCAGAGGGAGCGTAGGCACAGGTCATCACCCAGGAGGATCTCAAGGGAATGGCGTGCATCTTGGGAGAGACACAGCTCGTGAGGGACGGACGGCAGCTCCTTCTCACCCAGGTCACTCGTTCAGCAGCTCAGACACACCACGGGCACTGTGCCCTTGGATTTACCAACATATCACAGCTCATTCCACAGTTACACTTCCACACACACTGGGGTGACAGATACCAGTGGTATCTGCAGGGCAGATATACAGAACTTCAGCACAGCACTACTTCATAGCAAAGCTATCCTAAACTTAAAACATTTACATTTGTTTATTCTAATTAATTTCTTTGTCCAACTCTTTTACAACTTTGAGCTATAGGTTGTAAGATGGGATGGCTGTGCCCATGGAGACTGGAGAGTTTATGGAAGCACAGCTTTTTTAACTCCTTCTCCTTTCTCTGCCCTGAAACCTAAAACCGTACTGTAAATTCTGAGGTTGTGTATTTCTACAGTTCAAAACCAAATCAGTTCCAGAAGCAAGACCAGACAGGCAGAGACCAACAGCTACGAGCTACTGCACTAGCAAATTAAGAGTGAAAATGTTACATATTACCAATGTAATTAACTGTTGCTTCAGAAACACCCTACAACACATCACTAGTAATCAGCTAGTCATGACAGGAACAAAAAAATTATGTCTTAATTAGAAACACTGCTGCTTTTGATTTTTGACTTGAAACTATAGAAAAAGACACAAGCCTTCTCAAAAACACAAGTCATACATTAACTGTTGATAAAGATTATAAATAAGTACCTTATTTGTTGTATAACTATCCCAAATAATTAATTTTCCATCTTGAGAAGCACTGACTAGTAGCCTAAATGTAAACACAAAATAAAATATGTTAATATAAAACAAACCCCCCAAAATCTCAAAATATACATACATCATTCATGATTACCAAGTGATTCAGAAATTTCATAATTTCTCTATTACCCTCTGCTTTTTCTTTTTCACTGGAGGAGTGCATTTGTTGGGAAAAGTCTGCAAAGACCTAGATCTACACATGACCTGACTGAAGAGTCACATGTCCATGGGGGCTCGTGATTAGCACTGAACACAACCACACAACTTGGTGAAAATGCATTTTATGAGCTCCCTCCACAGCTGCTTTCATTATTCACAAACTAATAATCTAATTACACAGCTACAAAAAAGCAAATAGGGAATTTAGGTGAAAATAAACCTGCAGAGCAGAGTCCAGATGTATCCCTCTCTGGACGACACGACAGAGACACGAGGCAGTGTCACCACCTGACCATCAGTTGCTCTAAAGGCAGCACAGCAAAATCCCAACTTTTCCCACTATGCACAAAAGGATCTTTTTTTCAATGAAATCAAATTGGTCCGTAAAGGTTTTAAATCTTTGTTATCACAGCAGTTCCATGATTATTCAACATCTTGGAAAATACAATGCCCAGCATTCTAAAAATATGCCTCACCACGTACTCTCCTGTGCTTACACAGACTCAAAAACTTACTTAAAATTGGAAGAAGGAAAAGGGAAAATAACCATGGTAAGAACAAGCCAAGTACTTCTCCTCTCAACCAAGGCTTCTCTATCATCCCTTTGCAGTTCTAAGATGGCAAACTATAACTAAAACCAAAAAACCTGGGATGCCCCTGCCAGGGCACCAAACATCACTCCGTAAGACTCCCAAAACCTGACATTAAACCTGAAGCTGACAATCTGATTTCCAACTCTTAAATTGCAGGTTTAAGCCTCCCCTGTACCAACCTTGAGTCAGATCCCCAGTGCATGGCATAGATTTTGGCTAAGTGACCTCTAAGCGTGCGCCGGGTCCGCATTTGGATCCGACCCACGGAGTCCAGACTTGTTGTGATCTAAAAATAAATCAAACAAACCCCCGAGACACTGAGAACTATTTTTAATGCACGAGATAACAAAAATACACGTGAACTTTGATAGAACATAATCTGTCTTGGCTCACAGCAAAATCAAACAGAAAAAGGCTACTGTTGCACACCCAGGATTAGGTCCCTGCAACACTGACAGAAACAGATTTTACAGCTGACAGACTGTAACACTCTTCCTGATGGCTACACCTGAAACCTCAGGAAAGCTTTTTCAAATACTACTGTGTAATAGTAAGGCTATTTCACGTTATCAAATCTGAAAGTTTTCAATTAAAACCAAGGAAAGAAAATCCTCCAATATTTACTGCACTGCTACTTTTTAAAGCATGGCAGAGCTTTAAATGCAAAATCTTTTTGCTTCTAAAATACAGCTAACAGACATTTATTTAAGTCTTTCTAAATACATTAAAGAAAATAAACATACTCTATTTAAAAGGTGAACTGGAAGCAGGATCCATTAAGGTGGGGGGTTTTTGACTGGTTGGATTTTTTTTCTGTTTTGTTTATTTGGGTTTTTTTGGTGCTATTGTTTTGTTCTAAATAACTGTATAAATACACAGCACATTTCCAAAGGTTTCTTTCACTTCATTCTTTCAGTTACTGAACAGGAACATGCAACAGTCATAAACTGGTATTTTTATTTTTTTTATCTACCAAGTAACAGCCTATACAAAGAATCAGGAACATACCTGAGCAAGAGTTGTGTCACTGCATGCTTTTCTGGCATCCTGAAACAGAAGAATGGAACAAGTTGAATTGGCAAGGCAACACTGAGCATCAACTGAGAGAGTGTCTAAAGGAAAAATAACTCGAGTTAGGCTTCAACACACTCAGAAAGCCACACACCACCACTGACTGACATCCCAGACACCTTCTGTCACCCTAATTGGTTGGATTGTTCAGGGGATCTAAAGCACTGGCACACAACTAGGGGTAGTGGAGGAAAAGGGACTTAGGAAGGGCTGTGCCCCAGCAGCCTTTGAATCTCCCCTTCTGCAATGGGATTCAAAGGCACTTGGAGCCATCCTGAAGTCCCAGTGCCTACCCTTTTCCCTGTATTCCTTCCCTGGGGTGGATTTGCTTGCTCAGGGTGTGCTGAGCACAAGGGAAGAAGAACTGATCCACCTGGAAAAGCAACCATATATTACACATGATTAGCAAGCTCTGTGCCACATGAGGCTGTACATTAATTAACAACCCCCTTGGCATCACAGGGGTGACAGTGCCAGAGGGAGAGGCAGGATGGAAATCAAGAGGCAGGATCTGAGCAGGACAGACAGGATTACCAAAGCTTCAGCTGATGATGCACTTGATGCAAAATGAAGGGGAAAAAAAAGTCTACTAATGCCCTCACTCATTTCATGGAACGGGTGGTGCTCAGCTCTCCATACAGACATTCCATCTTTTTTCCTTACTTCAGACTGCACAGACATAGGACTTATTTTCTACACGATTCAACCCAACCTAAAAACCAGACCTTCCTTTCATTCCCAGGTTGAACACCTGACACAGGTGAGCACCACTGAGCCTCGTCCACAACACAAAACCCGGTTTTAGTTACAGCTGAGACTGCACTGCCCTCCTGCAACTCAGGCCCTGTACTTGAAAAACTGAAACAGGCTCCTGGTCAGCAACTCCTTCTGAGAAACCTGATTTAAAACTGGCTTAAAATTAGACAGGAACCGTGTAGCACAAGTTCAGTTAAAACCATCGACAGCCCAACCGAAGGATCAAGCCACAGAACCCTCCTGAACTCCGGTGATTTCTCCAGGCTCCCAAAAACGATGGTTTTCACCACACATTTGTGTGTCCCCCCACCCCACCACAGTTCAATCAGTGCACAAATGGCAACGTCCTCTCTGAGAGGAGGGACGGAAACATTTGCTCACACGTTTTGGAACTGCATCAACATTCAGACCAGGACCTTAAATTTTTTTTCAAGCTCTTGCTTGAGAGTTACTTGACATTGCAACTTTAACATTTCTTAAGTGCATGTTTATTTTGACCACCCTTTATAGCTCTCCTCCCAAAAAGCAAGCCTGAGAGTGGATTAAGTCATCTCAACTTATTTTTATAATGTCTGAACTGTAGAAATATTTATAAAATGTTGACGTCTGGAATCAGGAGGGGTTTAAAATACCAGAGCAGCAAATCCCTTAGCACTCAGGACTTATTTCATCCACGGGAAGCAACACACTGGATACTAAACAACTTTACTTGTTTGGTTTAGCTGAAATACTTTAAGATGTTCAACATAAAATGATTTCTCAATGCAGTCTGACTGAGACAAAGCATTTTTTCTCTTTAAGGAAGAGCTATTAGCAACACATATACTTGAGGCTGTCTAACACTTGCCACACGATTGGCAAAGTTGCAGGAACAGGAGAGTTTCAACAGACTGTTTTAATTCTTACACTGAAACTGTCATTTCTACATGAGCACCACTGTAACAGAATCATTAGTGTCAAAAGACAAAAAAGCTCCTCTATGTAATTGTAGATTTTCTCAGTTCATGCAGCAGACAATGCAAAATTTGTGAGAAAAATCTACCTGCTTGCTCAGTGTGCAGCCCCCACGATTTCTAAGCACACATACTTCAGATTGCAGTTTTTTCCCCCAAATTCATGGATTTTCTTAAATATAATGTTTCATTTGTTCAAAATGTCTGGTTCAAATGACACTGTGCCAAGTAAGCAATATTTCCAAAAATCATTATCCTCCATTTCAGTTCTCAAAGTGAGGACACAAATATCACATGGGAACTTTTATTACAGAGAGAACTGGGAATTAACTTTAACCATAAACTCATCTGACAGATCTGATAGTTCAGTGTTCAAAACTCCTGCACTAAAAATTCAGGCAGTCTTGGGTTATTCATTCAACACTGTCTGTGTACAGAAACTGAGCTACAGCTGCACTTACTGCATGGGGAGACACAGGTAACCACATCACCAAAACATTGGAAAACAAAAATAAAAATCATTAAACACTTCCAAAATACTGCAGACTAAAAGAAGGGGAATGGACAGCTATGCACTGCAGTTTGTACACTTGAGGAAGCTGGTAGGTACAATCTGATCTGGATTTCACTTCTAAGCACAAAGCTGCTTTTTGTGATTATATTGTTAGAGGAAATATCAGACAAAACCCAAGAGTTGTAAACAACTAAGACAGCAAAATTCTAGCTATATATAAAACATCAAATGCTGGTAGTGACCTCACCTATTTTAGGAGTGCATCAAAAACAACTCCTGAAAATTACCAGCCCAATAGTTCTAGACACTTAAAAAAACCCTTTTATCTCCTGTACTTATCCTCTTTCCCATCCCAAACAAATACCAATTTAGAAAGAAAACTGCAATGATTTAATAAGCAAGATAAACAGTGATCTGTAAAAATATGAAACTGAGTTCATTTGGTCAGAGTGTTTCTTGGATATTCAGTCACCAGGAGCATTTGTAAACTGCATATTTATCTAAAGTTAGAATTAAGCATAAGGTATCCAACCCTGCACTCAGATCCAAGGAGGAATCCCTAATTGCCACTGCTGAGCCAAAAGACTCCAAAGGCAATACAGTCCTGGTTACTCAGCTACACCTGACAGATCCAGTTACAAGGTCGGGTGACAGAGTTTCAAAGGAAATGTTAAATCGACATAAAGCCCCAAAATGGAGTCATTATACAAAGGGCCAATCAGATTTTTATGCTCCCAAATTTAAAAAAGCAGCAAAGTTCCCTGCAGCACAGTGGAGCTCTCTTACGTGCCTGGAAGTTCTTCCTTCACACAATTTTGAATAAAACATAAAACCAGTCTGACTGATCACCAAGACTGAGCAAAGACTTAACTGGCTCACCCTGATGTCATGTAATGACAAAGTCTTCACACATCAGGCAGAAGAAGAACTGAAAAATTATGCACAACTTTTATTTGTGCAATGCTGTTATAAAGCTTCAATAGAAAAAAAATATTTTAAACTAACATTTATTTGTGTCCTCTACAGAGCTGCTGGAAGGGGCACCCAGTGCCACAGCACTGACTGATCCCACCCTTGTCTTTCCAGAGTGTTTTAAGTGAAAATGATGGGACACTGAATGAGCAACAGCCTCAACACAACTCCTGAAACATGAAGTGTGTTCTCCACATGGCTGACACCAACAAGCAGCCTCACACTAAGCAGGAGACACCACACAACAACTGCTGCCAGCAGATGCCATGCTAAAAAAAGTCAGTGTGCAACATATTCCAAGAAACCTGTACTCCTCGCTGATAGGAATGCTTGCAAATAAGGCATTCCCATATAAATCAGGTTTATGGATGGTTCATGTTTAGAAAATTTTGATTAAAAATAAACAGACTTTGAATACCCTTATTATACTTCCTACTTTCCTGAAAACTGCATCACTGAAATGTACAGGCATGTTGCAACAGATTCCTGGAAAACTGACTTTGGGGAGGACAGCTCATATTTGGTTTATCTTCAGTGAGTAAATACAATAAAAAATTAGAACATATGGGAGGATCAGCATTTAAAAAAAATAAATTCGACAGGAAGCAAAGAAACAGGGCTTGTAGAAATGATAACCCTGGAAGGTTCTCTCTCACAGTCCATGCTGTGACCTGCAGGCTCATCAAGAGCAGCAGCACAACCATCACTTTTAGCCCAGAACAAGCTTTTCTAACACCCTAAG
Source organism: Platyrinchus mystaceus (assembly GCA_035041135.1). Lineage (NCBI taxonomy): Eukaryota > Metazoa > Chordata > Aves > Passeriformes > Tyrannidae > Platyrinchus > Platyrinchus mystaceus. The sequence goes on from JAWWLV010000011.1 coordinate 6,846,406, forward strand.
CCCAGCTTGTCATGCCAAAGTTCTATAAGTTTGCTGTTCCCCTCTTGTTTTAAAAACCCAAAATAAACAAAAAAATTTTGCAGATTTTATACACTCCTAGTACCAAAAGTTAGAGAACTTCAACAGGAAATAAAACATATTGTTCAATAAATACTAAGAATGCATTTCATTACACCATTGGCTCTTTTGATTTTTAAACAAATATTCTAAAAACATTTTAAGCTCTGCACAGCCTAAACAGGTGTAAGTAATAGATGTGATCTTTACAATTTATTCCCTTAAAGGAGGAACTCTGTAATAAAAAATAAGCAATTAGCAATTCTCACTCTGATTTGGTTTCGAAGCTGCTCTGCCTCCTGTCGTAACTGTTCCAGCTCACTCATCTTCTTCAGCCTCTATTTCTCACACTCCACTGGTGAAGAAAACCTGCCAATAAGAGGGAAGAAAAATAAGTTTCAGTATCACTTTCTCCTCTTAAAAAAAAAAAAAAAGAAAATCCTCCACAAACATATATATATATATATTTGTCCTGCCTTTGGAAAGGCTTCAAAATAGATATTCCCTTTAGTACACTGTCTTTAATGAATTTGGCAAGACTTAAATGATTTCAATTCCTGAATTACCATGAGTGAAGTCTATTTTGAATATAGAAGCAGCAACTGTCAGCAGAACCACCCACTGTCCTTTAAGAACCTGTTTTGTAGCAGGGCTCTGCTCACCCGCCCGGAAAACTCCGTCACAAATTCTGTGCCCCAAGATGGCAACAGAGAGCAAAGGCTGCAGGTCCCCTCAACATTCATCTCTCAGGGGTGGGATACAGGCACCTTGCACAGGACAGCCAGGGCAGGCTTGGTTTTAATTACAGATGACATTTTTGAATCATTGACTACAGCTGAAATAGCAGGTTTTCTCTGATTTTTCCCATATTTCCCTGGGCAAGGCACAATGACGTTTTCATTTCAAAGGCCCCGGTGCAGTGAGAAGGGACAGCAAAGACTGAACCATCCCTCAAAGCGTCCTCATGCTGATACAGCCCTCAGCTGCCTAAAGCGGTTCTCATCTGAATGAGGACTCAAAGCAACCTCAGTAATAAGATCAATTAACAGTAAGACTTCATGCAGGCACACTTTCAGGTTAATAATTTTTTTTTTCAAATCAGATTTTGAGTCCAATTTTTTCAGTGTGTAGAACAAAGTTTCCTCAGATCAATTTCCCTCTTTATTCCAGCACAGCAGTGCAACCACTACAGAGACCTCTGAAGTCTGTTCACACACATGGAGACTTCAATATCCTTGCAGTGAAAGGAACATCAGAAAGTAACTTGCTCACAAACAAGCCAGACACCTATTGGTAATTTTTTCATGATAGGAAAAGCACACCAGAAAGGTGAGGGTGGTGGTCCCATGACATTATCTAAAGAGCCAAACCACTTCTAGCTTATAGAAGAAAAAAGACCAAAGTTTGTGAGTACTGCTCACAAAATAAAAATTGAGGAAGGAAGGAAAAGAAGTGGGAAGAAGAACCCATTCAAAACATTATTTTATGCTTATTTAATCCACTGAAAAATGGCCAAAAAACAGAGGAAGAAGGGTCACAGAGTGTCTGGGAAGTTGTAGGGAAACCCCTTTATTTGGTCTAAATACTGGTTCTTTGTAGTTCAATAGTGATATGCTCTAAAAGATTGGCTCTGCAAAGCTTTTCTCCATGTATAAAACACAACACTTCATAGATTAAAAAGAGTAAGAAGTTTTGGTTCAAAGCAATTTACTAATAAGATAAACACCCTTGGATTAACAGCTTAAACAAGTGTTTGAGGGCTACAAAATTTCTGGCCACTCAAGAAGAAAAGTATCTTCATTAATTATCCATCTACTCCTATCAATCTGAACCTCGGTGCTTCACTGCAAAGTCCATTTCAGAACAAACTTACAAACATACATAAGTTGGATCATCTCCAGATCAAAATACATCCAAACCAGTAACAGAAGTGGTGCATTAGGTCTAACGAGTATTTCCAGCCATTTGTAAACAAACTATGAGGTTTTCCTTCCTTAAACCTGTGCTCTGTTCAACTACAAAGACATTGTAATTCACATGAGAATATTAGACTACTTCATTTACTATCATGTTCCTATTTCAAATGCCCAGACTACTTAACATTACTTAATGCACAGCAGGTATAACATAGAAGTCATCAGCACTCGTGCCTGATTTTAAAAATTAAGCATTAAAAACATCCCTTTAGCATGCACATTTAATCACATACCTTTAAAGTCTATTGAGTTTAATTACAATTTAACACATTTAATGAGTATACCTCTATGAAATATAGCCCCACTTTCAGTTCTGACAGTGTCAAATTAACTTTTTCGTTGTGATTTTCCTTTTTTTACCTAGAACCTACTCAAAGGTAACACAGACAAAACAATGGTCTCAAGGTCTTAAGCCAACCAGCTGTGCTGCCTGCCAACATTTAGTAGTCTTGTGTGCTATTTTTAACAGAAGATAAAGATTCCCAACAGAGAAGTTGATGTGTCTCTGTTTTTCTGAGAAGGGAAGTCAGCCTTTGGCCTGTGATGTGCCACACACTTGAGTGCTCTGTAAACAGTCACTTGAACACAGAGAATTATTGATCATGAAGAAAGTGACACTATTCACAGCTGGAATCATGCATGGCCAGTCACAGCCACCCAAAGTCAGGAGGGTTTTTATTCATAGGTAAAACCATGAGCATATTAGGAAATGAGCTGCAGCACTGCATTGGCACTCAAAGTCCATCGACGACCATCCTGCACTTCAACCACAAAGTCACTGTCAAGGACTTTATTGTCACTTGTGTCAGCACTGTTCACCATTAATGCCATTCCTGCACCAGCAGCTACACAGCTGTCAAACTTCACAGCTTTAAACTGTGTTACACTTCTTCAAGTTCCCACATGGACAAAAATCCAGCTCCAGAAGCCTTCTCACTCACCCACACACCTTTAGCTATAATTCCGAAGCAAATAAAAGGACAATGATCTTTCATACTTTTTGAAAGAAATATGTTTTTTGGTAGTGGAAAAGCCCTAGTAGCACCACTATGTTTTAAATCTGCAAGACCTCAGCATTACTGCTCAGCAGAAACATGTCAGAGGTTCAAGGTCAAGCTATACCTCAGTGAACAGAACGGCCTTCAAGCCAGCACACATTCCCACAAAATCCAGGTTCCTTTTAGAACTGGATTACTCTAGCTTTAAGCATTAAAGTTCCTTTTCATTATGCAGCAGCTGAACAGCAAGCTCTGAGATATTCTTAAGCTATGTATAAACACCAGGATACTACAGTAAACAAACTAAGGGCACAGTTTAACTATTAAATTGAAGCGCATCCAACCCTGTTGCACTGGCTGGCGGCAGCTCCCGATGCAAAGGCCTCTGTGTTCAGATCATCCCCCACCACGAAGTACTCAGCAGAACTGGGAGAAAGATGCTTCAACTTGGGATTTTTACTTTTTTTTCAGTACTACTTTGATGTGCCCACAGGAAAGTACAGAAATTGAGTGGGTAGGGAGGAAGCTCTCACAGACGCCTTTCCAGATTCACACTAACCCTGCAAGCAGCGTCTCTGAACTCCAGTCAAACTCCTGACTGATGCCAGCAGAATCACGACAGCAACACAGGAAGACAAAATACCTGCTTGGATGCCTGGAACTTGTGGATGCATCTCTGCCTGTTTTAATACTTCTGATGCTACAGTGATAAAGAGGTAGTTATGTACATAGACCACTGGCCAGACTAGATTTACTTGCTGAATGTTTTTAAGTGTATCAGTGAAGCACAGAAAGAACTCAGACCTGAGATGCCTGGCAGCACTGGCCAAGCAGAGACTGCATCCTATAAACCTGTCCTCAGTTCAGAGAAGCAGGTCATCACCACAACCTCGAAGTGTGCTATTTTCCAGTGCTACCAGGCATCAGATAAACAACTTGGTTTTTATCAGATTAAATGCTGGGACTGCTTCTGCAGGGCTTACAGGGATTGCCAAGAACAGAGGTCATCTCTATATTGCAATCTTTTCCTCATACAAATTACTGAAAACCTCAGTGGATTCAACACAAGCCCCAGATGTTGTACTAGGTTACAAAGGACACATGCCTGTTCGTTCTCCCCTCCAGGAAGATCAAAATACTGCAGCCTGAAGGGAGCACAGCTTCACAGCCTGGAAAAAAAATCTTTATTCCAAACATGAATTTCCCCAGGAGTCCTCAGTCATGTACACAGCAAAGCCACCAGCTCTTCTACCTGTATGGGCAGAAGGAGTGAGGCTTCCTCCTGCCACCTCAGGATACTGGGGTAATGTAATGCCTACTTCCCTGATTTATTCATATTGTCAGTAAATGTTGAGTCAGAGAAAAAACACTCTGATTTCCCTTAGATGCAGACCCCTGGTGTTATCTGCTTTTCAGCACTCAGAGGTAGCACCTCTGATGAAGAAGCCAGATGCTTCTCTCCAAAGGCAATTCATGATGCGCACGATGGACTATGAACAGCATCACCTGCTGTGGCAGGGAGGCCTTGAGGGGATGAGCAACAGGAAGGGGAAGAACTTTTTAATAAATTTGGTAGCCGGGGGTGTACCAGGGCAGGACACCCAAGGCATCAGGAAAGGGGGTCAAGGACAAGAGATGCTTCCATGAGAAGCAACAGCACAGGGAGCAATAACCACTGTGTAGCCAAGGCAGCCCATCTCTGCACTCAGCCATTTGCAGGCTGAACTGTCCCCCAGTGCAGTTTCTCCTCTGTGGACTTGTACAAGTGAATTTACTGATACCAAAACAAAGTGCCTCCTGAGGCAAAATAATTAACTAAGTCAGATTCCACTGCATATCTAGTGTCAAGAAAGCCACTGGCAGGCTTGAGTGCTCCACAGATAAATTACTCCTTGCACTATTCCTGATTCAGTAGCAACACCATTTGCTAAGAGTTTAATTCTTCATTATACAGGCAGGCAGTGACAAATGACCACAGTTTCTTGTCTCCAAAGTACTTTCTTTACAAACTGTGGACTCAGAACATTGTGGCTGGAAAAACATCCTTTTCTCTGTAAAAACTCACTCCAAATGCAACTGAGCTCACACTTTGAGAAGATTCCCTGAGCCCAGGACCCCTGTGACTCCCCAGCAGGCAGCAGGGCAGGACACAGTGCCTACACAAGCTGGGATGCAGGGAATTCATCAGACAGGACCTGCTGACCCCACGGCACTGGCACAGGGAGCAAGAGCTGATGGAGCTCTGGAAAGCCAGGAAATAGGCTGGTATTTGCAGGTTACTCAAAGCAGGCATGTAGTGATAGGAACCTTTAGTTCTATTTCTAGTATTTCTGTCTCAGAGAAGATTACAGTTTACAAACTAAGTAATTTAGATTCTCAAAAATAAAAAAAGTATTTTAAAAAAACCAGGCACTTTCACTTGCCTTGGCAAGCTTAGCCTATTCCCCTGTAAAATCACCATATACACAAGAGGGAAAAAAAATTACTGGAGAAGTGTAAATACACTCCTCCCCACAAGAAAGCATTGCTATTTTTGTGCCAAATATATAGAAATTAAAGGGACTGCAGAAAGAACAGTCTGTCTGACTAGATTCTTAAGAGCTATCAACTAAAGAGTTATTTGGGTAAGAATTTCATTTTGTACCAAAAAGTCAATCCTTTAGAACTGAAATTAGTGCTTATCTATATGCATCAACTTTAGTTTTTCGACTCATATACAGCAAGATCTCACAAGGGATCAACAGACAGCAGCAGCAGGAGAGGTTTCACATAACTTTCATGTGATCCTCCTTACTAGTGATCACACAGGTGGCCAAACATAAGGAATGCTAACTATAGCACCTTACTAATTATAGGAAAAAGACACCAAGGCATACTCCAGCTTTCTCTCAAAGGAGATATATTGGCAAGTCACACACATTCAGGCTTTGGGCCATAAAACCTTTACATGTTGAAGTTGCTTGTGTAAATTTACCTGCTTGTGTCTTGTGAGTGTTGACAGTGTTTGCAGGGGTGGACAGTGGGGTTCTGGCTCTGAAGCTGAGCCCTGCCAGCACACACAGAGCAATACTTCATGTATTCAGGATGTGCCCAAGAAGATTTTCATAAAACACTTCTTCATTTAGTACTAAACTAGACTTTGGCAGCTTTGCCCACTCATTTATATCTCCCCACACCCAGGAATAGAGAAGAAAAACACAGAGAGGTTTTATTTCTTGCACCCTGAAGGGAATGGGTTTGACATATCGGAGAAAGGTTCAAAACCTGGACATGGTGGACAAAGCCTTATATGAAGTGAAATCTCTGCCTGTACAACAGTCACTTAAAGTAAATGCATTAATGCTGTGCTGCAGTTACAGACCTTCATATAGGAAGTCTTTCAGCTGGAATTTTACATAATATATTATCTGCAGTAGAGCTGTTTGAGGACACACTGTTTGAGCTCTCCACTGAGGAAAATGAAACATGTAATGGCTTTTTTTACTATACCCTGGCCCTGTGTTGTCTCTCCTGTTTTTTTAAAGAGACCTTTCCAGCTATCCATTTTCCCAAGCATCCTTTATTCTGACTTGTAGTTGTACTGCATCAATAAACAAAGACAACAAAGCAAGGAGCTTTTATATTGGTCAACTAATACTTGAATAACAGCAGAGAGGGCTGGGATAAGTTGAAATAACAGTATGTAGGGGCTGCAATTGTGCCATTGGGTACCTTGCTCTTCTTCTCTCCTCTCAAATCTCTTCAGTTCATCTCCTTCATCTTTAATGTATACTTTTGAGGGGTGCACTAGTTGCAGAACATCTTACACATTTCAGTAGAGAATAATGATTATTCGTTTAAAAATGGTTACCATTTATAAAATAACCCTGGAAATCCTAACAGAATATTTTCCCTAAGTTATTTTAATTTTAATTCTGCAAGATGGAACTAATTGTCACTGTGATTTCAAGGCCCAGGCACATGCACAGGAGAGTTCTGCCATATTCAGGGCCTCTGGTCTCCCCAAGAAGAAAACAGGAAGCAGCCTGGGTGTGACCTCGCTCGCTGAGGTCAGCGCTATTGTTGCACTTCTGCACATTTTGGAAGTGTTTTAAAGTGATATGTCTCCATTATAGCTTTGGTACAAAAACAGGAAATAATCAACCAACGCCTCTCGAGTGGAAGGGTATGAGCAGGACTTAACACCCATTTCTGCAACAGACACCGTCCCCAGTTTTAAGGAACCGATGGATGTGTGTGCTCAAAACTGAATGTACAGCTGGAAAGGGGAAGCCACAGGAGAGACTCACAAGCAAACAGAGAATCGGTGGGATTTGAGAGGGTTCCCTCTTTGTGCACCCACATGCCCCGTGCAGTTACATCAGGAACACAACCCCACCCACCAATTGGGTGGCAGAAGCAGTTTCAAGACAACAATACTGCTCCTTCCTTCCACTTGTAGCTACTCAGCTGGTGATTTTAGTATGACTTTGAAACAAAGCCTGCCACATCAAAACACTTCCATTTACCACAGTAACTCCTTGGAGTTGTGAACAGAAGTAATTTCAGTAACACAAACACAAACATCTGTGTTCACCTTCAGACTTCGGTGCTGTACAGATCAACCTCTTGTGTATTTCAGTCTCAGAGGTGGGTTTGATGACTGGTTTTATTATGGTTGCCATGGAAGACAAACAGACCGATAAATACTGACCTTGTTAACAGCAGTCAAAACAGACAAAGGAAATCACAGCTGAGAAGTTTGAGTGAAATAATTCTGATGTTTGCTTGTAAAAAAACAATCGGTAATTTCAGACTTTTACCCTTCTTTATGCAGTAGTCTGACATTTCATGAGACTGGTGTCTGAAGCTCAGAGATTTGAGAGTTTAGTTCTAAAACCCAAGTGTAAGCCAAGTACATTCATAAAACATACAGAAAGCCCCTACTCTTCTTTGCCCACACACACTAGATTCTATTAAAAAAAAGCCAAGAAATTCAGTGTTAAGCACAAGGCTGAGAAAAGCACAGGAAGGAAGGAATTTTTAAAAGTCATGAATATTTCACAGTCCAAAAGAGTGATTTTTCCAAAATTAACATTTTTGCATCTTATGCTCATTATGTTTGTTTCCAGGTCAAAATGTTTTGGTACATAAGCACAGATTTATTTTTATCACACTCCCTGCAAACAGAACTTCATGTGAAATTCAAATTATCTTGTCTTCAGCGACTATAATAACGATTCCCCAGTAAAAACTTGGTTCACTGACCTCAGGACACTCCATCACTGAACAAATTATTACTAGTTTTGCAATTCAAAACATCTAAGAAGTGGCAAGAAAGATCTTAATGAAGCAGAAAGACATAACCCTAAGTAAGAAGACAGTGATGGTTCCAGTCCAATTTCTTCCTTGGGCACAGACAGGTGGACAAACATAGGGAGTGAGCTGAGGTTTTTTGTCTCTTCAAATACCCAGCCATACCCAGAGGCTATTCCAACGTTTCACTAGGAAAAATGTACTGCAGTGACAATTCAAAGTCATTTTTAAAGACCCTCATTTACATTAAAATCCATCTCCAAAAAAGTTTGATTTTGGATTTTTTTAGGGGCCAGCACACTGGTATTTACTGAAGTGGCATCGTGGAGGGCCAAGCAGTGCTACGCACACAAAATCTGGTCTGGCACCTACAGGCACAAAAGATTACTGAGGCAGCCGCCTGTTATCTGAGAGAGAGCAGACTGCACAGTGTGCATAAAAGGCACCAGGCACACAGATCATTTTAGGTTTAAAGTCAATGGAGAAGATACACATTAAGAGGAACTAGTACTGTCTCCAGGAAAAGTGCCTCGATTCCAATCGGATGACTATTCACTCGACTGCAGCAATTTCTGGCTGACAGTTTTTGCAAGTGGAGCGTTCTCACACACTCGAGGAGCAGAAAGCCCAGCAGTACCAGTTACACACACATTGCATCCTTTCAAACTCATCATCAGCTCGGGAAAAACCACGGATCTGATCCATACATAGTGCTCAGCACCCTTCCCTTCCCTCCTCCTCCCCATCCAGCGCCACACACTCTCTCTTGGTACCGAAGTTACAGCGAGGCATTATGTGTTCACACCACCACGCAGCTGGAACACTCAGCACTCAGCTGGACTCCTTCATGAGGAAACAAGGGAATAGAAGCACTTGCCTTTTTTTTTTTTTAATACAGATTATCGAAAGATCTGATAAAACTATTTCCCTCAGGTCCAATTTTAATTTTGCTTTTGGTTCCCAATACATTTCTGGTCAATTATTTGTGATTCAAAGCCACAAAAATTAAGTTCTCTTCCAGACTAGAGTTCAGGCTACATTAATAGGGTTTTCTAAATATTTTTTTTAAATGCATATTGTCATAGGCCTTTAAAAAAAACTATCACAAACCTCACTTTACAGAATGATTGGAAATCCCATGCTAGAAAGTAAAAAACCTATGTACTGTTTTTTCACCCCTACTGATGCAAGAATGAGATTAAGAGTACATGAGCTGTTTAACTACTTCAGGTACCACTTGTGATCAGATAGATGTATCTAACCCACACTCTTCTGAATTGTTTTTGATGTTTCTCAAGCAGTAATGCCTGTTTTCAAACAGCTGCTTTTTAAAAAAGATACCACATCCAATATTTAGGAAATATGTTAAGGAAATAAGGAGCACTAGGTTCCTAACTATCTCCACACTTGCAGGGGTTCTCAAAATAAAGGCTGTCTTTGTAGTAGGAGTAATTTTTAACTGGGCAAAAGTCACAAATTACCCACCTGCCTACTGGAAAGTAACACTAGATGAAGTTTCCAACAGAAGAGAATAAAAGAGAAGCAAAATGCTGCTGCAAAGAAGTACAATATTCCCACTTGTAGCAGTCTTCCACAAAGGATCACTTTTTTATTTTTTAAATGAAAACTTTTTCTCATGGTTTTGCTGGCTCTTAGAAACTAATCAGCCGAACTCCTCTCCCCGTTTCCCAGGAGACGAGAAGAAAATAAGAAAAAAAAAAGAGTAAAAAAGAACTTCTTACTCCTCCCCAAAGACGAAGATCTTGAAGGCCATCAACTACAAATGTGGTCTTACCAGCCAGTCTTTTGTGTTACTTAACTGCCCAAGCCACAGTCAGATCTGCCCATTCAACATCCCCTTCACACAGTGTGCAGGGGAGAAGGGAAAAATTCCTGCTTAGTTTCTAAGAGCCAGCAAAACCATGACACTTTTCTACGAAAACATGATGCTCACTAGCTTATAAATAGCAAAATTCCCCTGTGGAGACAAAGCCTAAGGTTATAGACAGGAACAATCAGTCAGGCACCATGGCCTCAAGAGAGCCCATGGCTCCAACAACCTGCTTTGCTGCAGGGTATCTTTCCAATCCACTGGAACTGCTGTTCTTGTAAAAGTGAGAGGGGTCAACAGCAGCTCAGCTGAGTGCATCATCTCTGCTCTGGCCTTCACCACAGACCAGACGCTGTTCTTGGAAGACTTTTGGTTTTGGTGTTTGAGATATGCATACTACCATTTTTGGAGTTTTTCTCAGCGATGGTGACTGGAAGATCAGTACAAATGGCTAAACAGTCTCAACCTCCTGCTTCCAGAAGCTGTGAGCAAAGCACAGTGGTACCTGACTCAATGAAAAGGCAAACATTAGCCACAGCTCTGAAACCCTCCAGCAATTTATTGGCTAAGGTTGTTGGCCTTTCAGTTGTCACCCAGTCCAAGTTACCAGGAAGGCTTAGGACTCAGGGCCACCAGGTTTCTGTAGAGATTGAGAACAGAAAATTGCTCAAGCTTCTGAAGCAGCATCACGAGCAAAAGTCAACTTTCTTCACTCCATCCCTTTCCAATGTGTGTGTTTGGCTTTTGATGCCCATCAATCTGCATTTGTAATGAAGTCTAATAGATAAGCAGGAAAAAAAATCCCTTAATGACTTAATGTCTGCAGCTACCCATCTTCCCAACTAGCTGCTTTTTCCTGAAGTGTGGGGAACAGCAGCTAAGCACTCACATCATTAAATGCTCCTTTACAGTCCATTTAGTTTGGTCTTGAATTTTATTTTTATTCTGCTGTACAAAAATAAAGAAACAACCTTGCTCCCTCTTGCTTCCAAGACATTAGAGGAGTTTTCCCTTTTCTGTTCCGTATCTTAGAAATTAAGGTTGTGTTTGTAGTGCCGAAAATCATAGTTCTACTTCCTGGCCACCTCATTCTCCACACTTTGGAGTGGTTTTGTATTTAGACACCTTGTATCCAAACTACTTGAAATAGCACTGGAGATGTTTCTTGCCCCACAAGCGTCAGAAAGATTAAAAAGGAGCATTTAATATCCTATAAAATGCTGAACCACTTCCCTGTGGACCACTACTCTTCTCCCCTGAGATTGTCAGGAGCACCCAACACTCCTGCTGTGTCCTTCCTACCATTCCAATGGAGGGAAAATGCTACTAACATCATCGTTAGTTTCTTGAAATTCGAGGGCATCTGAACTTAGTGCTGTCGTGGAAACTTTGCTGTGCTATTTCTGAACTCTGCCTAAATGTTGAGATTGCAACAAAACTTGATCAGATCTTCTACCACCTCCCCTTCCCATCAGCGCCGTACACATGCAAAGGAAAGGGCTCCACTTTGCAATCTCGAGAGCAGCACAACATAAATACATGTGCCTAAACCTAATTTATAGTTGGGGGGGGGGAAAGTTTTTATACAATAAAACTATCTAAAACCTAGCATACCCCAAATTACTAATTTTTTAGTACTCTGACAGTACATTGCACTGCCAAAACTGTATGTCAGATCACCAAAACTTATCAAAATCATTAGATACACACAGAGGCTCTAAAATTAGTGTGTGAAATCAGATTTTGACAAACATAGCATCTATATATGGAACTTAATACTTTTTTCAGCTCAATAACAACTATGCTCAACTTAAATCAAGAATCTGAAGGAAGAAAAATTCCTTTTCCAAACTAGGAATAAAATTGATTTACATGAACAATCACTTAAAGCAATCAATCATGACAGAAAGGGTCACTAGAAAAATACTCAGATCAAATAGTTCTTTTAAACAAACCAATTTTAAATACCATGTGCGTTTCAACAATAGATCAAAAATGAGCATCTTTAATTTTAATGCAAGACTTTAGATATAAATACCACACAAATTGCATTTTAATATGTAAACAGAATTAGGCACAATTTATGCTAATTACTATATTAAAAATAAATAAATAACCAAATAAATACATACAGGGCAGCAAAAGCATATACAAAAATTAATCCAACAAGAATTAAATCATCAAGTTATCCTGAAACTGCTTGGGTGCCCTGTGCTGACCACATGAACTAATAAGTGCACGATGAAAATAAACCAGACAGGTCCAAGACTTCCCACTGCTGATTGAGGAGGTGATTCGTTCTTGTAAAGCTGCCAAGCCTGTCACTGAGAGCAGCTCCAAGACCTTCAATCTCATTTAGGAAGCACATTCAATCATGGGATTGATCTGATGATTTCATTTTGTTCCACTTCCCCCCCATTTGAAAATTAAAATCTTATAATTTTAAACTTAACATTACTCAGCTCTTTTAGTGTTTCAAAACAGTGGGATTCACAATGACTCAAACACTTGGCTTACACTGAAAATCCATATGATTAATATTTGTTTGAGATCCAACATAAGAAGGAGGGGAAAACTACAGCTTCTGCAAATTGGCAAACCTGTTCTGCCCTTAAACAGCTAATTTTGTATAATAGGTGGGAAGTTAAAAGTGCCTTTTGCTCTACAATGCAGTCAGACAATATTTCAACTCCTTTCCAGCTGAAGTCCTTTCAGAAGGCAACAAACAGATTGCAAGAGTTACAGTAACTGAATCAAAATCTTTACCCTAGGTCAGCATTTCACTTACTTTTGGAAGTAGAGACATCGTAAGGGAAACGAAACTGTCGCCAGTGAACTGCACAACCATTTGCCAGCCAATGTCCATCTATATTTGTATTAATTCTCTCTTTTACCAACCTTTAGTCCAGTTCTCACTAGGGTATTTCCCACACCAACTACAGCGATTCACAACAATCAGCACACCAAATGTCATCACCCGAGCTGACATTCATTCAAAGCATTAAGAAGTTCCCCCCTTGTTTTTCTGTTTCAGGCTCTCTGCAAAGACAGTGGTTGTTCAAACACTGCTGAACGAACCTAAGCCTAAACCTAAACAGCATCATCTTTTTAATTAAAGCTGCAGCTCTGTGCAGCACTGCCTCGTGTTATCTAGAAAGCTCCATGAGCTCCCTGCACCGGTATCAGGTACCAAACCACAGCCTTGAGAGAACAGCACACAATCAGTGTTTTTCGTGATCATTTGCTTTAGTTCTGTTTCGAATCTTTCACATAAATTCTGTTACAAAACTCTGGATTGCAAAACGCAGAAGTTTCATACAAGGACAAAACAATAACAGCTAAATTTAATTACACACTTCAGAAGATGAAGTGACAGGTCTGCATCTAATTAGAGGAGAGAAAAATTTTGGTGGAACTTAAAAAATATTTTCTTCATTAGCAAAACTATGCATACTTTCTAAACAGTCAGTTCTGGGCTCTTGGGAGCTGCAATAATCCGAGCATTGATATTCCCAGACAGTATTAAGTACAAAACACAATCACTGCATTATCACTGTCCCTAAGTATTTATATTCCAGGAGCATGCACTGCATGTCAAGTTCAGAGATTCTGAATTTCTTACTAGTTTGATAACACATTTTAAAGTGACACCACAGATATAAAAAAAATAAATCAAATAACCATTCTCAGTGGCACAATAGTCATAAATTAAGACTCTGGCAGAGAAGACAGTAACTTAGGAAGATCACTTTGCTACATACTGTGGCTTTTTTTTGTATTTTTACTTCTTCAAAATCTTATATTCATAAATTTTTTTGCATTTTTAAAAATTCCATAGTGGACTGGGAGAGAACTCTGTGGCTCTGTATTTAAAAATATTTTTGCAAGGTTTTCTAGTCCCACGTTTTTCTTTAGAAACTGGAAAATTAAAATACTTGGGACAAAATAAACACTAGATATAGGAGTACTTCACTAAGCAACGTGAAGATACAGTTGAAACTTTCATTATCCAACATAAATATAACACATGATATTTGTGGCCAACAATTTCTTACTCAAGATCTAAATGACCTGAGCAGTCCATCAAGCCCTCAGGAACGAGCTAAACTAGAGAAAGAACAGCAGTTATTTGCTGTAGCACTTTTACAATACAGAATACAGAAAAAGACATCTCTGTAACCTGAAACTCAGTATTTTCATGATTAACAGATGAAAGTTATAATTACAGCAGCCGTGGTTCTCAACCCATTGAATCTGTATAAGCCATCTATATTATCCACTGTAAAAACTGCTCATTTTAAAGAAATAATAATTTAATACTGCCTGTAGTTTGCCTTAGTAGACTCACAGTGAGACATATCCATACATTTATGATCTTCATTTTCTTGGCCCCCTTCTTCCGAGATACCATCAGTCAATTCTTTGGAAGCACAAATTAACTTCACCACAACTATGGTGCTTAAGAATCACAAACAAACATTGCAAAAACCCACTGAAGATTCCCACCCCATTAAAAGGCTTTCAGGACTGTGAGAGCTTGTCATGTGGTTTGTTTCATTTTAATTTGTTGATATAGTTATTATTCCTGTTAACATGACTTCAGACTTCCCTAACTCTAACCAGTAATTAGAGCCACTGCGGCTGTCACTTCATTGTCAGATTAGTGACCATCTTTTACATCACTTCCCCTACTCCTACTGGAAGTCAGGGAGCAGATTCAGGTTTTCACGACTTTGCAGGCTCATGTTTCCTGATATTCCCACTATTTCCCATAAGAACCGCCACAATTCCTGGATCCTCTATTGGTATTTAGGGAAGTATATGGAATTCTAGAAGGCACATTAGATGCTCTTGTGGTAACTCCATTGGATGTTGCATGAGGCAAACCCTCCAAACCAGAACAAGCTTGTGCTGACAACTGGCAGAGCAGGAAAAGCACCCAACTACTTCCTTAGAGCAGTCCCTCTGATCTCTCCCTTCTCATTCCCAGTAGGAAACAGACAAAACATGTTTCAAAGCAGAGACCAAACCAGAACACAGAACTGCACTGAACACATAAACCCCACCAGACTCAGAAAGCTACAGTTCTCATTGCTCCCAACGCTTTTATGGCAGGGTTTAGAGGTTGGTACCTGTCTCCTCTCTCTGCTCCATTTTGCCATTCTTTTCCCAACACTCTCTAGTGAGCAGAGAACAACTACTACTGTTACTTCAGAAACTGATTACATATAATCAAATACTAATAATCAAAGCACTTTTCCTCTCAACTCATACTTAGCTTTGAGACTTATCCTGCTTCTACTTCAGAACTGAAAACCCTCCTGGAAAATTTTCCAAGCTACAATAACCAGACCAATAAAAGACAACATGTCTATTCTCAAACTATGTAATTAACAGAAGGGAATGGATCAGAGGGTTTTCTTGCATTAGTTCAGGTAATATTACAGCATAAACTAAAGTTGCCTACCAGATTTATATCTGGTAGCAATTTGGAAAGGCAATTTGGAGGCTTTTCACAATTTCCAACAGAAATCAAACTAAAAACCAAAGAAGCTGATAACTTCAGCAATAAGTACAAATATAAAAAAGCAGATTTTGGGGGAAAAATAAAATCTGAATCTGGAACCAGCAATACCTACGAAGTATGACACAAAAAGCATCTAATGACTTTGCACTTTTCCTAAAGATGAGGAGTACCTTCGGATTCACCCCTGTCAAACCAATTCACGGAATGCTGACACCCGGGCAAGCTCTAGGCAGGCAGAGAAATGGAAAAGAGAGAGAAGCGTTTCCCTACGTGTTCTATAAGCCTGGGAACTGCCTGTTGCTGCCAGACTTCCAAACCTGAACCGCGAGTCCAGCCGATCCCGCTGGGATGGCAGGCACGTCCTGCACGGGTCAGCACTGCCCACCCCGGACTTCCAGCGCCAGGGCCGTCCCTGCCGACCCCCGGGCACCGAGCACCGCTCCCCGGGCGGGGAGGAGCCCCGAGGCTCCGGAGTGACCCACAGCCCGGCGCTGTCACCCGGACCTGCCGCCCCCGGGGATCGGAGCCCCCGCCCGGGACAATGAGCCCACCCCTCCCTTCCGCTCCCCCGGCACCACCCCGGGGACCCTGCCCAGACCCTGCCCCGGCCCTTCCCCGTCGAGCCCCACGTTGTGCCCGCGCTGCGGGGCGGGCGGGCCGTGACCGGGTGATGCGGCCCGCCTCCCCCCGCCCGCTCCCGGCGGCCCCGGCCCCGCACCCGTCCTCACACCCGGCCCCGCACCCGTCCCCACACCCGGCCCCGCACCCGTCCCCACACCCGTCCCCACACCCGGCCCCACACCCGGCCCCACACCCGGCCCCACACCCGGCCCCGCACCCGTCCCCGCACCCGTCCCCGCACCCGTCCCCGCACCCGGGGCTTCACCTGCCGGGGGTCTCC
>JAWWLV010000011.1:6870313-6896483 GCA_035041135.1 Platyrinchus mystaceus
AGCGCAGGCTGTGTCTCACCTAAAAAATCCATTGCGCGGGCTTGAAAGGTAAAAAGACCTTTCCCAGATCTTCGTTCGCGAAGACTGGCCACGTATAGTAAAGATGACAAATTCTTCAGTTTTGGAATCTAAGCTAACCCTCGGGTGTGGTGGAGCAGGAAATACTCACTACAATCAAGAGTTGCATATTAGACTAACTGCAGATATATTTCACCTTCCTCTGGACTTTGGGTCTGAGCTTACCACTGAGTTGTCAGAAGTATTATTCAAGCTTGTAATTTTTCAGTTTTGCCATTTAACTTACAAAACTTCTGGTACCTGAAGAGTTTTATGCTACTGAATGAGGAAATCTGATACAAGAGGCTGGTTTCCACGTCAGCAAGGAGACAGAGACCATTCTTGGGAAGCTTTTCAGCATATTGCTGCTCCTGGCTCTTAACCTGCATCTGCATCTGCATCAGCGGTGTTGCTATGACCCCAGCCATTCCTGAGGGAAAAGGGTTTCAGTTGCAGGGAATTAATGATACTGGAAATAGCACTGTGGCCTAGGCAGAGGAAAGACACTATTTCTGGTGTTATCTGCAAGTTTTATAAGACTGTAAGTAATATAAAGTTATATAACAACTGTGCCCTTAACAAACTGCTGTGCCCTGCTGGTGGACACTTTATCCAAATTAAATCAGGGAGGAAGGGAATACAGGGAACATTAAAGTTTAAGGAGAGAGCAATACATACCCTCTGCAGTGCCATTCAGGTCTGTACTGTAACTGTGTCTCTGTAGTTACTAGGAATTGCTGCTTGAATATCACACCTGTGAAATGGGCTGAAGAATCCAGAAGAATCTATAATGTTCTGGATTTTTTTGCAGTTCGAAGGCTAAGATGCCTATGGTGGTTTGGATGTGTCTATAGATGATGATGATGACTCAACACTTAGAACTAATTCAGGAAAGGAAAATGAAGAACAGAGGCTTACTGGGTTCAACTAATATACACTTTAAGGAGCACATGGAATACAACACTTGGTTTCAGGTGTGTTTTCCTTTAATAAATAGCACTAGTAGTTGCACAGTTCTTTTTTTTGTCAAAAAATTTAAGCTGTTCTTCAACTATGAGTCTCTTTCTGTGGGAAAGTAAGGCACGGAGTGGTGTGAGCAGCTTGCCAAGTAACCAGTGGTAGAGCCAAAATCAGAATTCAGATTGCCTGCCCACCTGCCTTCCTTCTATCCTTACTGCTGAGCAAGTTACCCAACACAAGAGCTTTTCAGATGGAAGAACAAGCGAGCAAACAAAGGAGTGAAATTAAATATAAGTAGAGCAAAAATGACCGGTATGAGAGTCTAAATGAGCACAATGCATAAAAAAAATAGTCATTATAAAATAAAGTCATAGATTACAATAAAGAAGTAATTTCCATTTTATCACACAATTTCTAATCGTGTGTTAACTGTTTTCCTCATATACAGTGGGCTTTGGTCCAAAACTCTGAATGAAACCATTCATGCTCTTCAGTGTATCTGTTACCAGAAGACATCCATGCTCTTAATCCAAGATGCTCCTGGTTTCTGTTCCTGTTTCACTGCCTGTCATTTCAATGATGGGGAAAGCATCAGCCTGACAGCTTTGCAGGCTGGTGTTCCCTGTCAGGAGTGAAGGGAAGGGCACGAGGCAGGAGAAGCTGCTACACCATCAGCTCTGCCCTGAAACGCCCTTGTCTTGTTAGAGGCACTGAGGGATAATGGCAGTGCTGGTTTCTGTGATGCTTTTCCTGCTAAAAACTGGACGAAGGCACAGTTCACATCCATCAGGCTGTGCTAACATGGTAACAGCTCCCAGTCACTAATGGCCTGGGCTGGATTGGGCTGGGCAGCAGGCCATGAACAAGAAAGCCTGGTGAGCCATTACCAGCTCCTCTGAGCCTTTCAAACCTCCGGAACACCAGCAAAAAAAGAGGCACTTTTTAAAATAAAGCTTCTCACAACTGACAGAGAAGCAGTCGCCCCCTCACACACCTTACTCACTCACTGCACTGAATTGGCATTCCTTCAGGAGCTGGGAAAGGCCCAGAGCTGCTGATTCAAAGACATTTGGAATGAGAACTCAAGATTTGATGGGTTTTGTTCCTTTCTGGCTTGTTGCTTCTTTCCTTGGTCTGCTCTGCCTGCCCATGCTGAATGTCAATCAGCAGAGCATTAGCACCTTTGTAAAGAAGTCCCAAGTATCTTGGCAAATCTATTAACAAGCATATGAAAAATCCCAAGGTTTCCACTACTCCAAAGAATAAAAGGCTGGATTAGAGTGGTGGAGCTTAGCAATGGACAGGGACACAGGGTCAGGAATCGATAAAGTTACACATTCTTGTTTAAACTACAGCAGACACAGAGGTGTCTTTTTCAGAAAAAAGCTTCAAAATTATCTTTCTAGTGCATCCACAGCTTATTTTCAGAGTCATATGCTTACATCAAATACCCCTGGAAAAATTCCCATAAGGAAATTGCCAGAACCAGTTGCTAATTGCACATGCAGAGCAACTGCATCTTACGTCAAAGTGGTTGTGATCAGCCCAAGGTATTTCTCAAAAAAGGCAGTTGCATTTTTATTCAAGTCTCTGACACCTCATAATTGACAGCTCTTTGATGTTCTTTGAATGAGTAACAGCTCAGAAGTTTATTATGAGTTTCTTACAAACCTGCAGTTAGGACCAGCCTAAGTGAGCAAACAGAGAAAACTGATTTGAATTCAACAAATTCAAGTCTCCCTCTTTAGGGATGGTCTGATGAAACTGGATCATCTTGATCTTTTGTAACTACTGAATAGCTGGGAATCTGTTTCTTTTGCAACAACCTGTCAGTTTGACAGCTACATTTAGAACAGGAGCTGTTTTCCTGATGATTTCCATATGAAGCTCTAAGTGACTGAGCATTTCATCTTTCCATTTCAGCAAGCAAATGTTGTATTTACTATGTCTAACAACATTTTCAAGGTCAATGTAACAGCACATTCCCTACAATTGTTTAAATTATTAATATAACATTTTGAATCTTAGAAATAAATGCAATGGTTTTAAGATGGCTGGTCAAATTCTGCAGCTGCACTGATTGAAATCCTAAACAATTCTGTTCACTTCATGAAATTCATTGCAGTTTCAAGTACCTGTAACAGGGAAGAAAATTTACCTAATCTTTTTGCTATGCTAAAACAGGTGGAGCAAACAAGAGCACTCAGTAGTGCTGATATGAACCCTAACATTGTCTCCATTGGGATGAGGCACACTGTAATAAAAAGATATTTAATCTCTTAAGGCTAAATCATGTTCATGCAACAGCCCCTCTTGCACAGGCAGGGTAGGCTTCACAGAGCCAATATGAGAAGAGGTTTGGCTGTATTTTGGATTTCTTCAAGTTTCCTGCTAGATCCCACCACAACAGGGAACTGGGGAGTTGAGCAACAGACCTGGCACAATAACCTCACTGACCTCTCGATTATTTCTGCTAAAAGAAAGACAAATAAAGATAACAAAAGGAGTTGGAGAAGTCAGGCTATGCTGGCTTGTGTATGCACTGTGGAAATGAGTAGCTAAGGCAGAGGGAAAGAACATCAGATGGGATAATGTCCCTGCATGATTATCTTCAGACTACTCTGATTAGTGACAAATAGTAGAGAGCTGGAGATCTATACAAATGTCATTAGGCTGAGGGTTGTAATGTGATTTAGTGATGTGGCTGCAGTGATAGCTGGTACCCTTGACACAGCAAAACAGGTGGGGTTTTAGCATTGTTGGTTCACTACTGTGCAAAAAAAGCAAGCACCAAATAGAAATGTGTGTCTGTGTGAGTATGGAAGCACAGGGCTGGTGCTTATTTGCATCACTGTGTAGCAAACCAATGACTTAAACTGGCTTCAGGAGAGTCAGGTCTTAAGACAAAACATATTTCAAAACACTGCAACAGTGCAAAGTGGTTGGATCTTTCCAGCACACAAAACAAAGATTAATTCTTTTCGCCACTGCTCCCCTTCCTTTTCTTGCATTCCCATTTACCTTGTTTCATCTGGGATTCCCACAGGCCAGGCTCTCACTGGCTTCTCCAGGTGGCACCTGGCAGAGAAGGTCTCTGCAGCAGCTTCTGCTGCACAGTTTTGTTTCAGGGGATCACCAGTCCCAGCCACTCTGGCTGGGCTCCAGCTGGCCATGCTAGTGCCCAGATTGCTCTCTCTGGATATCTGTTGGTCAGTCCTCTTCCCATAAAAGGGCAATTTTTAACTCTTCTCTCAAGGGAAGTAGCAAGAAATAAACTTTCTTTGGGATAATGAGAGATAATGCTGTTTGCAACCCCATAAAACTTTTGGGGATGCTTGTGCAATGTTAATTATATCCTGGTTAGTTTAATCAGGTGGTCTCTGTCATACGGCAGCATCATCTACTTCAAGGCACCATATCAGGAGAGCCAGGAAAAAGTCTGTAGGAAGTTGCCCCACTCCTTTACTGCTCTTCAGCCAATTAAGAATGACCAAGACCCTCTCTGATGACTGGTAGAGTCTGGGTATGCTCAGTGCAGAAACCTTAATGCATTTATAATCAAAAAGATTTTTGTTATTAAATGACAAAGTTTTAGGAGTAAGTGAATCTTAATATATTTATTTACAACCAGCATCTATCCATCAAAAAAAACCCCACCCAAAAAACCAAAATCCAGCACAAAAAGACACCCTTAGTGAGTGTATAAGACAGAATGAAGTTAACTATTTTGAAATCTTGGTTGTCAAATTCGTAAGGGTGATTAGGTTCTTTATAGACTAATTGCAGCTGATCTCTTTTTTAGCATTTTACAGCATGTCTGTCATCAATCTACAAAGCATACGAACATGGTTTTCTGGTTTACAACCTTGATTTAATTTCATTTGCAAACTCTAGGAAACAAATGTAGCAATGGTGTCATGCAGCTGATGAGCAAGGCCTCAAAACACAGTGCACTAAAGCATTTTCCCTCTAACTTCCATCCATCTTCTGGGGGACATAATGCAGTTACTGTTCGCTTTCCTTCATGGTCATATTGTTCATACCAGTGGGAGGACGCTCCCTCATGACACATGACTGGCAAAACATCAGTGTGCATTGGAAACAGATACTCTGCCACAGTCTCCAGGCACTCTGTGTCTAGGCAGAGATGAATGGAATGAAAATATTCTCAGCCTAAGACAGGAAAGGGGGGAGATGTTCACAGGCTTCAGCACTTCCTTGAAGGCCTTCGCGGCATAAATAGTAAATGATGTAACGGATACTCATTGACAAAGCAAGGAACCAAGTCCTCAGCACGGAGGGACCATCTGACAAAACTCTATTTCTGTGATCATTTTGTTTTTCTACAGTATTTGTAAATTCACATGGGAGGGAGAGAGATTATTCACAGAAGACAGTACTGTGCTTTCTGTTTATTCTGGACACAAAATAATACCCAGAGCTTCCTCTAAAAGCCTGCAGAGGACATAGACTAAAAGACAGGCTCTGAGAGGAAGTACTGAAAAGTAAATAGGCAGCACAGGCAACACTGCTGAGACACTGCAGAAAGTCAGTCAGTGTTTCAGAGTTCTGGTCTGTGCTCTGAGCACAAGCCTGGGAGACAGAAATTGCCATATAATTCTTTCTGCAACATATAATTACATTTTTAACCTCTTTGTCTTCTTTTTCTTTTTTGATAAAGAGGAAATAATTCACTTCCAGGAATATAAGTGGCTTTAATTCACTTGGATCAAGCCTCCTTTTTTTTTCTTTCCTTTTTCTTTTTTTTTTTTTCTGATTCAGTGCCTGACTCAGAACCATCATTCTTATTGCTTCTGTCAGACTATTGCACATTTCCCAGTAGTTTTTACTACTGAAGTTTGGAAGCACTCTTTGTTCTTATAGTCCCAGTGCCTACTAAAGCTTTTCTTTTCATGTTCTTTGACGTTTATTCCCCAGGAGCCGGATCCTTGTGTCCTTACATGTGAGCCAAATCTCCCAATGAATTTGCAAACATGCAGGATCAGCAACTTAAACAGTTTATTTGTTCTTCAGGGTTTTCTATGTTCACAGGAAAAAGGACGCCTATAGGCAAACACTGCATCACTGGGTTTCATCTACACAAAAAGGAAGCTTAGAGAGGAAGGAAGGCACAGCAGTGCGAAGTTAACGATTGAAAAACAAAAAACAGTTTTTTTTCCTGAGGGGCTGGTGGTGACAGATGCAGTTACAGGACACTGAACTCAACATGTTTCTTGAAATAAATCAAAAGGCTCCTTTGCTGGGTTTGGCTCAGTGTCAGCAGTAACAGCTGATTCCAACGTGTTGTCAGAATAATATATATCTTTGGATATGTTTTTGGGATGTCTTTCAGCTTGGATTTCTATACTACACTTACATTTAAGGAACCTGGAATTTCTAATGGCCTGGCACCTCAGGCTGAGAGCGCTGCCTGCTCCTGTTCACTTCAGCTTTGGTGTTTGTGTCAGAGCCGGCCTGGTGTGGTAGGAAATGTAATGTATTGAATTTATGTCCTACATAAAAGTTGAGATCAGCATCAATGACTAGATCCAACCTGCAGCATTAATTCAAACAAACAGCGCTGCTGTCAACATGATTTCTGTGGATAAGGGTTCTGTCTCACAAACTTCCGTCTAAGACAATCGTCAAATTTCACTTTAATGCAGGTGTCCCTCTTCTTATGTCTGAAATGTTACGGTACGTAGACTTGGTGATGAGGCAAGATTTTACATGATCTAACTATCTAATTGTGTGAAAATGTGTGGTGAGACAGGACCATTAATATTTTCTTATGCAGTAGAATGAAAACCTTTTCTTTTTCTCTGTCTGTTGTGCAGGTACAGGACAGAGCTATCGCTATGGACTCGTGTATTTTCCAGCCAGAGAGATTATTTGATCTTTCAGTCTGGCATTTTGCAGCAACAGTGGACTGTATCCCTTAAGTAGTTCCTACATCAGATCCCTTAACTCATTGACATTAATTTGGATTATGTGTGTAGTCTTATATAGTCAAACCCTCAATTTACTGTGCATGTGAAACATCATGTTTCTTGTGTAGATATGTCGTGCTTAATGACCCACTCTAATAGACACATCTGCCTCATTTCCAGTCTGACTCTATCTGGACTCAGCTTCCCGCTATTGGATTTAAATACATTCTGGGCATATATATTTTGTTGAATTGTCCATCATTTCAATGGGATACAGTTTAGACATGTAAAACATAAATATGTGCTTCCACAGGTGCTTTATAAAGACTTTTACCCTAATTTTGTTGATTATTTAGGTCCACCATTCTTACACTCCGTACAAAATTCAGATAGATCCATTCACAGTCACACAGTTCTGTTTTCTACTTTGCTTCGATTTCAACTGAGGCAAGTTCCATACACAGCAGGTCCATTTGCACACCAAAAAAGCACAGGACAGAAGTTTGATTGCTCAGCCAAAATCAAAGGACATGAGGCTCAGGTAGTTCTACCTCTTGCTGGGAGTATTTTGTACAGTTCTTGGTTGAACCTTGAAAACAGAACATATGAGAGAGTGCCACCACCTACAGAAGACACAATAACTTTACAGCACATCTACACTACTTTGCCAGCATTCCAACAGAAAATTTAATTTTTAGAGGCTATTATATTCTACTGCCATTAGAATCAATGTCAAGGCCATCAGTGAAAGCATCAAGCAGACAAAAATTCTGCCACAAGATCTCAGTTGTTTGTGCTACTGCATGTGCCTTTACCCCTGCTGGTATCCCACAAACCAGAGAGAACAATCCTTTTATGAATAAATTACTATAAATTCAGATGAATCCGTGCAATGCTCTGGAATGCTGAAACAGCTTGTGAATCAAAAAATCATTCTCTAGTACAAAATCAGGGCGTTGCTGCATTGTCTGCAGGAGATTGCGACGCTCAGCCTTAGGGAATACAGCAAGGAAAAAATTAATGCAGCAGGAAACCTTTCTAAATGAGAAGTTGTCCACCTGCTAAAAATCCTATGCATTTGATGTTGTAAAGCTTCCCAGTATTTCAATTTCTTATTATCATTCTCTCTAAGATGCTGCTCCTTCAAGTAGGAGTCATCTAAAAATAGTCCTCTTCCCAAAAAAAAATAAAACTCACGAACCCACATAAAGAAGAAAATTTCTTCTTCTTCTTTTTTTTTATTTTATTATATTTTACCCCTCTGACCACTAACACTGAATATAGAATTTCTTCTATCTTATTTTTTCTTTTCTTTTTCTTTTTTTTTTTTTTTTCTGGTGCCTGTTTTGCAGACTGAAGAAAATGACTGTAAATCAGTTTGCATTTAAAACACCACACTTGCACCTAAAAGAACAGGATATTACAGCATTAAAAATAAGGTTCGGTGTAATGGGAAAATTTTGTGACTGACAGCAGAGCACCTTTTGAGTCATAAATTCTCATTTTTAAAGGACAAAAGGAACTATCACAATAATTGTCTGAATTCCTACATGTCATGGGTTTGCTGGCTCTTAGAAACTAAGCAGGAATTTTTCCCTTCCCCCTGCCCACTGTGTGAAGGGGACGTTTAATGGGCATATTGACTATGCCTGAGGCAGTTAAATAACACAAAAGATTGGCTGGTAAGACCACAGTCCTAGTTGACGGCCTTCAAGATCTTTTCTTTGGGGAAGGGTAAGAAGTTCCCTTTTTTTTTTTTTCCTCTCATCTCCTGGAAAACGGGGGGAGGAGTTTTGGCTGCAGGGAAGCTGGGACAGGAGTTCGGCTGCTGCCAGGGCAGGGACAGGGTCCGGGCCGCAGGTAGCTCAGAGGTGGTTTTTGTTCCCAGCCTGGTTGCCAGCTGTGGATTCTGCTTGGATTTTCCATTGGAGAGGAACTGTTCCGGGAGGTTTTTCCCCTCCTCTGTTCCCGTTTTTTTTCCCTTCTTGGCAGCAGTTCTTGTGCACGTCAAAGGAGAAGGGCAGCTGTGCCACACGATTCAACCAGAAGGACTGAGTGAGTTCCCGCTGGGAAGGACTTTTTTTCCTTTCCCTTCTCTCTCTCCCCTTTCCTGGTGAGGGGGGGAAGGAAGACCTCCATTTTTCGGTTTCTCCAGTACACCCAGGAGGGTCTCCCCACGTGCCAATGACCAGTGGTCCAACAGCAACCCTGCTGATGGTGGTTAGAATTGCACCAAAGGGCACAAACTGAACTGTTTACCTTTTTTTTGTTTGTTTATCTGTTTGTTTTGAAAGGGATTATTTTTGGGTATAGGATTATTGCTTGGTTGTTTTATTTGTGGGGGTTTTTTTGTTGTTCTGCCAACACACATATGTCTTTTAATAAAGAGCTGTTATTTTTCCTTTTTTCCACATTTTTCCTCAATTGGAGCCTCTTAATTACGAATTTACAATGCTTAGAGGGAGGAGTTTGGGTCTTTCTCATAACTCATTCTTAGCAAAACACTTGTGTCTCACGAAACTGAGACACTACATAACAGAGACAATGTAATTTCACACAATAATTCCTACATCAGTCCCCTGCCTTCTGATCTGCAAGAAAAACTTCTACTTTACATGTCACACCCCACCAGCAGAAGACCCAGGGATTCTTCAGCTTTATCCATGAAAATTATCAGACAGATTTACAAAAACCATTACCAGCAATAAGGCAGAATCAAACCCTATTTCTAAACTATCTCGAACGTAGATGAATCAACACACGGAAATAATGGTAGGATGGCAATATCTTTTAGAGACATCAACTTTTACAGGATGAGTACAGGGTAAAATCAGACTATACTTCAAAAAGTTCCTGTAATTGGATCTTGTGACATGGATAAATACTATAATGGATCTGTTGCTTCATTAGCACACAGTCTGATGTCCTACAGCACCACATCCATCAAGCTCCTCATTCCCTCTGGGGAAGGCTCCTGCAAGGGCTTGGCAGAGACGTGAGTCAGGCTCCGTAGGAGCAGCAGACTTGTGTTTTTAGCCTGTGCACTGGCTGCAGACCAGGTAGTTTGGGGCCAGGGTGCCAAATCTGGAGGGAGAACAGGTTGTTCTCCCTGCAAAGGGGACCAGTACTACTTATGAGTGATTTGTGATGGTTTTGCATCACCATGAAGCCGTTGCAGGTGAGTTCAAAGGGGTGAGAAAAAGATTATACTTTGGCCAAGGGAGCTTTGGGCCCATTTGTAACTTGGAACAAGAATCTCTGGTGTTTGTCTGGAAGAGTCAGAGCTTCATATTTCTACCCCTGCCTGCCCTGGGTGGTAAGTTAAGAAGTACAAAAAATATTCTTAGGAATAACTGAGGTTAGACATTCTTCTAACAGCACTGACAAGCCTAGTTGAAAATTTCTGTCCATGGCCTAATTAGTACAAAAAAAAGATGAGATTTTCAAAGGTTATGAGACACCCAGTCCTGGGTTTATCTTAACTTTCATCTTATATTGCTTCTATATTTATATGTTTTCTTTATTAAATCAAATTTAATTTGGAGCAGCTTAATATCTGAAACACCTTACTAGTACCACAGAAAAATCAAACAGAGGTCTGCATTACAAAACTGGAATTAAGTTAAAGCCTGAGAATGAGACCTCTGTCTTCAAGCCTGTCTTATCTCATAAATCTGTAATCAAGGCCAAAGGTCATAAGTGGTGTCAAAAAACTTGCACCAAATAGCCCCAAAACACAGGATGAGCAGGATACTTTCCTGAACTTGGAGACTGGAGGCACCATCTATGCCTGCATATAGTCTTTGCTGTACATTATTTCTTAAGCTTGAACACTTCATTTTGCAAAATTAATATTGCTTTGTGTTTTATTTTTTAATAGAACTGTGGTTATACTGGCAGTAACACTGACATCATTCCCGTGCTGTGAATCCCACAGTTACATTTACATTAAGGATGGCAAAACACGGATTACTCAGATCAGATAACCTAACAGTGGGAAAGAAACACAAAAAGCTCACTTACCATGACAGTTCTGGAATTTCACCAGGGATGAACTTGTTCCTGTGGGCTCTCGAGTCCTAAAGCATCATCTGCATCAATTCTCAGGACGGCAGCCCAACGCTGTTGCCCTCGCATTTAAACAAAAGACCCCTCAGCTGAGCTCTGGCTCTTTACCTTCCCATTCACTAGTGGTTTAAAGAGACATTTGATTTTTCTGTTCTGTGTTTGCCTGTAACTATTTTTAGCAGCTAATAGCTGACACCCCGGGGAGCGTGATGTCATCACACTCCGCACTTACGGAGCTCTCCAAAGTCAAACCCAGACAGCAGCAGCTGTCATCGTGGGGAGCTGGCTCATTAGGCAGGGCTAAGGCAGTGACACCACCAGAGCCCTGCTCAGAAGACCTAAAAGAAGGAAGTTCAGTAAGATCTCAATTAAAGAACAGTTCATTCTTTTTGTAAGTAATCTGTAGCCAAGATCTGAAAAAGGGTATTTTTTTTTTTGAGGTTGCTGAGTGATTTTTGCAGTATTAATAAATATATAGTCTTACTGGCAATCCTCTTGCCAGTAACATGCAAATGTTTTGTGAACTCTTGGAATTAACACCATTCCATATCCTCAT
Source organism: Platyrinchus mystaceus (assembly GCA_035041135.1). Classification (NCBI taxonomy): domain Eukaryota; kingdom Metazoa; phylum Chordata; class Aves; order Passeriformes; family Tyrannidae; genus Platyrinchus; species Platyrinchus mystaceus. Next base: position 6,881,885 of record JAWWLV010000011.1, read on the forward strand.
CACAAAGGGAAACTACTGAACAGCCAGTGACTGGCAGCTTTATTAGTGATCTCAGCAGACAAAGGACACTGAACCTATATTTGCTCCCAGTGTATTTAATGATCCATCACCCCAGAAAGCTCCATTTGGATGGGTACAAGAGACATTTCTAATTTCCCTTCAAAAGCTGAAGATTCACGCCCTTGCTCATCCTGTAGCTCTTCTTTATACCTCTCGTAGTTTAAGTTTATTTGTCTAAAAATATCTAAACAACTGTAGAAATACTCAAAAGGAATTAACACTCCCTGTAAGATGGTACCAACATTTCCTTCAAATTGTTAAAAAACTCTCACCTTCCAGGACTGCATTATCTTTTCTAACATAATTATATTCCAATGTCTAATCACATTCAGCCTTCCTCTGACAAGTGCACTCAGGTTTGCTTCCACCTCTGCTACTTCCAGTTCATAAATCCCAGGTTACAGATGAGGTTGTTATTGTACCCAAGATGCCTGGCTCGGTACAGTAAGTGACTGACTTATATGACATTACCAGCAAGCTGGTAAAAAAGTTAACCTAATTCTTTTTGAACAACAACCCAGTCTTCCTCAGCATTGGCAACACCTACCAGCATTGTTCCAACGTTTAGGAATTTCACCTCGACACACCAGTAAATATATTAAATACAACAGATCCCAAAACTGATCCCAGAGAAACACCACTTTTCTCCAGCCTCATCACTTTCTTTTGAGTATTACTTTTAGTCAGCACTTTAGCCAGCTCACAGTTCTCGTGTTCACCACCATCATCTCCAAATTCAAGAAAATTTCCTGTGGGATATCATTTGCTGGAATCTAAGTGGAGGAAGCTCACTTTTATTGCTCCTAAAAAATCAATGACCATATTGAAATATACCGAATATTTTGATCTACCTTTGATAAAAAATGTTGTAATTTATTCCAAAACAGGTCCACACCTGCCATTTTTGAGTCACAGGAAAAAAAATTAACAACAACCAACCAATCAAACAAAACCTTCCCAAAGAATCCCAACAAAACAAAACAAAAACCCAGGCTCACTACAAACCCCACATTATTGCAGTTACTTCAACATTCCGGAAATTATCTGCATCACCTAAATTTGTCTTACCAGCAAGCTGTGCTTCCATGCCAGCAGCTGTAATTTCTAGTGCATCATCATAATTCTCATGATAGAATTATCACTGCTCTCATCAACTATATAGATAACTGAGGCTAAACTTTCATTTCATATGTGGGGCACAGCTATCAAACCGTTAATCTGTATCCTAGACCTTGTATGACGTGTCCCACTTCCTTTGTGTTTGAATATCAATTGTATATGCAGTAAAATCCACCTTGGTTTGTGTGTGCACACAAGATAGAATAGTTGCTTGTGCAAATGACCAGTGTCAATACATGACTTCACCAGGAATACCAACTACTGAAGAAATTGTGTGTGATATTTTCATTTAGAAATATCATAGAACCATAAAATCCCAGAATGGCTTGGGTTGGAAGGACCTCAAAGATTCTCCAATTCCAACCCCCCTGCCAGAAAACCAGGTTGCTCAGGGCCCCATCCAACCTGGCCTGGAACACTTCTAGGGTTAGAAACATAGAATAGGTTTGGTTGGAAAGAACCTTGAAAGCCCACCTAGTCTAACCCCTCCTGCAATGAGCAGGGACATCTTCACCTTCACAAATTCATGTGAAACAATTTTTCACCCACAAACAATTAAACACTTTGAATTTAGCTTGGATTTTGTTCATTTTTAACCATCAGACAAAAACCTCCTGAGGCAAAAATCTAAACAAGGATGTTCTAAATCTCCTTAGCACGTTGGTTGGGCAAACAGTCTCTCAAAGCCCAAGATAAAAGGGTTCCCTTTGAAGTAGGAAAGATGATGTGCCCTAGAGAATCCTGCTGTGCTGCTTTTGTCCATTCCTTTGAAAGGCTGCATCAGGAGACGTCCTGTTATCAGGCACATGACAAATACCAATAAGTCCCCAAGGCTGAGCTTATGTCAGAGGGACATTTAAAGGGTCGGTCTAAGCAGCTCAAAGGCTTGTTATCAGCCACAGTGTAGCAGCACCCACCTCAGACAAGTGCTGAGGAATTGCTGGCACCAGAAATAATGGGATGGCACAGGAGCAGGCCCAGGGATGTGGAAGCACCATGCTCACCAGGAGTTCTGTCTGCAAAAGAACATGTTTGTAGCTTTGATTGCTTATTCCCTCCTCACAGGGAAAAAGTACACCAAAAAATAGACTGTAAAGAACAGTAAAACTTCACAATAGTGCAGTGAGGAGATTTATGTGTGTGTGGAATTTCTGTGGCGTTGGAAGCGTTTAGCACCAACACAGATACAGGGTGTGTGCTTGGATTAATCCATTGTTTATGAATATGCATCAAGGGAAACAAATTTTCCCTCCATAAAACATGCATCCATGAATGCTGTTAGTGTATTTTTCCAATGAATTAAGGACATTTCTCAACAACAGGGCTGAGGATATTTTGTGGCTCTGTGTGTAAGTTTCCAAAGTAATTTATTAGAGCAGTTATATTTAGAAATTAAAGTTTAAAATGCTTTCCCCTTTAGCTGCCTTTGCTACCACTTTGCTCATATTTTTACAAATGTTTGAGGGGTTCACGGTACACGTCTTTCTTTGTACATTTAAACCATTTCTTTGGTTTTGTTCTTTTGCTCTTTCTGTTGAGATTTTTAGTCAAATATTTTTAAACATATTTACCCTTATTTACATATACCAGAAAATAATACTCAGATTCCTAAACGAAAAATTAGCTTCATTATTTTGTCACCTCCAAGACTGAATTGTCATACTGCATAAACATCTGTTTCCTTGCTCAATTCCTAATTTTTTCAGTTCTGGGAAAATATAGCCACTATGACTTTGTTACTCCATGCTAAGTATCAGGGATTTAATTTCCTAATTTTCTGGCTGAGGGCATCTGTGATCAGTGTTTCTAATTTTTACTTTAACTAAAATTACTTCCCACTTCTCTGTATGATGGAATACTGAAGGACAACAGAGGGTTGGTCCATCAACCTTACAGACATAACTGACAGTGAAAAAGGACCTGTTCACACAAGAACTAAAGATCAAATCAAACAAGTCAAATCATAAAATCATAGAATACCAGGCCAGAAGGGGACCTCAAAGGCAACCTGGTTCAACCTTTCTTGGAAAAAGCGCAGTCTAGACAAGATGGTCCAGCACCCTGTCCAGCTGAAACTTAAAATGGGGAATCCACCACTTCACTGGGGAGATTATTCCAATGTCTGATTGTTCTCACTGTGGAATATTTTGCTTTTGTGTCCAATTGGAATCTCCCCAGGAGCCACTAGTACCCACTGCCCCATATCTTCTCTTTGTGACTCCTTGCAAAAAGGGAGTCTCCATCTTCTTTATAGCCTCCCTTTAAATCCTGGAAGATGGTGATACCCTTGAGACTTCTTTTCTCGAGGCTGGACAAAGCCATTTCTCTCAGCCTTTCCTCACACAGAAGATTCCTGGTCCTTTGATCATCTCTATGACCCTTCTCTGGTCCCTCTCCAGCCTGTCCACTTATTTTCTGCATGGCAGGGTCCAAAACTGAACACAGTACACCAGGTGTGGCCTCACAACTGCTGAGTAGAGTGGGACAATGATTTCTTTATCTCTGCTGCTGATGCCCTTGTTGATGTGACCCAGCACCCTGCTGGCTTTCATTCCCTCAGCAGCACTGGTCACTCCTTTTGAGCTCATGGTCCCCCAGGGTCCCCAGGTCCCTTTCCACAGAGCTGCTCTCCAGCCAGGTAGATCCCAGGCTGTGAAACACTCCTGGATTATGTTTTCCCAGGTGCAAGACTGTACATTTGTCCCGGATGGACTTCATAAGGCAGAAACACTGGTTTTAACTGTGAGATGAGTTCCCACTGTTATGGCAGAGACCCAGAGCACTCCCTGGGCTGGAAACTTATGAGCACAGTCCTTGCTGTGCAAAATTCCCTCCTGATCCCTGCCCACAGCACTCCTGGTCACTGCTGCTCCCCTGGACAGTTTCAATCTCCCAGTGTTGCTCATGAGAGCTGCCAGCTGCTGGCAGAGCTCCCTGCTCTTCCTTGGGTTTCCCTGGCTCCAGGATTCTCCCCTGCACACCTCAACCTAGTGCTCAGCCCAGGATGTAGCACTGCCACAGCTGTGCCTGAACAACTGAGTATTTACACTGTCAACCGGATTTTAAATATTGCACCGACTTCCTGGTGACATTATCAGCTGAATTCAATCTTCTCTGTATAAAGGGTCACTTAATAGGAGGAGGAAGTTTCTTCTTACTACTTAATTTAGGTATGGTGAATGCTTATGCAAGATCTGGTGATGAATGTCAGCCAATGTCAGCTTTCTTGGACCATGACACATATTAATGTCATTGTCCCCCTCCTTCATTTAGTCTAAAAATAGCCTCCTATTACTATTATGTTAGATCAGAACAGGCTTTTTAATGGAGATATATACAGGAAAAAAAGCTGGTGCTTGTACTTTTAAGCCCTGGTTGCAGCACTAAATAAAACATACAGTGAGTATCAGGATCAAATTGTAGCATCTGTCTGTTAAGATTTGTTGGTACAGAACTGTCACCCACATGGCTCCTTGTCTGGTATTAAACAAGTGCAACAGAGAAACATGAAAAGTGTTAATAGTGCTGCAAGTCAGCTGCAGAGGAATTGAGCAGAACTTCTGAAGATAGGCTCTGGATGCAAAATTTTCAGTAATGACATTTCAAAAAAGTATTTTTAACCATAAATTAAAAAAATAATCCTTTTAATTAAAAAAATACCTACTTTAATGAAAAGCCAGATTTTTCATATTCCTTTTCAAGTAAATACTGCTTTCTTCTTACATCAGATATGGCACAAAACCTTTTGCTTTTGGTTTGGGTATGAATCTTCCTGTTTTTCAGAGATCTTATTGAACTAAACAGCTCAACATATGATTTTGCCAGGGACTTTTAGAAAGCCCATCCTGATTAGAGAAATAACTTCCCCTATCTAGGATGAAAAGTGGAAGAGGAGAGTCCTTGAGTCTGTATTACGATTCAGTTACAAATGCAATGCACACACCTAGGATACTCTTCCATTGTCTTTGTCCTTCAGACAAACTATTCAGCCTCCACACACAAGATCTGTATGTCATGTAAAGAACAGAAAGAGGAGCCTGAGGGGGAAGTGGAAGTTTCCCAAGGTGATGGCATGCAGGAAGGAACATTACCAGTATTAGATGTGTAGTCCTAGGTACAAAGTTGCCTTTGCAGTGCCTGCATGGGCTGTGTTCAATACCAACCCAGGGGCTGAAGGCAGGCAGTTAAACCAAGTCTCCTTCAGAATCAGTGAGGAGTGTCAGGCTCCTCTAAAGGTGCTTCAGAGCAGAAGCCATACTTGTGGACTCTGAATTATTTTCTGAAATAACATCCTCTGCATTTAATCTCTCAATAATTCAGGAAAAGTTGCCTTCCTCATTTAGGCACCTATGTTAGGCATGTAAGGTTAGGCTATGGGAATTGCTACGGGAATTGCCTTACGCCTCTCTTTCCCTGTGTTTCTGCACTCCATTTCTATTGCTGTCACAAACTTTGCTGAAGCCAGAAGTAGCAGATTTTATCAGTGCACTAACTGGTTCAACCACACTCTTCCTGCTCTGATACTTCTGGTTGTCTGCATGCCTAAACAGCATCTCAGCCTTTGATCACCTCCAGGGAGCATGCGCTCTTGAACTGGGCTATTTTTAGTTCCTCATCTATGACCATCTTCTCCAAGATGAAAGAACATGGGATGACGATGCCTACGTATGCTGTGAACTGCTTACATACTGATGCCTGAGAATCCTTATACAGGAGTAGCACGTTGTATTTCTATAATTAGACACAGAGTATGACTGTTACAGTCTCCTGCATTTCACCTAAATATCAATTTATTTACTTCTTGTGATTTGTCACACTTTAATAAAATCATTTCCCACTTCTGAGAAGACAGGTTAACAGAAACTGCAGTCCACTGCTTGTCCTCCCTCCTGTGATCTGTGGGCATAGACAACATTCATACATTTTCTTGTAACAACAAATGACATAGGAGAGAAGGCTTGAAGTTTTTGAAGAGAAGAATTTGAATAAAATTTTCATGGAAAAGTCAGTATATTATCCATGTGATTGCCTGCCAATGGAAACAGATTATATAAATTATATAGATAGAGAGTGTAATCACTGCTTTGGGATCAAACAGAGATAAAAGTCATGAGGCTCCAACAGCTTCATTCCATGTCTCTCAGAGACCCTACTGGGCCCCTTGGATGTGGATCCAGCCTGCAGGTTACAGTATGGACCATTGTGGAATCTTTTATGCATGACCCAGTCACTACTGGGAGATACCCAGAGCAGGGAAGGCAGAGGGAAACCAGGTCTTAAGGGTTGCTTATGAAACCCTGGGAGCATTCTATCCATCTCTGTAAATTAAGGCCATGATATTGACCTTCATTATAAAACACATTGAGATCTGTGGATGAAAACTACTAAATAAAAAATAATTATTACCATTTAGGTTGGAAAAGACCTCTAAGATCATCAAGTCCAACCTTTAACTCAACACTGCCAAGTCCAGCACTAAACCATGTCAAGTGCCACATCTACATGCCTTTTAAATACCTCCAGGGGTGGTGGCTCATCCCCTGCCCTGGGCATCCTGTTCCAGTGTTTGACAATCCTCTCAGTAAAGAATTTCTTCCTAATATCAAATTTAAACCTCTCCTGATGCAACTTGTATTTCCTCTTGTACTATTGCTTATTATTTGGGAGAAGAGACCAACACCCACCTACAACCTCCTTTCAGGTCACTGAGCACTTTAGTGCTGTTTTATAAGAAATCAAAGCTTTCCTTGAAGCTCAAGGTCCAGCCTTACTGAAGCTTCATCACCTCTGTGACACCATATTCCTCCAAAGACACTGGCTATTTTAAAATGCCTGAAAATAGAATTACTATATGCTGTCAAAACAGTCGGGTTTTACTACAGACTGAAGGAAAACAAAGCAAATACAAATGGACAGTTATAATTTCAAGCTTTTATAAATTTCAAGATTTTATAAAGCTGTTCAGAAAATTATTTAAAGTATATCCTGTGTTTCTGTAAGACCAAAAATATTACCCCCAATTTTGTAGGGTTTTGGCTTTTTCTTTACAACTCCCCTGCTTCTTTTGGACAAATTTTAGTCTTTTTTTAAAGCATCCATAATAGGCAAACTGAATCCTACCTCTTGACAGCATACCAACATACCTAAAACAAGAAAGTATATGTGCTGAGTATTTTGCTACAAGCTTCAGATCTAGTCTTTGATGAGAAAAACACATTCTCTTTGCTGAAACACTTCTGCAAATATTGGTGCAATATATCTGCTTTATTACAAAGAAAAGCCTCTTTAAGAAAGGGCTCTGTATTCACATTCCCAATCCAAACTGTGCGTCACAGTCTGAATTTCCTAGTCTGACAGCACTACTAAAATGCCTCCCAGAGACTAAAGTCAGCCTTAGTTCAGGTTTGTTGGCCAGGAGAGAATTAAGCAAACCCCACAGCGGAGTCTAATGGCTCTGACAGCTTCTATGCTAACTCCCATATGCCCTCCACACTGAACGTGGCCAGGGAAAGGAGCATTCCTCAGAAACAAATGTTTCAGAGGAAGATGAAAGAAATCCCCATCCAAAGTGGGCAATTCAGAAGCACTAAGCTCTAAATTATATTTCTTTTTAACCTCCATTGAACATTACAGATTATAACTCTGAATTTCTAACTTGTTTTATGATGTTCTTACTAGATTACATCATGCTACCCGGTGTATAAAAACAAAGGAATGAAAGCCTCTAATTTTAACTGTCATAAGTTAAAGAATAAATGGCAGCAGAAGCTTCCACTTATAATTGCAAGATTTTAGGTGACTACAGAAAAAGTTATATTCTCTGTATGTGCAAAAACGCTCAACCCTTTAAGCGAAATTTCAGGAACTGTAAGAAGTTGTGTGTGCTTAAGAGTTAATGGTGAAAGTGTCACTGTGCTCAGAAATGGAGGCAACTTTCCCATGTCACATTCAGCTTATTAATAACTCAATTATTCCTGCGCAATGGCACATGTCTCCCTGCTCCTTGTTATTGTTATGCAACTGGAATAGCTTTCAGAATCGCTTCGGGCTGAGCTTGAACAGGTAAACCATAAAACTCAGCTTGGATCGAGTTTTATGGTGAAATGCTATTGCAATTCACCAGATGAATGCTGAGTGACATAGAGTATGCAATTATGCAAGAGGAGTGTTTGCAACAAGCCATCTTGGAAGTACTTCCATTTGTGAGAGGATTTTTTTCATGTTCTGAATCTGAATACATTAAAAAGCCTGTAATCACTTAATAGAGTCAAATCTGCAATTCTTAGTTCTGAATATCTTCTATAAAGAAATGAGCTTCTCAATTCTTGTGATTAACTTACAAACAAAGCCAAATACAAGAAGCTGGCTCAGAAAAATCAATGCAGGAAATCATTGCCAGATTTCTCATAAACATTTCTGCCTTAGAAACCACTGGAATTTACACTCTCTTTAGCACATGTTGTATGGGGTTGTACGCAATTACAGCACTTCCTACACAAAATAATTCAGATCTGGGTAAGATCTTGCATAAATGGATATACAAAATTATATGCAGCCTCCTGGAAAATTGCCAAAGTGGCCCTTATTCTTATAAAATAGTGCATCGATCTCATCTGATCTCTGTGTTTGCAGGTGTATTGCCACAAAGCTGCTTTGTTTCAATGTGCATTTTCATGACCTTGAAGCTCAGGATAAGGTATTTTTTATTCTATTCAGTACCTTCACACAAGGATATCTACAATCATTATAAAAAAATCTCCAGTCGGAGAAGTGGGGAAAAAAAAAAAGGACTTCAACTACTCGGTTTCTAAATTAAGCTACATCTGAAGTTAAAAATAGCCCTTCCGACTGAAGATGCTCTGCTGCCTGAATTTAAATAGCCTGTTTCTTTCCCTGACAGATAACATTTATTGTGCTCTCCGCTGCTGCAAAAAAATGCCTTCTATAAGGAGCTACCTTTATTTATGACCGATTTCATTTCACCTACCATGACAGAATTAAATAAAGGAAGTCAGTGTTCTACCTGTGATGTGTACCAATTTTCCCAGAGACATTTCTCTAATTTTACTAAATATACCTAAGAGTATACATGTGTATATGTATGACTTTTTCTAGCTCTTTCTTAAGATTTTTCTGTGAAGATCTATAGTAAGAATATATTGCCTGAAATGCAACCCGATTTCTACAGTACATGTCCTAAAAGCGTTTGTGCCCAACCCTACCACTGTTTTTTGTCTTCATTTAGTTACAAATATATATATTTTTAGATGTTTCATTGCTGATTCTAGATAAAAAGAAGTATTAAATGCAATTACACAGAGTATATGTGAAATGGTTTACTCACCATTTATGCCCAAAGCACTGAATGAAAAGGAGTAGCAGCTGTATTCCTTTTCTCTCTGAGCCTAACACAGAGCCAGCATAAGGATATCCATCCTGTCCACATTCCTACTGTGGTCAGAGGTTGAGGGTCAGAATTAAGTTACACAAGCCCTGCTTGTGCTACTCACATAATAACTCCAGCATTGACTTTATAAGGCATGCAGATTCGAAAGGTAAAATTTCTTCCAAGCCAACCTGACCCTTCTCACCAAAGTGGGTTAGTTCCTTTTGTTGAAATTTCTAGTGCATAGTTTTAAGTTTCAAGTTTTAAGTTTCTTGCCCCTGGGAAACTGTAAATTTTCCTCAATATTCATTCTAAATTTACTGTGCCTTAATTTCAACATTTTATGAGATTAAAATTAATCAGATTCACTTTTACATTTTCGGCAAGAAAATGAGAAAGGCACACTTCTAATGTGCAAGATGAAACTTGAATCTTGCTGTATTGAGACAACTCTGCTTTCTCCCTCTTTGTTAAATTGCATATTTTATAGGAGCATTCCCAAAGGAATAGCACAGAAAGACACAGGAATAAGTAAATGAAAGATGAGATGGATATAAGTACTTCTCTTACCCCCGAGCAAGCCTTTCACATTGCACTCAATTTGTGGACTAAAAGCCTGAAAAATCCCCAAAAGCTTTATAAGCATCAATAATATTTGCAATGATGTAAGCCAGAGGCAATGATCTAAATTCTGCAGTCCCTAATTGAATAAAACACCCATCGAAGTCAACAGGAATTGCAGTCAATTAAGCTGTAAGTATTTCAGGTCCTCAGCGTTTTACATAATGTTACTACACAGCATCTCCGAGTAGTTTTATTTGCATAGGGCAATGTTTGACAGAGAAGCCTCTGTGAAAGCAGCCAGGGCTGGAACAGTCACACACAGTCCAGGAGTGTAGTTTCAGTCATCAATCCCCACCAGGTTAAGGCTGGATGCCTGTTCACTTACCCAGGTGAAGATATAAGGCTGCTGTCATTTGTAGGCCTTGAGCAGCAAGAGCAGTCATGTTAAAAGGGGGCTGGGTTTGACTCAAATTTTAGATAAAATGGTTAATAAATTCAAATCCTTATGAAATTTGATGTGTATGTCCGTAGCCCATCAGAGTAATGTAATTTCTCTAAACAAGTTAACCCAAGCTACAGTCAGAGCTGTTAATTACTTACCAGCAAATAAATGGGTGTATGTGTGGCAGAGTCCTGTCATGTTACAGGATAGTTCACAGTGTCCTGTTTTACTCTACTGTTTTACCCTTACTCTGCTTTATCACCACGCATGAGAAACGAGAGCCACACGTGCTGCCCCTGAGGAACTGCAGGGGAATGAGGGTCTGTCTGCAGCACCGGCTCAGCAGATGGTTTAGGATCACTCCTGCTGCTGGGAAGGCAGGACTGTGGCTGCCAGAAACCATTCCCATTGCGCTGTGTCATGAGCTTCACAAAGGCACATAATAATGCATGTAATGAGTCTCCAGATTCACGTTTGTGAGGCCTGGAGAATGTTTCTCTTTCCCAATGTGAACTACTGAGTCATCCTGTTCATGTGAGACAGACTGTATTCTCTTCCCAAAGAGCTCCTTTGAATCACTATTACCACCAGATAACAGATGTTGCTCTCCAGGAAAGTTTTTCATACAAGCTCTTATAATCACGGGGATTATTTCAACTTGACCTTGTAACTACAACAGAAAAACAAGATGAACTGGGGGATCTCAGAGGGCTGTGTGCTCTTTGCATATCTAAGTAACTAAGCCCGGAACAACATGACTGCTCAAAGCACTACATAAAGAATAACAGAGACATCCATAGGTAAATACTGGTTATTCCCAGCTTACACAGGGATAAAAAACAAGCCCTGAGGTGTTTAATGGAATGGTCTGACATCATACAGCAAATATCCAACAGTTCAGGAATAAGTGATGAAATGTTTGAAAGCACCTAAGTCTCTCTGAAACTTAAGTGTCTATGGATGTGCAATGAAACCACAGTTAAGTAATTTGAAAATAGGACTAAAAGGATAAATTGGAAGCTTTTAGTAAAGTGTTTTAAAATGCCCATCTTCTGCCAACCACTTCTGTTTTAAACCACAAGACATTTTCTCTCTAATTACTTGTTCAAAGTGAACCTTAACATGCACTTTAAAAGAGAGACATTAGAAGTGCTGTAATACATTCAAAATTTCAGTCTTTCCTAAATATGCATGCTGCTGGTCAAGCAACAGTAACTTTCCTTCTGCATGCCTTTGTTGTGTTCCTGGATTGCAGCTTTGGATGATAAAGCACATTTTCATGACTCTCTTTTTCCAAAATGCCAGTAACCAACAGTTTAAAATCAGACATTTATATTGCAACTATTCCTGTGCCTTCGGGTGCCACTTTAACTAAGTTCATGTAATTCAATTATTTTCTAATGCCTTGAATACACACATATCATGATTTCACATCAGAGTTTTGGAGTTACATCACCAGATCCCAGAAGTAATAGAGATATGCTTATTCACAGCATTGGACAGTCAGGCCCAGGTAATGCAGTAACATCCTGGCTTCCAAACCAAAACCATAGGGCTTTGGTTTGGTAAAAATCAATTAGTAAAGTTTTCATCTGATGAACATTAATCACTACAGTCACAAACTAGAACTTACAGTATTCCTGTGAGATAAATATCCAGAGAGATACTGCTCATTAAAAAAACTACAAAACAGCCAACCAAAAAGGTAATCTATGCCAGATCATGGATAGATGACGTCTCTCAGGCAAAATAATCTATCAGGTCTTGGGAGAATTGACCTCTAACAGCAAAGGCCACAGTTCAGGCTGAGCTGCCCAGTGCAGTGATAGCAATAATGCTGTCATCAATAGTGATTTGCTTTGTCATACACTATGTTTAGAAACTATTGTTCACTCCATGATTATTCACTTTCAATTATTTTTTGCCTTCTGTTTCTCAAGGGATGAGGAGTTTGGGCTACTGAATGTTTTTATACATTCTTGCACTTATCCAACATGTCTTGGTCTTTCCAGGATAAGCACTGGAAACAATGGATAAGCTTCTCTTTTGCCTTCCTGATATGTCTTCTCATTCATGAGTATCTCCTTGGTTTTCCCACCCTGGTCTGACTTTTTGTCAGTTTGTGCTGTTAATTATTCCTCTTCTTTTCTATGTATTCAAAAGTACAAGATAAAGAAACAACTGGAATTCACCACTCCAAAGTTTCCAGCAATAAACATGACAGCACTTACACTGTGTCATGGGCAAACACTGCATCTCAAGTTTTAATATCTGTCTCTATCCAACCCATCCTCCCCAAATTACCACCCGAAACCCTGCACACCAGAATCACCGAGATGCTCCAGGAACCTGTCTCTTCCTGACCTGCTCCCTGCAGCTCTCTGGTAGTTTCCTGCACCACCAAACCCCCTTGGTTCCACCCTGCCTTGGAGCTCTCCTTCTCTACTCCCTGCCCTTTGCCTCTGCATCACTCCTCAGAGCCACAGATACCTTGCCCTAATTGTTGTCAGTTGTACTGTGAACTACTCACAGTGCAGGCTCATTCCCTTCTCCCCCTTTCAGCTTCTCTCTCTCTCTCCCACTGTCTGAAAGCAAATGCTATTCTGTGCATAATACAACCATGGAGCATTTTCAAATTGGAAAGAGAGATGGTGAAGATAGACAGGAAAAAGGTGGACAGAAAGGTAAAGACTGAGGCTTGCTACCCACCATCTTTTCCAGAAAGCTTTACCTCTCAATCTCTCATGTGAAAATCGAATTTTCTAATTAACATGCCTTATCTAGCTGTCATCATGTTATTTTTTCTGCTATAAGACAACACCTAGAATAATACAAAATTATAATTTTGTGGTTTTGCTTCCCAGATTACAAAAAAATGGTGGAATCATGTGGAATGTCGATAAACATTAAATAATGATATATTTTCTTTGTGCTTACTTTTTCCCCTACAGTGTTAAGCATTTAACACTACTCATATCTTAAACTGCTTAAAAGGGATATCCAGCACACAGATGTCAAAAACCAGTAACAATTTTTAGAAAGAGGAAACGGGTCTACTTTCTGAACAAACATATTTTCTCAACAGCCTGATGAAAAGATCATTTTCACCTCAGACTTTTAAAATTGTTGCTCTGAACACTCTTCTCTCTCATACATACACATCCAGACTCACTGTTGTGCTCCAGCAGTTTTGATAATGCAAAGCTATCATAACCACATCTGAAATATATAGTAACATCTAAAATTTAGCAACTCGAATTCACCGTGCTAAATTAAATGCCCCAATGTATTTTTCTACTGGGGAAAAGTGTGAGTCAAAATTACACTCTGCATGTATTTGCAGTAAGCAGGAAACAGAGTGAAATAAATATATGCTTTATTCTAATTAATGTATGTTGTGCCCATTAGGACACGTAAGGTTGCCAGGATGAGAAGCACATGCGTAGGTGCACATATATTAAGCAGCAAATAGTAATTTTGATGAGACAGTTACTAATTTGAACTTTGATACCTTAGCAATTCCACAGAAAAGCAATACAACAACTGCATCAATTGTCCCTTTCTCCCAGGAAGCCATCACACAAACAGGGAGCTGTACCAACAGAGATGCTTGGGACTTAGAATACTTCTAATGTGGGTTATTTAAAACAACAGCAACAAAAAAAGAAACCATCCCAAACCAAACATTTCACTCATATCTGTCGTAACCCAGATTACATGTAAATACTTCATAGAAACTTCAGAGATCATTGGGAACTTCTGAAGAGATTTTTTTTGCCTCCTTTCTTATGAATTATTTAGGTGCCCTCATGTGCAAAAGAACAAAATTTGGGCCTATCCAGAGAGGCAATTATCACCACCAGCTTACATTAGTGATCCCAGTTTCAGAAAAAATGTCTGCAGTCTGGAGGCTGCATTTTCTCACTGTCCATGGGTGAGCAAAGGGCCTATGTGTAGGAACGAAGGGGTTCAGAGACAAGTACAGCAAACCAATATGGTTTAGGTACTAATCCATCTTTATTGAATCA
>JAWWLV010000011.1:6896583-6907769 GCA_035041135.1 Platyrinchus mystaceus
TAAGGCCTAGTCATGTCAAGCAAAGCTACCACACATTCACTGGATCGTTCATCTGATTCAAAATATTCCCACACCTATGAGCCTGCAAGTGTCTATTCAATAGTCAAAAATTAAAAACAACACAAGTTCAACATCTTCAGCATCCTGTGGGACAGGACTGCACTCTGGATTTTCAGTTTCCAGTTGAGGTGGCCTATTCCATACATACAGTCAGGGAAGACTATTCAGAACTTCCCATTTGCCTGAGAGGCAACCACGGTTAATGCTCTGAAATCTGCATTACAACACTCTGTGGGTTTCTTGTTTTTAATTCTTCTGAAAATATTTTGGGGATGAGTGGATGTATATGGTGATTGTAGTGGAGAGAAAGGCTGTGGGATTCATAGTTATATGGAGAATAAAATGCTGACCTGCTGTAGATGCAGTACTACTGAGATTTCATTGTTCAAATTAGGTAAAACCTCTCTGCTATTACTAATTTCAAGGTCAGCTACACGAATAACAACAACAACAACAACAACAACAAAAGTAATGATGCTCAATGTTTTGAATAAATCCAGACAGGACTGTTAATAAAATAGAAAAGAAAAATCCTCACTTACCTCAATAGTTGTAAGCTGTTATTTCATACTCTGTAAACTTTCCCTCCCTACTAACTAAACAAAAGTTCTGCAATCCTGATGCTAGAATAGCTCTCAAACACATACTGCAGAATACCAAAAAAGAGAAAGCCTATGTTGTCCTTACTAGCAGGCATCTCTCCAGGGATGATTGGTCATTACCCTGGCAACCCTCACAAATGGCAAATGACGTAAAGAGAGTGGGAAAAAAAGCCACTGAGAGCAGAAAGCACTATATGCATTATAGATAGTTCTGGGAATCCATGCTCATATATGCATTAAATGGCTTCAGAGGAGCACAGGGATCTTCCATTTTGCAGAGCTGCCTGCTGAGGTGAATAAGAAACTTTATCATTTTTTTCTTAATCAAAGCATCTCTAAGTCTTTAACTGAAGCAAAGTAGGGTTTGATTATTTTGATTATTTGATAATTCAAACACTGGGTTTATTCTCTTTTTTTTCAATTCTGTTAAAATTTCCCATTAAAATAGCTCACAGTTGTATTCAGACAAGTGGATGTATTTTTCATTTCCTTTTCACTTCCTTCATTGTTACGTAAAGTTATTTATTATTATAGTTATTTACATTATCTCCCTTACCCTCATTTTTCCCTAACAATGCATTTGTACAAATTGTACAGGAGTTCTTGTGTTCATGACATTAAACACATCAGCAGTTGTATTTAGTGTTACTGATAATTATGCCTAAAGGAGATGTGATTCTACACAAACATCAGAGAACACACTAAATGGCATTTTGCTATTTTTGCACAGCACGATCACAATGAATTTGACCACACTATGATCTGTCTGTCACAGAGAGAGATAAACTTGGGTGTGGTTAATTCTTCCACAATTAGATGGAAAAAATCATAAGTAAGATGAAAAGGAAATCTGCTCTGTGATTCTTTAGCATCTGCACCACTCTATTATTAAGAAAAACTGATGGAATTCCGTGTATGAAACCTAGAAAAGCATCTGCCACCTCTGTTTGCACGTTACCAATTACAATTCAGGATCAGGCATCCTTTTACTCGCTCTTCTTTAGACCTCAGGATTTCTGGATTCTAAATGCACAAAAAAACAGCTTTCAAAGAGCATGCTGGAAAGCATTATCACTCAGATAATTTTAATAACCTGAAGGAAAGGGCACAGTTCTCTGAAATAAGAACTGAAGAAGGAAGTGAACTGAGGTGGCTGCTCTAACCACTTAGCTATTACGTAAAAGTTGGATGGGAATGGCTCTACCATGACAACTGAGTTTCCTGTTGAATTGATGAAAACACATTAGATGTATTTGAACTCTGCCCCACTTCAAATCTGAAATGAAATAGAAGGGATCAGCAGCTGCAAATAGGATATTTCTATACCTAGCTGCCTAAATTCAGTTACTTACAATTCAGATGCATTCAAATTTAGGTGAAGAAGATCCTTGAAGAAGAGGATAGACAGGCTTGAGAAGCCCAGCTTGTTCATACAAGAATAAAGGCAAGAAACTTTGCCAATACCTAGGTTAAAAGAATACATCCAGGTCCTCCAAGAGCAAACAGAGTATAAAGGTAGGAAGAATCAGTGTATTAAGTGCAGTGTACACATTTCTACCAAGGAAATCCTCTTAAAAACATAACTTTCTAAGGGTAACAGTAGGAAGAGCCTGAACTGGTAATTGCACAGAGCAACACATGCTGTACTTCACCAACAATGGGAAGACAAGCATCTCCACTCAATTCTTTCACCAGCAAATCTTAGATCTATATAGAATCAGCAACTACCTGAGAGAAAATGTCACTAGACCAGCAGCAGCCTCTGACCGTTCTCACACCTAGGCCAGTGAGCTGAGATTTCAGGAGACCCAAGTCATTTACCTCAGCTGTACCACCAGCTTGCTCTCACAAAACGTTTCTCCAGCTGTACAAAGTGAATAAGGACTCAAACTCCTCTAGAAAGAGCTTTCAGTGCTATTGCTGAAAAGGTTTATAGAAGAAAGGGCTTAATTTTTGTTGTTTTCAAAACCTACCATCCCATTGCAATCAGGAAGAAGGCATTACATTTGCATCACAACAATTTTCCAAAAAGGCTGAATGGGCCATTGCAAGTGACTGAATTTTACGACCAAACAAGTAATGAACAGAAAGGATATTCAAATGATAATGCTCCATTAGGTGTACTTTATTCATTTGCTGAAGACAACTCATTTTTAATTATTTAAACTCTGGCAGCATCATACTAGCAAATGTTCTCCTGGGTTATAATTGACAAATACCTTTTATCTGAGCAAAGTGAAATCTCAGTATAATACTACCTCTGATACTACATTTTTTCCTGACATTAGGATAAGCACTATTTTGTGTTGAGAAACCACAGAAGGCAAAGTTCACCAATACATGTATGGCCAATGCAAGCTCTATGTTCCCATAAATCTTCTCTTTGATGACCCAAATCTAAGCTCCTAATTTTTTCACAATTACTCTTTGCAGAAATTTAGATCCAACTACAAACTTTCCCTCTACTATCACAACTGAACAAAAACTTTACCATCAGTGTTCCCAAATGTGCTTTTGTAAGAACAAATGCAGTCTGTCATGGACATATTTTGCATGAAATGTTATTAGATATAAGAACAGAAGGTATTTAAATATGCAAAAACTTTCTGTGTTTTTGCAAAGAGATGGTCTTAAAACTTTCATCATTTTATATCATATCCAGGCCTATAAACTTGCCTGTGCTTCAGCATGTGAGATGGACTTGTGAATGTTCTGGGCAGCACAAGGAGCACAAATCTAGTCTGTGAATAGGGAGAAGGGAAGACAGAGCTGCAGTCAGGAGGCAAGATTTCTAATGGAGTCTTAGGTAGAGGCACAAAACCAGAAACTTATGCTCATTTTGTGACATTGTGTCATACTGCTGAGTCTAGCATATGCAGTGCCCGATGGAAAATGGGGTTGCCAATCCTTAAAGGATCCTTTCTGTACACTGATATAACTTGCCAACACATTAGCAAATTAAATTAAAAATTCTTCAGTTTGTTAAAAAAGACTGGAGACAGGAACCACTCAATAAATAAGTTATTACTGATTTTATTTGATGCAATTCATCCCAGAAAAGGATCAGCTCATTCAAGTGAGTGGGAATCAAAAGTCTTCAGCATTTTTCTGGCTCAACATTGTCATGTCATGCTTATGACATGCATCCTGTTGCAGAATTCATCCACTTAAAAATGCCTCTAGTGACCTGGCAAAAAGGACAATCACACCTTCTCCATCCTTTCCAAATTCTGTCTTTCCTTTAGGTGTGTCTTCTCCAATCTGGTTTTCAGCTGGAGAAAATGAGCTCAGGCTTTAGCAGTCCCAGTGCCCTTTATGCCACAGAGTTACAGAAAAAACCCCCAAACCTATCAGAACGTATTATTTCTCTAAAGGCCCTGACACTGTCACATCATGTAAACATCAAAGGGGTGAATGATGTTTTTTGTTTCCTAGGCTATGGATATGATTCTGAACATTACAGTGTTGAGTAAGCACAATATATTTTTTTTCCTTTGTCTGTCCTTCTAGAGGACAGACATGAGCCTTGTCAGATTGTATGATGCCAAACCCATTATTAGTGACCTTGTGCTTCTCCATTAGGAATATTGCAGCTTGACCAGCTGATGTCAAGGGTGTTCATGCTGGAAGATAACATTCCTTAGGAGCAGAAATGACAGCCTTCTCTGGCTTTCCCATGATTTTGCTTTATCTGGGAACATTATTACAGTGAAGTTCAGTGAGATAAACTGAGGAATATAAAGTACTAACATTCAGAAAATGCAAACATCTGGCTATGAACACACTGCTTTAGTACTCCATTTTAATCAAATTCATAGACACAGTCTGCATTTTAACACAGATGCCTCCAAACGCAGCAATTTGTTACTCTCACTCCATCTTTTTTCCAGTTCCTGCATTTGTCATCTTGTACCTTAATGACTCAGATCAGTCTCTGCTGACCCCATAAACTATGTGCCAAAATACTCCAATAGGTGAAGACCACCATAGCTGGGAGCCCTGGAGCAGGAAAACTAGAGTAGTTCTGACCAGACAGGACAGTGGCAAGTCCAACCATTTGACAAGACAGGGCAAGGCCAAATGTGCTGGTGACACCTGCAGCCCCTGCTGGCTGACTTACCCTCAGAGCTGGTGGTTCAGATCAACCAGCAGCTACCAAGTCAAACAAAGCACGGTTCTGGCAGGTGCTGCAGCCTTGGGATCCACATGGCACTAAAACTTGTGCAAAGCAGCACAGGTCTGGAGTGCCCAGGACTGGCTCTCTCTGTGCTGGCACCTGCCTCGTGCACACTTAGAGAAACTGTGTCTACAGCTTTGGGGGTTTTTTTTAAAGGCAGATCTAAACAAGCCATTGAAAATAAGAAGTTTCTGAGAAATAGAGCTTAAAAGGCCTGGTTTCCTCCACTTGTGTTTCATGTTTGGATTCCTTTGTGTGTCTCCAAAAAGCAAAAATTTCTGATCAAAGCTCTTCCCAGAATAAAGATACTCACGCAGTCTGTGTTCTAGACGGATTTTCTGCTGTCAGCTATTATAATGTAGCTTATGCTGCAACCTTATCATCTGTGGAAGCAATCAAACAGGTAGCATAAGCCCAGTTTCCTAAAAGCACTAGTTTAAAAATATCTGAGACTTGCTTAAATTAGCTCTCCCTACCACAAGCATCCCACAGTGCTAGACAGTTTTCTATCTCTATTTTTGTTTATTGTTCAAAGAAAACAATTAATAAATGCAGTTAATAAGCAATTAACAAATGCAAAATACCAAGGCGGTGCTGTTATTTGCTGTTATGTCCTGTGAGAAAGAACATCCCTGACCACTCTCCTAGCCAGTATTCCCTATGCCACAGCTAATTTTCATATAAAGGAGTGAATAATGAAGATTATCCACTCACATGAGCTGACATATCAGAACCCAAGGAAAACTTGTCATCTGCAGATCTTATCAGGTTCTGCACTATCACAACTTTTCCTTGGGAACACTCATTCCTCTTAATTTCACTTGCAAGGAAGGTGTCTTGGGCCTCATCCACCCCGTGGAGACAATTCTGCTGCACTGAAATAAAACACACTGTGCCAGTGTGGTGTGAGAGAAGAATCAGACTCTAAGATAACTACATAAGTGGAAGAAAAAGGGACTGCAAATCCCTTGATACAAAA
This sequence comes from Platyrinchus mystaceus, assembly GCA_035041135.1. Lineage (NCBI taxonomy): Eukaryota > Metazoa > Chordata > Aves > Passeriformes > Tyrannidae > Platyrinchus > Platyrinchus mystaceus. Next base: position 6,902,402 of record JAWWLV010000011.1, read on the forward strand.
ATCACAATTCTTACACTAGTTATAAAAATGCCATGAACTTACCTGTTACAGCAAATTTCAAATAATCATCAAATTATAAACATCAAATAATGTAAAGGTCTTATATACAATCTCAATGGCTCTTTAAAATGGAGCATATTAATACAGATGTGTGCTGATACTGTAATTCAGCAGCTGATACTTTTGAACAGCTGTAGTGTGACTGCCCCAGAATTACACGTATTCTGTGAATAAATGTTCAGACAAAGCACTGCAATCCTTAGCTTATTCTATAAATTGATATCTCCTCAATAAAAGCACACCCTTTTCCACATCGCTCTTCTTGCTGCAGTGCAATTGCATTGCTCTACATACTCATTTAGGATGACAAAGTACCTGCATGTCACAGTAATGACCTGAATGAATTCAGGAAAGAAGTGACAATCTCTTTGCAAACATGCCCATCCAGCAAATGCACTATTATTTTTCCTCACTACTGTTTAATAATTAATTTTATAACAATCTTGTTTTCGATACAATAGCACATAAAGCAAGATGACACTTGGTGTTTTGAAGCCCAGTGGAAGTAATGCTGCTCTAGTTTGTATTCCAAAACCTGCTGCACTATGTGGATTACTGGTGTCTCTGCCCCTGCTTTGCCTGTGGCCTCCCCTGGTGGAAGAGCAAACGTAGCACAGAACAGACATGGTTACACCAAAACCCCCCCTGCACAACAAACATTTCCAGATGCCAAGTGAAAAACCGTTTTCTACAGTAAAGCAGACCAAGATTTCAAAAGGGTTCCAAAAAGGTGACACAAAACGTGTCACAACACCTGTAAGGTCACTGATGATCTCTACTCCCCAGACTGCCTCGTTTCATCCAACAAAGCCTGCATGTGCAGAAACAGGGACTCAGGCTCTCCTCTCTCTCAGAGGTCAGTCAGCAGCTCCCTCTTGGATTCCTTCCCCCTGGCTGCACAGAGCCATGGTTCAGAGCTGCACAGCACCACAGCTTGAAAATGCTGCTGGGGCAACACAGCATCTCCTGGAAAGCTGGGAATAGGGATTTGAACCTTGCAAGGCTGAAGGCAGAGCATCTGAGCAAGAAATAGGAGATCTGCACTCCATGCTACCTGCTCAGCTGTTATACCCAGATTCCTACTGTAGCAGTGGGAAGCACAGAGGATCAATGTGCCTCATTAATGGCAGGGCTCAGCTGACACAAAGATCTTCTGTTTATCAGGCTAAGCTGGTTCCCAGCTGTAAAGAGCTTTGTTTCTGCAGATGAGAGGTACTGAGCCAGGTCAGAGGTGGCCCAGCTGCCAAGCAAATAAGCCCTGCAAGAATCCACAGGGACTACAGACCAAGCACTAAGCCTGAAACAGTAAGTTCTGCCAGACCTGAGCCAAGTGAGACATATGTGCACAAGAGACTCATTTGAGAAGGGCAGTACAAGCACACTTCAGTTCTGGCCAGGGCTTGCTCAGCCCAGGAGAAGTATTACCTCAGAACCAGTTCCAGGCAAATATTGCTGTGCATTGCAGATCAAATCTGGCTCTGTGTATCCATACTCTGCCTGACCAAAACAAGAAAAGGGTCTGGATGTCCCTAATTTGGTTTCACAGTGACCACTTATGGTTCAGAACTATAAAGCAGCTTGTTGAGAAACAAAAAATCATTAAGTTCAGTTTTAGCTTGATATATACATCACTTTCTACATTGCTTTATGTTACTAAAAAGGTGAATGTACTTGCTTGAAACTATTACATCTTAGTGAAGTTTTAAAAACCTTAAAGCAATAATTAGGAAACTTCACTTTCTCCAGACTATCACTGATGAAATTAACTTTTGCTTATGAGTAAGCATCAGTATTTGGTGCCTTGGTTCATGCCTCGCTTATACAATTATTCTTCTCTTTATTCCTGAGGACAATTTATGTTCATATCTGGCTCTAGAGCTGTTATATACACTGTCACATACAGTCAACAGGTATGTGATATTCCCATGAAAACCAAATACTGTGCATTATACCTGCACCTGAAACTCCTGCCAAGATATTACAGCCAAGTGTACCAATATGGGAACCTAGATAAAGTACATTCATTGTTTCCATCTACTTTGATTTTATAATCCTTGCCTCTGAGAAAACTAAGCAGAAAGACTTAACCCTCTCCCCCCAAACATCTGAGTGCATTATGGTCGGCAGTAAAACTTTAGATTTCACCTGCTCTTATGCAAACATAGGATGATGTGCAGGAATTCACTGAAATAATCCAAAATTTAAGCAAGGCTGGACTCTGCTGGAAACAGACACCTGGAGTCTATTTCCCTTGTGCATTGAACCTTGCAGGGTTATTCACACTGCTGCAAATCAGTTACTGCAAAATGTTATCAAACAGCCGTGATGTCCTGCACACTTTCCACTGATGCCTATGAAAGTGCAAGGCAGAGAAAAGTGAGACCTGGAGAGTTGTCAGTCTAAATTTCCTTCCACTTATCCTCCAGGCTTCTTGAGGATTACACGGATTTGGCTTTATTTCCTTATGCTTGTCAGATCCTGAGGCTTCCAGATACCAGCAGGATTCCCAGTGCACGTTACCTGCAGTTCTCACGACCGGTCTCCATCAGCCACTGGAGTGGTAAAGGTGAGTCCTCTGTCCAAGCCTCCCAAGCCACAATCCTCTGTACCCTGGCACACATCTCCTGACAGCATCACCAGGAACTCCTCTGTGTTGAAGAAATACTGAAGAAAAACAAAGCAAACGAATGCTGTGTTAGTTTCTGGCTTGCAGATCAGCCACAGGCAGCTCTTGTGCAGTGAGCAGGATCTGGCTTAAAGTGTCAGTTATCTCACTGAATCAATTAATACATGAATACAATGAATCATTACTACAAAATAAAGTACAAGCAGGAGCTAAACAAAGATCCTCTGGCACAGTAATTCCAAATTTTCTAAACCACTTTTCTCATCTGCAATTAATTCCTCCTCCTCGAACAGCTCTACCTTGAGTATTAGTGCCACATACTGGAAATCATGATAGCATACTAACTTCATACTGGAAATCATGATAACATACTAACTCTAAAATATTCCATAATACAGAACCCAGGTGCACTGATTTTATTTAGTTAATGAAACTGCAGGATTTAAATCAATAATGTTGTAGTGTACTGTAACTTACGTAAAAAAATTAATTTCTTAATTGCAGAATAAAACTACGAAGTTTGCTCATTAAAGAATCAGGGAATCAGACTGTATCAAATTAAATTCCTCACTCTTGAGAGTTAGTAAATCAAATCACCTTCTTGTAACTGTCATAATTATGCTCGAAAAACCCCACAACTAGTTGCCCCTTGGAACTGTTGGATTTTACTACTTTCCCTATGTTTTCACACCCTCCCCCTTAAAAGGGAACTGCTGGTCACCAGCCCAGCATTAACTGAAGCATGTTGGGAGCTGCAGTCAAAACACACACATCCAGGCTGATTTTCTCCTTCACCAGCATAAATTTTGTTGACATTTCCAATAATTAGATCTATTTTCAACAGCTTTACAAAGTTCCTGCATACAACTACTGGGTACACCAAATGTCAATTTTATCTCTCTTCTTACCTCCCTGATTAAACTCAGTGTAAATAAGGAGATATAATTAAAATTTAAGTCACAATTTAGACAAAAAAACAAAGCTTGTTAGGAAGTTCTGAACTCCCTATCAGAATGAGACAAAAGCGAGCTCACACCACTAATTTTTGTCTTAGGATGAAAATTTAAGAAACAGTTTTTTATTATTTACAGCCCAATAATTAATTGCTATTAAGATCACTCATTATGCTATGTAGCATTTTATAGGCAAACATAAGGGTAATAAATAAAATATTCTATTACGCTGACTAAATCTAGTCACATTAAAAGAACACTGATCTCCTCAGCCCCTCCAAAAAAACCCCACTTCATATAAGAATTGAAAAAGGTGCATACCAGGAACACTTGCCCTTTAAGCCAATTCCCCTCTTCTCCAGCTAGAATTTTAGTCTTCTCTAACGCTTAACTGCTGGTTATACCTGAAGTCTCTTTCTTTTGTTTTCTTGAATTCCTGCAACTTTATAGTTTCCCCTATCTGGCTGTTCTGGCTGAACAGCCGACACCAAACAAGGCGATGTTAAAGCCTAATGACAAGTTCAGTTGCGAAATTGGCAGCTGAGCCGGCAAATCTGAACTGCCGAGCCCTGCAGACGCACCAGCCTCAGGCTGTGCCCCACACGAGAGAGGAACACCACAACGTGGGGGTGTCAAGATGTACTTCAAACTCGTTTTATTCTCAGTGCAAGAGCCCAACAGATCAGTGACAGCAGCAGGGGAACCACAAAAATCACAGAATCAATTAGGCTGGAAAAGACCCCTGATATCGAGTCCAACCCACGACTCACCACCACGACAAGCAGACCATGGCACTAAGTGCCACACCAAGTGTTTCCTTAAACACCTCCAGAAGCAGTGACTCCACCACCTCCCTGGGCAGCCCATTCCAATGTCTAATCACTCTATGATGAAAACCTTTCTGCTGTTCAACCTAAACCTCCCCTGGTGCAGCTTGAGACTGTGTCCTCTCGTCTCTGGCCTGTCTCCCAGGCTCTGCTCGGTGGTGCCCAGTAATAAGACAAGAGGCAACGGGCAGAAACTGGTGCACAGGAAGTTCCACCTGAACATGAGGAAGAACTTCGCTCCTGTGCAGTAACTGCGCGCTGCAGCAGGTTGCCCAGGGAGGGTGTGGAGTCTCCCTCATTCTGGAAGATATCCCAGAACCGCCTGGACGCAACCCTGCGCCACGTGCTCTGGGGCGACCCTGCCGGAGAACGGAGGTTGGGCCCGGTGACCCACTGCGGTCCCTTCCACCCTGACCCGTTCTATGAGTCTGTGATTCCCCCCTGGAATCCCCACCTCACCCACCTCTCCCTTCACGCTTCCCCCCCTCACACTCCCCTCCTCGCGGCCCCTCCCTCCCCGCCCGCCTCTCCCCTCACACCGCCCCCCCACTCCCCTGCCCGCCCTCCGCGTCCCGCCCCCGGATTGGCTGCTGGCGAGCACAGCCCCGCCTCCCTCGGGCCGCGATTGGCCCGCTGTGCCCGCGCGGCGCTGCCATTGGCGGGCGGGTGTGGGCGCTGCGGGTCGGGCCGGGCCGCGGGCGGGAGCGCGGCCGGGGCGCTTTTGTTGCCGGGTCGGCGGCGGGAGGAGCGGGCGGGGAGCGCGGGGGGCCCGCGGACACCCCGCGGACACCGGGCCGGGCGGGTAGCGGGGCCGGGCGGCGCGGCGTCCGACCGACGGGGAACAACTGCGTTTCCCGGGAAGATAGGGAGTTGTAGGCTTTGGCTGCTAGCGGCAGGTCGTA
>JAWWLV010000011.1:6907869-7106491 GCA_035041135.1 Platyrinchus mystaceus
GCCGGGCGGCGCGGCGCGGGCGCGGCGGACGGCGGGGCCGGGCCCAGCGGCAGCCATGAGCGGCGGCGTGTACGGGGGAGGTGAGTCGAGTCCGGCGCCGCCCTCCCCTCCCCCGCCCCGCGAGGCGGCGCGTGCGGCTCCCGCGGGCGCTTCCCGCCTCCCTCCGCCCGGCCCGGAGCCCTCACGGCTCCTCCGCGTCCCACCCGTGAGGGGGAGGCGGCGGCGTGGGCCTTGTTCGTGTCCCTGTGGGCCGACGTTCCCCCCCCCCCGGCACCGCCTGGGCCGCGGCCTGGGGCAGCATCGGCGATACCGGGGGCCGGGGAAGGTCTCGGTGCTTCAGGACCCGGGTGCGGGTCCCCCCGTGGGCTCTGGGCTCTGGGGGTTGGTTTCAGACAGGTTTTTGCCTTAGGGAGCTCAGCGGTCACCGGGGATCGGGGCCCGCAGAGATGAGGGCGCTCCGTGCTGTGGCCCTTTCATTCGCACAGTCGCTGTTTCCAGTCCCACCTTCCTCGTCCCGATCCCCCCCGGGAGCTCCGGGCTCGCCCGGCTTCGTGTGGCTGCTAAGTTACCACTTGAAAGCTTTATTTTGTGATCTGTTTAAATGCAACCACGTTCTCCCCCGTCTGTTAAAATTGCCCTTTTACTCACACCAGAGGAAGGGGTGGCAGTCAAAGCCCATCTGCAGCTCTCCAATCTCTCTCTGGCAACCGGAGTTCTGAACAGAGAAGTTTCTTCTTGCCTCCATCCCTTGACTTTTCTGCTTTTGCAAGCAAAGCAGGCAGTAGGCAGTGAAAGGTCAGGGTTGCAGAAGAGTGCAATAACCATTCACCATTTCTTAACAATCTTTTCAGATGAAGTTGGGGCTCTGGTGTTTGACATTGGCTCGTACACTGTCAGAGCAGGCTATGCAGGCGAGGACTGTCCAAAGGTGAGAGTCTGTGTGCCTTGATGGAAATACAACATGAATTTATGCCTTTGGTCTTGTTCATGAGTTTCAACTTTTCAGAATACATTGGGTTTTGTTATAACTGTGTTGTATAAGGAAACCTCTGAATTTATGATGGAAAAACAGCTTCCAAAATATTAATCCTCATGTACTGCTTGCCTTTTGCCTTACAGGTTGATTTTCCAACAGCCATTGGCGTGGTGCTGGAAAGGGACAATGGCAGCACTCTGATGGAGATAGATGGTGACAAAGGCAAACAAGGGGGCCCAACTTACTACATAGACACCAATGCCCTGAGAGTCCCGAGGGAGAATATGGAGGCCATTTCACCTTTAAAAAATGGAATGAGTATGGTGCTCTGTCTTTTTCTACCTGATTTTAAAATAGCATTGCTGGGCTGCAGAAGATCATAGCTTTCACATAACAAGCTGTAAGAACAGATACCTGGTTTACAAATTGCATGGAATATGGTTGGTTGTCACTGTTAGTGGACTTTCACCATAATTCTTGAAATCATGGTAGTTACAAAGGGAGAGAATTCTGCAGAGCTGTTAAAAGAGATTTATGTCTGCTGAGATAGCTTTTGACTAAAGAGCTCTGTGCAAAAAAAAAAATAAATAAATTGGAAAGCTTCTATGTATGTATGAAATAAACCAGAACTTGGATGTTACTAATCTGCTTGCCTCAATCTTGTTACAGTTGAAGACTGGGATAGTTTCCAGGCAATATTGGATCACACTTACAAGATGCACATTAAATCTGAAGCAAGTCTGCATCCTGTCCTTATGTCTGAAGCACCAGTGAGTAAAAGCAGCTTTGCATTTTGATAAGTCTCTTTTGCTGACTCTACAAACATTAGTCTTGGATAAGTCTGACATTGGCTTTTAGGTGACAAGTTTTAAATCTTAGCTACAGAAATGACAATTTTAAAATACTTTGACAGATTCTGGAAAAAAAACAAACCAATTTGAAATAGTTTATATAAGTTGTATTATAAAGTATTTGCAATATGCTATTGTTTCTTACTTACTGAAAAGAAGTCAAAATCTAAAAAAAGAAATTTTACTGCCTAGAATAAAAGGAAAAAGATGTTTGGACATCTTATATATATTAAGTTACACTTAGTAAAATGCCATTGAAAATCTGCTGCTTCATTCAGCCTTACAGCTACTATTACATGACACAGAATAACATTTATAATGGAGAAGTTTTAATTTTTCTGTTTTTGTTTCTGTAAGTGGTCTTGTAAGGCAACTGAAGTGGATGAATACAAATTTCTGGGAAAATCAGTGAACAAAGTTTCTGTCATTTAATAATGCTCAGCATTTGAAGGACAGATCTTGAAGTCAGAGTAGAAAAGGTAGCAATGCCATACACAAGTTATGCCTTTCCTTGATAAAATCTTACGAAAAGGATTTTCTTTTTCGTTATTCCCTTGGGTTGAATTGCAGCTTGTGGAGTGTAGATGAATTTGCAAAGGCTGTTTCATACTTGATGACTCAGTGGGTATCTGAATAGAGGTTTCCTTTAACATTCTCCTTACAGACCTAATCTTATTTTATTGTATTGGCTTGGAAAAAACATTTTCAGTAATGTGTTGAATATTTGAGGTATATCCTGGCTTAATCAACTAAAGTAGAACTGGAGACAGATACCTTGGAAACTGGAAAATCTGGATTTATTTTTCTTCTCACTGGGCAAGTTACTTCATGCAGCCTTCCCCTTGGGAAAGGGCATGGTGCTTGTTTTAGAGAGCTCTTTGAGAGACTGATGTGGAAGAGCTGTAGAAGTATAAAGAAATCTCTGTTGTAACAGGAAAGGTGTGTATCACTTTTGTGTGATAGATAAGCATTAATTTCTTGTAGCATAATTGGAATAAAAAGTTATAAAGTAAACTGCTAGAAATCTTTTGGTCTGATTTGAAACTGTGTCTGCCGTTCTTCTAATTATTCTTTATTGTGTTAGAAACCTTTTAGTGTGCAAACACATCTTCCTTTTGGCCACTTATTTGTGGCTTGGTTTTATTATTTTTTAGTGGAATACTAGAGCAAAGCGTGAAAAACTGACGGAGTTGATGTTTGAGCACTACAACATCCCTGCCTTCTTCCTGTGTAAAACTGCCGTTCTGACGGCGTATCCTTCGAAATGTTTCACTGCATGGGGTTTTATTCCTCCCCCCAGGAAATTATGGCAAACCTATTCTAGGCAATTCTGAGTATAACAGCATGTCTGACTTCTTTCAAATTGATTTTTCCATAAACATCTAAGGAGGAAGTAAACAAATTCCGTTTCTGAGCTTTAAAGCATTAGAGCTTGTTTTTGAAGTTCTCCCGATCTGACTGTTTTCCTCGGAGGCCAAGTCTTTCTTTTTTTATTATTATTTTTTTTTCCATTGTATACCCTGGATAAGAATATTACAGACCTGAAATGGTGTTGTCCACACTAGTAAATACAGCAATTAGAGCTTGAAGTTCCCATAGCCTTAAGAGGAATATTTGTAATTGTGTTAAACTAATAACATGTTTTCAGCTTCAGAGTCTAAATGAGTTGGTTGTACTTGGAGCTTGCTGCAGAGTGTTGATGTGAAATCTCACCTCTGTACATCCAAAGCTTGAGTTAGTTCACAGATGGAAGTTAAATGCTGCTCTCTCTATGAGGTTGTGCACTTCACAGAAAGATGGTACACACTGGAAAATGACAAATCCTTTTGTAGAGCCAAGGGGTGACACATTGGGGTCCTCATTCCTAGTTATGCTCTAACTGTATGGCAATGTTTTTTTCTAAAGTGAAAATTACAATGTTTTCCTTAATCACTTTGGCTAGCTTTGCTAATGGGAGATCTACAGGTCTCATTTTGGACAGTGGAGCAACACACACCACTGCTATTCCAGTGCATGATGGATATGTGCTTCAGCAAGGTAATAACTTTCATGGATAACAGCATTGCAGTATCAAGGTCAAATTAGTTTGATTTCAGCTTGTACAGTTTTGTTGTTGTTTTAAAATCTGCATAGCCCCTTAAACGAGGAAAAAACCCTAGTGGTGTTCACTGACAAATAGTTGGGAGAGTTTATTCATGATTTTGGTACTTTCTGGGTTAGTGGGGTTTTTTGTGGGTTTTTTTTATTATTATTTTTATTTTGGATCCCTTTTTTGTTCTCTAGGTATTGTAAAATCACCACTTGCAGGAGACTTTATTACTATGCAGTGCCGGGAATTGTTTCAGGAAATGAACATAGAGATAATTCCTCCCTATATGATTGCTTCAAAGGTGGGAAAGTAACTTTATTTACTAAGTGTTTTCTTGGGGAGAGGCTTAAATGTTTAACTGATGATCATTTATCCTACAATCCCAGGAGGCAGTTCGTGAAGGGTCCCCAGCAAATTGGAAGAGAAAAGAGAAGTTACCCCAGGTCACCAGGTCTTGGCACAACTACATGTGCAACGTAAGTAGGTCATTCCTCCTGTTCTCAGCTCCCCTAAGTGTCCCATAAATAAGTTTTGTTTGCAAGTTTATCAGGATTTTCTCCTGAAGAACTAGAAAAATGTTTAAAAAGTCAGTATCAATTCTATAAAATTGAAGACTGAAATTCTTGTAACCATATTATTCTTAATTCCATAGTGTGTCATTCAGGACTTCCAAGCTTCTGTCCTCCAAGTATCAGATTCAACCTATGATGAACAGTACGTTACTTTTTTTACTTCTTGTGAAATTAGTTACCAGTTGTGCACGGGGTGCTCAGCCTGTTCGTTGCTGTTGGCTGGTTTTAGGGGAGAAAGTTTTATCCAAGAACTGTTAATTTATGAAAGCAGGGATACAGCATACATCCAGGTGATAGCTTTTTATTTAATATTCCAAGATGAGATCATTATTATTGAAAGTGTAAGTCTTATCAATCACAATATTCCCACTGGAAATGTAGTTTATAACACTGCTTAGAAAACCTGACAGCCTGTTTACAGAGCACTTTAATGTGTTGCTTTCTCACTGTGCTCCAGGGTGGCAGCACAGATGCCAACAGTTCATTACGAGTTCCCCAACGGCTACAACTGTGACTTCGGTGCGGAGCGTCTGAAAATTCCTGAGGGATTGTTTGACCCTTCCAATGTAAAGGTAAAGCCACAAGGATAGGTGTAATTGGAAGGCTTTGCTTTGCTAGGTTATCACTTGGCTTCCTTTTGTGTGATGTTCCTAATTCCATGATATGGATGTATTTGCACTGTGGGGTTCTCCTGGGGGTAGGACTTCCCTGTCTTGTTAGGACTGGGCAGGTGAAGGATGAAATGTTCCAAGTGGGTGGTGATGAGCTGAAAGGGAAAATAGCCGTGTTTTTTCTCCTTCCCTAAAAAAATGCTTGGCTTCCTCTCTAGAAGTACTTGTAAATTCAGCTCATTGGGGCTTTTCTATGCCTTGCTCTTCGGAAGTGATGATGTGTAGATTCCTGGTTTCACTTGCAGGGTTTGTCTGGTAACACGATGTTGGGTGTGAGCCACGTTGTCACAACAAGCGTTGGAATGTGTGATATCGACATCAGGCCGGTAAGTGTTAGTCAGCCTGGGAGGATTTCAAGGCGTGGATATTTCTGTGCTGATACGTATTTTTGGGACTAGAACTGTTGATGAAGAAATGTGGATTTACTAGGATGATAATAAATACACTAGAATAATTCCTTAAGTATCACATATTTGTGTATAGGCATATACACCATTACTGGTTTTTCTTACAAAATGCTAAATCAGGATTTTTTCTTTTACTTAGTGTTTCTATCTATATTTAAATGTCTAATGTGCAGATTTTGTGGCTGGCACTGCGTTATGTGCCCTGGACTGGCTTCAGATGAGCATTTTATGTTCATAACTTCGACTGTTACCTTCAGATTTTTAGGCATGGCAGATGTAATTGGTTTGCGTTTAGAAAGTATATGGAACTTATAGCGAGTAGAAGGGAGAGAAGAGGTTTTAAAGGAATACTTTCTTTTTAAAAACTTATGCTCTACCTTTCTCTGGTGTCATTGTGAAAATATTCAGGTCTGATACAGACTGCATGGGGGTTGTTCCAAAAATTTTTCCTCTTAACTGGCACGTCAGGCAGGCTCTGTAAGCTGGGCTATGGTGTGTGTTCACTACCTGCAGCATTAGTGAGATAGAAAACTACCAGCAGGGCTGTGCGGTTTTCTTTTGTGGTTGCATCCAGCTGTAAGAAAACCAACACTTCAGATACAGGGGAGATCTGTAGGTTTAAGGTTCTCCACAGTAGAAATTGTTCTGTGAAATCATTTAGAATGATGATAATCATTATCATGATTATCATGTATATATCATGTTTCATTATGATGATTATCATTAGAATGATGATTATCATTAGATAATCATGTGGCTTCTCTCTTCATTCTATAGTTTAATGTTAAGCTGTCTTGAAATATTTTTAAGTGATTAAATGATTAATTGAATTGGGACAGGTAATACTGTTGGCATCAAGTGATGTTGCTGTTGACTATATGTACTTGTGTTCCATCCTCTCTATTCTGAGTAACAGCTGTTTTCCGAGTCAATGCTGTTAATGTTGTTTTTTCTCTTTTTAGGGCCTCTATGGCAGTGTGATTGTAGCAGGAGGAAACACTCTAATACAGAGTTTCACAGACAGATTGAACAGAGAGCTGTCTCAGAAAACTCCACCGGTAAAGCAACTCTTTCAATTCCTGCACTGAGTACTTACCTTTTTGCTTTTCTGCCACATAAATACACAAGCATGTATCATAGCCTTGACTTTGTTAGGAACCAAACAGCTGAACAGATTTCTGCAGGGCAAGAAATCTTCTCTAAAGAAAACAAAGAAGTCTTGAAAAGTTTTTATACAAAATAAATTCTAATATTTCTTCAGTATTTTACTGCTGCACTCCTGCTTTCTGATTGTGATCCTAATTTCTGCAGTTGTCCTTAAGCAACACTATTTCCTTTGATGGCCCCTCTTCTGATGTGTTGCTGACTAACTTGAGGCACACTGTCATTCTGCCTGAGGTCTTGTCACTTTGTAGGAGTTGTTTTTCCTTGATTCTGCAGACAACTCAACTTATTCATAGACAAAAATCTGGTGATTTAACATATTTACGTATATTTTTTCAATGACTTAATGTCAAAGCATTAATACCTTACACCTGTGTTCTTGAAAGTAGATATAGCTTATGGTATTTCTTGAATTTTTATAGATTCAAGCTAAAATGTTCTTGTAACAACTTTGAAATGATGAATGTTAGGAAAAACTGACAAAGGTAGTCATTCATTGCTGAGGAGGAACCCATTGAAATTCAAAGATTTTATTGCTACAAGGCATTTTGAAAGCAAAAAGAATAAATGGCTCAAAAAAAAATTAAATGAATTAAGTCCAGCAGCATTAGACATTTATTCCCAGTGCAGTGTTGGAGAGGACAGTATATATACTGTGACATTATTGCCTTAAGCATTTGCTGCTGCTCCCTGTTGGGAGACAAGGTAAAAGCCACAACGTGTCCTGTTCCACTGCGGCTGTTCTTGCATTCTGAATAGAGGGCAGATGAGCAGTGTTGCAAATGTAATAAAATGGAGCTTTTCCACCTGCATTTTGGCATATACACCAAGTTCCTTGTGCTTCTTGTCCCTGAAGGTGACCAGCCTACAATTTGTCTGATGGTTTTGTTTTGCCCCCTTTTCTGCTCAGAGCATGCGCCTGAAGTTGATAGCGAACAACACGACTGTGGAGCGGAGGTTCAGCTCATGGATTGGTGGCTCCATTTTGGCTTCCTTGGTTAGTAAACCTGGGTTACTGTGCTTCTGTGCTAAGCAGAACTGTCACCCAAAAATCCAATTCCCCATGAGTGTGTGATGCAGGGTTTGTGCTAACGTAGCAATCACAGTCTCCTTGGCCATCCTCATGGGAAGGTGAGGAGGACCTATTTGAAAAACAGACGTGAGCGTTGCCAGTGAAAACATATCTTGCCACCTTCTCCCATTTTTAATGGGAAGGTGCAGGCTTGAAATACACCCTTTATATGTATCTAGTAGGCCAGGAAAGTAGCAAACATGTTTCTGCATCGTGTTCCTGAACTTAATTCTACGAGTTACTGAGTGCTGAAATGGTTTGTGGGGATTAATTTATCAGTGTGGAACAGGGAGATTGAAATCAGCATTTGGTACTGCATGTCCTGTCTTGAATTTAATCACTGCAAAATAAAAATTAAGGAAGAGACAGTTAGCAGGTCAAGTCCCATTACTTCAATGTAAGGACTTGCTTGTTTTCCTTCCTAGAAAAAGCTAATCGTGTTTCAATTAACCTTCATTTGTTTTCTGATTAATTTTTTAAATTATGTGTTGGTTTTGTTTCTTTTTTTTTAATAGGGTACTTTTCAACAGATGTGGATTTCTAAACAAGAATATGAAGAAGGAGGGAAACAGTGTGTAGAAAGAAAATGTCCTTAAGACCTCTTACTGTGAAAACTGCTGCCTGCTCGGTGCTCCTTCTGTTTTATAGCTTTAGCATACTCAGGAATGGGATGGACTCTTTTTTGTAGAAAGTTTATATTGGTTTTTTTTGCATAATTCAAGTTCCATTTTAACAAACCTTAGAAATTCTGAGAGACCTAATTGGTACTATAATAGAAAAAGGATGTTTACATCCCTTGTAAAGCAATAATTCATGTAACAAGCATTTTATAATTTTGTATAAATGTCTATTTTCTCTAGTATCTTTTCCTGGGAACAGCTTTACAGGTTAGCTAATAGATAGAGGCATAACCTTGCAAATGCCTGTGCTTATTTATTAAATATTTCTTGTCTACTCTCACATACTAGTCTTCCTTGCTGGTACTTTGGCCTTAAATTGCTCTTAATCCTCTCTTAAAAAAATAAAATTTGGTATTTTGTATTTGAGGAGCTTTGTGAGTACTTGCAGAGAAAGTTACTCTGTTGTTTTAAAAGTTGAAAGTTTGTGTTCAGTGACATAGTTCGGTGTAAGCTTTTACTGTCTCACAGAAGTGTGACATTCCATTGAGTGAATGTTATATTAAGCACTGGTTTGCTAATTTTTTTTGTTATGGAGCAGTTTCATTTCAGTCAGCAATCACTGCTTTCCACCTGCTTTCTAAGAATGTATTTAATTGCCTTTGTGATGTAGGTGAGAAGCAAAACTTGTTCAAGCTGGGGAAATTGAGATAAAAAAGTTGCCTCTCCAGGACTGGGAGAATGGGAATAGAAGCCATCAGGGTGTGGCTTGACATCGCTGCAGGGAGCTGTAACTGCGAGGGGCAGCCCAAGGTCTGGATCCCTCAGGGACTCCCAGCAGGGTCAGTAAGTGCCTGTGTTTGCTTGGGGAAGGTGCTCTCAGGGTCACAGCAATGGGGATGATTATTTTTTTGTTGAGCAGGAACTGGCTGTCAAGATGCAGCTCAACATTGCTGTTAAGCTTACTTTAATTTACAACTGTGTGGTGGTCTGTTGTGGGACACAGTGAAGTTTTGCTCCTTATCTCAAAAGCTGTGGAAAACCAAATAGCATTTAACTGATCTAAAAAGAATAAACAGAAAGTAAAGAGTACTGCTACATTTTTATATCCTAAAAGACCTTGTGGGTAAATACGAGGCCTCTATTTGAAAAGTTTCACGTTACCTCCAAACAATAAAGTAATTTATCAAACCAGCCTGCTTGTGTCTTTATCATAACCAGGAACTGCTCTTGAGATGAAGTTGCTCGACCCAGATTTTCAAAGCTATTGATAAACCATATTTCTGTCTCAAAATGAGACAAACTGCAGTCAGCAGCCCTAAGTGATCTACATTACCAGCTCTTGTCATTTGGAAGAGGAAGACTCAGTCTCGTTCACATCCAAGTGGAACATGGAATGTCATCTGAATTTGTACCTTGGCACCCTGCAGTGACTGATGCATTTTAAGCTTTCCTTCTGTGACCTGTGCTTAGATTTCATTATGTCAGACCAGCTTTTATCTGTGTATCCTAAAGGAATTGCTGTATGATGGCAATGTCTGTGAATATTCCAGCAGCAGAGGGAGAGCAAAACACTTGGGGTTTTCTCACCACTGTAAAGACGTTGTGTTTAAGCAGTGGGTATTTCTTGGGATGCAGAGGAGTAACTGAAGGTCAGAGGGATGGAAATAGATACTGACAGGAAACAGTTGGGGTTCCCTTGCAGTGTTTTACCAGAGTATATTGCTGGGCACACTCGCTTCCTAAAAGACTGGTATTTGTGACTTTAGTCTAAATTCCTAAACAACCTCATGAGGAGGTGTAAATGCTTTCATCAAGTAGGTGTTTCAATCCACTGCGAGGAGCAGTGGTGCCTTTCGACTTCAGTTTCACTGAAAACTCTTGCAGTCTTCCTTTAGACATTTTGCACTCTGCAAAAAAACACTGGACGAGTGTTTGAATTTGTCATAGAAGTCTAGGTGTGAGGACTGTATTCCATGCTGAGTATTTCATACTTTCTAAGAAGCCACACTTAAAGCAGGGGAAAAGTTCCTCATGGGAGACTGAAGAGCCTGTTTTCCAGTGTATTTATGCAGAAAGCAAATGTACTGTGGGTAACTCACCTGTAACTCGGGGAAAATGTTCAGAAAAATATATCAGGAAATATATGAACAGGGCAAAGGCTCATGTGAGGTTCAGATGCTTTCAGGTTTCTGTCTGGTTGTAATGCATCTTTGTGAAACTAAGCCCGGTAAACACCATCCCTACACTTCATACCTGCTGCTCTCCATTGGTACTGATGGATGTCTCACAGCTGCTGGCTAACACATCATTTATCAGATGTTTCTAGAAACAAATGTCATGATTTCAGTTAGACACCAAAGCTGCTTTTTAATTCCAGATCACATGTTTATTTAAGTCAAATGTGGGATTAAAAAACGGAGGCTCTGGAACGCTCAGTGGAGTTGTTTGTGGTTTCAGAACGGGTTTCGTGTTCAGTCACAGACATCTGACCACTCGCTTGCAGGGCTCTTCCAGCAGGTCCCTGGCTCTGAGACTTCAGAGCGAGGTGAGGGAACTTCCTTTCCAAGACCTTCCGCCTCGTCCTCTCCAGGTTTTGCCTTCTCGCCCTTTTCCGTAAGTATTTTTCAAGTCTGAGTCTAAAACAGAGAAGGGGGGGTGGTTAATTAATTTCCACACAGCTTGTGACCACCTTAATGAGCTCACCCCCTTAATCAGAGGCTCTTGGCAATTAACAGAATTCATTTGCTACAAAGCAATTCTTTTCCCTTTCTGCTTTTGAATTGTACAGGAATTCCACCTCTGGTAGACCTTTGGTAGTGTGAAGTTACTTTTACAGTGCAACTGCATAACCGTGTCTTTCAGTGACTAAGGGGGGAACAGTAAAAAGGAAATGGTGCAAGCTGTAATTTTAAAAACCCTCAGTTTCAGTCTACTGGCTGTAAAAACAACAAAAGATTACTATTTTTTCCTTGTAAAGTGGAATAAGGAGGATCGAAGAACAGAACAGAAAATAACCTTCAATGTCAAAAAAAATCTTTTTACCTGATGAAGTTATTCACAAAAGGTAAGTAAAAGAATCTCTTCTTTTTGTGTCTTTCGTTCAAGTGCCATGGTATTGGCCATTCCTTGTAACTGTACCTGTTGGAGACACATAAAAGGGGTTACAGAATGGTTACAGGGGTTACACTGTCTTCATTCCGGCATTCTACCAGTTTCTCCAGGCTTCAGTACAGTGATAAAGTGGTCTGGTAGAGTGCAGAATTTGTGTGAGGGTATTTATTTCCAGCCCTTGCTGGCTTGGTTTGTAACAGCATCTCCTGTGTAGCTCAGCCTCTTTCTGTAGAAAGTGGTCTTGTTTTAAAAACTGTAAATGTTTGAATGCTGGGCCCAGTATAAACAGTCATTATTTGCAATTTTAGTTTAAAGTAACTCCTTCATAAGAAAACTTCCCAAAGCTGATGTGAACAGTGTCCAAAGAGTTTTGTTTCTACTACAACTTTCTTTTAAGTGCTGGTGTTGGAGTGTCCTGTCAAGTGCAAGTCTGCCATAAGAACATAAGCCTTTCCCCCTAAATACAGACTCTTATTTCTGTTCAGGGTTCCTCTTGCACTTTGGCTGCACAGATGGTTTGTGCAGACTTACCTACAGACTCCAGTGCATCCAGAGAGTGTCAGACCTACCACTATGTGTATTCCAGAGTTTCTGCATGTGCTTAATGACCATTCCACGGTCTCTGCCCCCTCCCTGCTTTAACTGGGGACTGGACATAAAATATATGGGCAGTGCCTTCTTCGTGGACAATGTTTCCAAACAACTGAAAAGTCACTATTATTGTAACGTGTGTTATGCTTTTTCTCCCCCGTTTCCTGGATCATCAAAAAACTCCTCCAGCCCCCTCTGAGACACAGTCGTGTGCAGGAACTTCACCTGCTTTGATCTTGTGTTATCTACACTGTTACTGAAGAGCTGAACACTGTAATCAAGTGTTTCCAATGCCAATATGAGGGTGAAATTCTGGTTAATGAAATAACAGGTCCTGCCTGAGCCTTCAGCATCATCACCTGAAATTACAGATTACTGAAGGTATCTGGACAACAAATTATTCAAAAGGTAGAAGCTTAAATATCAAGAGTAGTAGGGAATTCCAAACAGCTGTTTGTACTTTGTTGTCCCCGAATATGTGGATTTTGCACTGTAAGTAGGAAAGTCCAGATGGTTCAACTTGAACAGTACTCCCTGGTTCAGTCATGTGTAACAGAAAAGGTGTAGTAACAAACATCCTCTGAGCACAGAAATCAAATTAGTTACATGGAAATAATTTTGTTATAATTAAAATTTACCGTTGAATTATTTAGCAGCAATTATAACCACATTAAAAAAAAGCCAAAACTCAAGAAGCGCCTGCAAGCTGACCAGAAAACACATTTGTTTCTGTACAATGTATGGATCCTTCCCTGATTAGTTAAGGATTTTCTGGTAGAGACTCACCACCGGAAAAATTCACACATAGAAAAAAAAAGTTTTCCATACCAGAAGGTGCGTCCCAAGAAGTCGTGTCTCCACTCTCCAGGTACTGGCTTTTCATGGCCAGTTTGTAAAAGCCTCAAAGCAACTTCTCTTTCTTTCACAACTAAGTCTATATTTTTCATAGATTTTTCTACCTGGAAAAGGTAAATAGTTTCAGGATGGGCCAACAAAAAAAAAAACCACCGACAATTTAAAAGATCTCAAATAAAGACCTAAAATTTAAAAGAAAAGCAAAGGTAAAACACACTAATGCTTTAAAAACCTCACTTTGAGAGCAGGACAGATACAAAATAACTGATGGTCTGATGTTTGTTTAAAGACCAGCTGGCTAATGCATAAAGCCTGATCCAGAGCTGATGCTGGACATACAGAAAGCTGGGAGGCAGGGGTGGGCAGGAGGCAGGGGAAGCAAACAGAAGATTTGCTGTATGTATTTCTGCCAGGTGGTTTGTAGTGGCTGTTTGTAATTTTAATTTTCACTGTGGAGTTTGGTCCCAGCCCCAGTAACACCCACTGACTGATGAGAAAGCTGTGACCAAAACATGACTTAAGCAGTGTTTGTGCCTATACTAAAACCAAGGAAATAATGTAAAGAAAAAGTCTTTAACAAGTCTACAAATACTTCATCTTTCACTGAGCAGTTTTATTTTAGAGTTGTATTTTTATGTAGTATGAACAAATTACCTTTTCTAACCGTTCTGGACTTGGCATAGGCTTGAGTTGTCGTTTTGCTTCTTGCTGTACAGTTAAAAGCATGTTTCTTTCTTTCAGCAGGACATACCTAGGTCAGAGAGCACAGTAACTCAGAAATTACTTCTGGACACAGTTATTTTATTTATAGCAGTTATTCACTTACTATCCTGTTGGATAGAGCACAGTAAAATCCCATCTCCTATACCTGATGGCTTCATATGAAGAAGCAAAAAGGTCCTGAGCAATTCCCAGTAGAGGTGGGGAGGGGAGGGCAGACACACAAGGAGAGGATGAGGGAGACAGGTTTACTTAGCCTGGAATAAAAAAGGCTTGGGAGGGAAGACAACTTAGTGTTACTCTGGACAGAGGCAGATTCTTCTTACAGGTGCACAGCAAAAGGACCAGATATAGCAAGAAAAAACTCTTCACAGCAATGATTAAGTGCTGTCTTAGCCCTGGCACTGCCTGGAGTGGTGATACAACCTCCAGCCTCAGAGACTGTCAAGATCAGAATAAACACAGACCTGAGCACCCTGATCTAACACGGTGCTTGGCCCCACCAGAAGGCACTTAAAACCAACTCTGTCCAATTCAAACAACCCCCAGAGTGTTCAGACTCAGCATCTTTGTACCAAACCTTTGTCCCAGACACAACTATGCCACAGCCAGCTGCAGTAGAGCTTCTGTGTTCTGAGCAGGGCCAGAACTGGGGCAGAGTGAAGTTACTGGCTCTTAAGTTCACCAGCCACATTTTAATAAAAAGTGCAGCAGAGCTGCTCTGAAAGAAGGGAAGCTTCTTCACTAGAACTTACTTACCAGAGTTTGTGCAAGTCTTCACTACTCTTGCCCCTCAGCTGCTTTATATTCCATGCATCCCCTGTAAAAAAATAAAAATAAACAGAAACAAACCCCAGTGACTTAAAAGAACAAAGTTCTCTTATTCTAAAAAAGAAAAAAAATGTGCTTCTATTAGCAGGCTCAGCTGAATCAACAGAACAAGGATCATTTAAAAAAAAATACTACCCCTTGGAAAGCTATCCTTGGGGATATTCAGCTTTGCTTTAAATATACAAAACACACAAAAAAGGCAATTACATGTAGTGTTTATTGGTGTTTCCAACAGCCTGGTCACAGGGAAAGCTGTAAGATGAATCTACATTGAATTACTTTTGTTCCATAGGACCATATATTTCACCAAAGAGCATCTCTTCTGTGACACACTCTCACCTCAGAGCGAGCAGAGGGTTTACAGCAAAACATTTTGCTGCCCAATAGCTATTTGCTTTCACAAACACTGAACACACACAGGCTAAAGATGCACAAACAGATGTATGTATATACACATGTAGAAAAATAAGTTTTATGTAGCTATGAGTACTCTCTGATACAAAAAAGCAGGTCAGATTTCAGCTGAGCACAAGTGGCTCGAAGATCACTATCAGAAATGCTAAATATAACTCACCAGACTTGACACTTTTTTCTCCCCAGTTTCCTGGATCATCAAAAAACTCCTCCAGCCCCCTCTGAGGCACAGTCGTGTGCAGGAACTTCACCTGAGGGAGGGGCTCAGCTTTTGGCAGGTTCTTGTGGAACAGGTTCAGCGCCAACCTGCAGAAAAATTAAAAGGAAAACCATGTTCAGTAAGAAAAATAACATTCAGCCGAAGGAGAATGTTTGTTTCATTCACAAAGGCACAGGACCTACAGACAGACCACGGGCTGGGGGGAAAACACACGGGTTTGGTTACTCACAAAAACGTCATCTCTGTGTTTTCTCCTGCCCCTCTTCTCATCTAATTATCGTTTTTCTATACCCAGAGACGAACAGCAATTAAAAATGAAGGAATAACTTTGAGCTACGCTGTACAAGAACACACTACAGAACCGTCAGGGTTGGAAGGGACCTCTGGAGATCCATCCAGTCCAACCCCCCTGCCCAGGCAGGGTCACCTGGTGACACAGGAACACATCCAGGTGGGTTTGGAATGTCTCCAGAGAGGGAGACTCCACGGCCTCCCCCGCGGAACACACGGTAAAGCACAAAACCGCAGCCGCGCTGGGAGCACCGGCACAAGGACTGCAGAACTGTAACAGGCCCAGGGAAACCCTTCACACTGCCCTCAAACGATGCCTGAGGCCACACACCGCCCTGCAGCCCTCAGGTTTGAGGAGCAGGACAGACGGACACCGGGACACACGGACACCCTCCTCCCGCCAAGGGCTCTCCTTCCTCCCGGGAACGGCGCCCGCCTCCCCCAGTGCCCGAGCAGAGCCCCCCCGGCGCGGTGCGTACCCGGGACGGCCCGGCCGAGCCCGGGGCAGCCGCAGCGCGGCCGCGAAGCGCCGGCCCAGCGCTTCCACCACCGCGGCCGCCGCCATCGCCCCGCGCCCTCCTCAGCGCCGGGAGCGCCGGGAACGAGCTGCCCTTCGCCAAGATGGCGCCCGCCCGGCTTCACCCCGCGGCCTCACGGAGGACCGGGAGCACCGCCAAGGATCTGCCCTTCGCCAAGATGGCGGCGGCTCGGCTTCACCCCCGCCCTCAGTTAGCACCGGGAGCGCTGGGAGAGTCCTGCCCTTTTCCAAGATGGCGGCACCCAGGCTTCACCCCGCGGCGGGAAGCAGCGCCGCCGGCCCCGCCCCGTGCCAGTCCCAGCTATGGCGGCCATGAGCCGGCTGCTGAGGGCGGCCGCGGCCTGGGCGGCGCGGCGGGCGGGCGGCACCGGGATCGCCGGGAACACCGGGATCGCCGGGAACACCGGGATCGCCGGCATCGCCCCCCGCCTCCCCGGCACCCTCGGTACGGCCTCGGGGGGGGAGCGGCGGGGCGGGTCTGCCTTGGGGGGCGGAGGTGACCTTGGGGAGCGGGCAGGAGGGCCGGGGACTGAACCGGTGCAGCGTGTCCCCGTTCCTATGAAAAACTACCTTTTTTTGGGTAAAACATTGATGGAAATGGGCGAGATGCTGACCTTCTTGGCATGCTTACTTGGCCCTGTAGGGTGACATTCAGTGGTTTACTTGTTGGGACTTACCAGGTGGAAACAGACCCATCTCTAAACTTAGGAAAAAATAGGTTCGTGCTGGCAAAATAGGAAATTAGTCCAGATGAATAATGATAACCTTCAGAAAACCAGCTCGTAACAACTCAGCCACTGCTGTATAGTTGTTTTTTTTCTTTCCTCACGTGTGTGTTTGACCTTGTCCTGGCATAATCACCGATGGGATACACAAATATAATACTTGGGTTCAATTTTCAGTTCCTGTACGACACAGCAGCGGCCATGGGAAGAGAATGTTTATTATCAAGGCAACAAAGTTTTATGATACTCGATTTCTGAACTTGTTGGTGAGTTGAAAACAAATTTATTGCATTTGGTGCAACACGTTCCTTGACAGTGGTGTAAGAGTGTCTAAAATACGATTTTCTATATCGTTGATGTGACAGCATCTAAAATGTGGTTGGCACTATTCAGACACAAATTGGAGGTCCTCTTTAAGAATTTTTGTCACGTGCTGTAAAATCAGGGACAGATGAATTTTAAAAGACTATCAAGTGTTGGGATAGGTACTTAAATTACTGCTGTAGTAGCGTTCTTGAATTACATATGGGTGTTCATATAGGCCTAACCCACAATGCTTTCCACTCCATCCTCCTTTTTAAAATGTATTAGTTACTCTCCTGCAGGGTTTGCCTTCAGTTACCTAAACCACTAACGCCAGAGGTGAGATTTAGGAAGCCTCACCTGAATTTGACCCCTCAAAAGCCAGGTTTTGGGTAAAGCCTATTATGACAGGTGACAGCCAATTTGATCCAACTCCCTTCACGGGATCAGGCTTCCTTTATCTGCCTTGCACAGCCACCAGAGCTGGTGCTGGATTAGTGCATTGGTGTCAGTGCCTCATTCCACGCTTCCCAAGATGCTGAGGCAGCGTTCAGGGAAGTGTTGCTGTTCCTCCTGAAGGGACAGACCTTGCTGGGAGAGGGGAAAGCTGCACTGGACTGACACAGCATCGCTCTTTGTGTGCTCTGGTTCAATAATTAACTCATTTCAAACAGCAGTGTTTACACACAACATCCATTTCTAACCTAACAATGCAAATCTAAGAATTATTGGCTGCTGCACCATTTTCAGACAGACCTCATCCAAATTTTGTCCGGATTCTGAGTTTCCCATACTGTTTCTTTTTATCCCCTCTACAGAGATTCTACATATTCCTGACGGGAATACCAGCGGCACTGTTCATAACATATGTCAACATCTTCATTGGTGAGTGCTCTGTCACGGCTAAGTGAAGTACAGTGTCAAAATCATTAAATGGGAACTCATCCTGCTGGATGGAAAAAAAAAAAGAGATCTTTTAAGGCTCTCTCTTTGGAAGACCATGAAATAGGCTTAACAGTTACAATAATATTGTATAAGGGCATGGAAGATGTTACCAGTATATTTTCATTAGTTGTTGCTTTAAAAAAAAAAAATCCATCTTTTGATAGTCTTTCAAACATCAGTGAAATTCAGTGAACACCTCTGTGTTCACATGAGGAGTCTGTATTACCTTGCTTTATGTACTACATCAACAAGACTGCAACTGTCACTTTTTATCCAGCAAAGATGCCAAAATTCTGCTTGGCAATACATGTGTTAAATCTACTGCTGTAATAGTATGTGATTAAATTAATAGAGAAATTAGGAAAAAATCTGTGCTTTCAGCTCCTGTACTTTAAAGGGCATTTCTGTGGATTTGATCCAAGTTGTTTCTTCTGTATAGCTGCTAATTTCACCCCTTTGATGTGTGGCCTGTGTACACAAGTGGCATTCGTTGTGTCACTTAAAGTCTGTGAGCTACAACATGCAGTGTGATGTGTCTGGAAAACATGGCAAGTCCAGTTAGAGCTCATATTGAGGGATTAAGTACCCTCCATAAGGAATAATGATCTTTTCCTAATGTGAAAGGCAGAATATAAGGTACTTCTGAAAAATAATCATAGGATTAAATATTCCTCCCCTCCTTTCCTTGTCAGGTGAAGCTGAACTTGCAGAGATTCCCGAAGGTTATGTTCCAGACTACTGGGAGTACTACAAAGTGAGTGTAACATGTAAGAAGGTGGCATGTTATAGACATGCATGTTTCTTTTGATGATGCTTTTGGGAGTAAACTTACTTTTTTTCAGCTTTATGGACCTGGCTTCCTTTTGCAAGCACTGTTTTGTTTCTGGCAGGCAGTAGTTGAATTCAGCAATATGATTGTGACTATTTCAACTCATTTAGACTTCTGTTCCTAGTGAAATGCCCTCTATGTGGAAGCAAAAGTTTGAAATGTTACTAATTGCAGTAAGGTTTGGAGTCCATTTCAGTGATTACAGTGGCAGTTCAAGGAACTTCAACAGAAAGAAAATAAATCATGTGTCTTTCATTAACTTTGAATCTTGCTACAGAATAGCCATCTGCAGGTTATCTTGGCATTAAAAATGGCAAAAGAAATATGGCTTTTTAGGGTTCTGACCTCACAAATAGTTGTACATGTTTTTAACTTTACTATTATGGTTTGAGTGGCAGCACTCATAATGTCTATGAAAATTATTCATTCGTGATGAAATTCCTACCTGGACGATGAATAATCTCCGCTTTCGTGTTTCCCAGCACCCCATCAGCCGCTGGATAGCTCGGTACATCCTTGACCCCCCTGAAAAGGACTATGAGAAACAGATGGCTGTGCTTGACAGAGAAGCAAAGAAAACTGAAATGAGGTACATTCTATAGGGGATGGTTTTGAAATCCTGATGCACTCTTTGGTTTTGCTTAACGTACCGAGCTGGACGCTGACGTAAAGTGCTGTCCTGTATCACCTGACCCTGAGTGCTGCTGTCAGGGTGGAACTGCTGCATATGTTGGCCCTGCCTTCCCAGTATTAAGATTACCAAAACAATCCAAGGGCAGCCTTGTAAAATAACAGGGGCCCCTCAAAACACTTGGTATTTATAAAGGTATAGCTCAGTCTTCCTGAGTCAGCAAGTGGACAGCTCTTCTTGCACCTGCTATTGCTCACAGCTAGACAAGAACCTTATGACAAAACTCCTGCAAGTATTTTTATTACTCCTTTGTGAAACAACTTGAGGAAAAAAAATAAAATGGAAGAACATAATAGCTCATGTTTTTGTTGAACCCTTCACATTTTGGTATTACCTGTGTTTGAGCAGTATTTATAAACTGTATATAAAAGTATTTATAAATGCTAAAGTCATTGCTGTTGTCAGTAATGCCCTGATGTTAAACATCAATAAACTCCATGTTGAGGGTGTCTGTTGCTCTTTTTTTTTCAGACTGATGGAGTTGGAGGCACGCAGACTGATGAGACACCGGGGAGATGGCCCTTGGTATCATTATGAAACACCTGATAAGAACCTTGTTGATAATTCTATGAAATCCACACCTGACAATTAAACAATTGTAAGACAGTGTGCATGGTCTTAAATGCATACTGACAAATTGTGACTGAGCAATGGAATAGACATCCTGCTGTTTGCTGATGGAAATGAATAAAAATAAACAATGCTTGTGTTGATTCCAGTCATTTGAAAGAAAGTGTGTGGCAATTAAGCTCACAGCTAATAAAGTCAGCAAAAGTGCCTCATGTCAGTTGGCAGAAATTACTCCTTCAGAACATCAGTGATGCTCTGTGACCTAACACATTTGAAACAAGTTGGTAATACTAGTTTTCTAGCATTTCTAGCATTTAAAGTTTCAAGTGAAAAGGAGAGGAAACGGTAAGGTTTTTTTCTTTCTCGGTGCCTTGTGTCAGATAATTGGTGGAAGATGAATTAAGTAAGAAAAATACCTTCATATCTTTGCATTATTAGGATATCTACCACTTTAGACAAATACTTTTTCATTACTGAGGTTTTATTTCCTCAGATAGCACCTGTGTTTTCAAAAGGCAAAACAAAAGTGCTTGACCAGACTTATGACTATCTACACTGTCAGATGTGGGAGTAGGAAGCAGTGGAAAGGTTCCTGGACATTAAAAAGCAAGTGGTGCATATAAATTCATGGTTTAGTGATTTTTAGAGGATTTTATAAGTCTTAGGTCTTTCATCCAACTCAAGATATTGAAAATAGCCTCACAGTTTCTAGGCTAAAGTTTATGCTCTGTCATGTAAAACTTCTCAGGAGAAAGAAGGATCTCGGTGGACAAATACTAAACTAAGTATTTTCCTATTCTGCATATCTAACATTTTTAGCAATATATAAAGTTATTGATACAGTTGTTAGACAAGTTGCTACTTTCTGTAACAGGCTTAGTAAGATGAAGAAGGGGAAAATAGGAAACTGCTTACTGAGGGTTTTTGTGGAAGGACTGCTGGATTGCTGAAGAGCAAGGATCGAGCCAGGGAGAATGGTATAGGCTGACATGAATTAATGGGTTTTATGGGTCACCTTATCACTGCTGGGTGAACAGATACCATCTTCTGCTCTGTGATTACACACCTTTTAGTACATCAAAATCCAAGTCTTGACAGCAGAATTTCAAGATGAAAATTTCAAATTTTATACTCCCAACCCTTTTAGTGCAGAGGCCTTGTAAGCAATGTTAGAGATGAAAAGGGTAAACCTTTCTGGCATTATTCAGGATAACTCAAAGGCTTCTTTTCAGGGATGAATTTGAATTGAAAAAAGCAAACCAAAAGAGTTTATCTCAAAACTCATGTGAAAATATGCCATGAGCAATTTAAGAAAGACATAAGGTGAATAAGGCAAGTTGCACTTGGGACAGCCTCACACTTACCTGCCATGCATTTTCAGAACTGTACAGCTGGTTTTCTACACCACTTTTAACAATTCCGTAGGGAATATGGAGGGTTCTCTACCTGGCAGGCTTTTGCCACTAGAGGGACGTGTTTCCTCAGGTTCTACAGGCCATGGTACTCCTCTGGTTTTATATGTCTCAGGAGTGACAGAAAGTGCCTCTTACAGTTTGTGACCCTAAATTATCTCTCCATATTCAAAAGCTCCATTTTTTAAAGGAGATAAGCCCAAGCCCTTTACTAACCCGTGATCATCTTGTGGTTTGAAACTTAAAAGATAAATTTCTTTCTTTACATTAAGCGACACTGCATGGACTATTTTAAGCAAAAACTGCCTCATTTGCTGTTTCCTGGCAGGGCCAAACATTAGAAAGACATTGATTTTTGTATCAGTGCTTTGCTTGTCCTTTTTGTTGGAATCAATCTTTCAGGTTAGATGGCTCATATGTCTTATTACGGCTCTCATTGTTTATAAATGCTGAGTTATTCATAAGGGAAGCCATTAAAAAAGCACAAAGTCTCCTCAGGTAAAATAAATCTGTCTGGCCCTGTATTAGTGTTTTTTATCCAGCATCCAAATCGCTCACAAGTCTGATGTAATGTCTGTTCTCGAGTAAGTCTAAAATCATTCCATGGACATCACATTCTGCCCTCGGTGTTTCACATTGTTCCCAACACTTCCAGAAAACTTCCTTAGATCAGAGAGCGCTGTTCTGCTCACCCTCACAGCCTTTTCATAGCTGGATACCAACTTATTTTCCCATTCTGTTTTTAATTGAGATATTCCAAGAACCACCTTTTGAAACTTCAAATTTTGAGGTAAAACGTGGTTCTAGTGAAGGTCACATCACCTGCTTGGAAGTGATTGATGAATCCTTGGATATAATGTGGACAGGGTGGAAGGTTATTCACCTACATTACTCACCTTCATTTTAAATGGGCCTGTCATTTTCTCAATGCTGCTGCTGCCAGGCATATGCAATAGTTATTAGATATTGCTTGAAAAAAGTTATTTCAATATTTGTTCCTACAAAATCACTTCACTCTATTCCTCCTTCCCCTGAAAATTCTTTTGAAGAGAAAAGCAGAGAGAAACAGCAAATGGCCCAAAAAGGTCACTTTAAGCTGAAGGTACTGTCCCTCAAGACGTGAGATCTGGGTTTAGTTGCTGGCACTGCCGCAGCAGTGGCATCCCAGAACATCCCAGGCTCGGCATTCTCGCCCTGCATCCCATCGCCTCGTTCCTCCTCACCGACCTGCCCCGCTTGCCCTGCGACATCCGACCCGTCAGCGCGGCCGTGGCGGGACCGCGACAGTCACCGGACCCGCGGGACACCCGCACCGCGGCACTGGGCAACTGTGGGCGAGGGACCGAGCGTCAAAATATATACAATATATTTTTTACTATAGCTATTTTATAAAAAGAAATAAAAATACAAAATACAAATATATAGTATTTAATTGCTTAAAAAAATAAAAGAGACTGTAGTAGAGTATTACCGGTCAAAGGGAAACCTGCTCCGCGCTATACAGGGAGACCAGGAGGCGAAGTCTCCGTCCTTCCCTCATGGGAACGAGGGTTTTCGGGTGAAACGCGGGGCCTCGGCGGGGAGCCGGGATGGGAATCCCGCCCCCGTCGCCCTGCCCGTCGCCCGCCCCCGCCGGGACCCCCGAGTGCCGCCGCCGCAGCTGGTGCCGCTCCCCCTGCCATTGGATTAAAAATAGCATCTTCCCTCCCCCTGCCCTCCCTCGGGCCCGCTCCCGCCGCCGCCCTGCCCCGGGCCCGGCTGCCCTGCGCCTGCATCGCCCGCGCAGAGCGGCTCCGCAGGGCGGGCGGGCAGGAGGGAGGCAGGGAGGGAAGAAGGGAGGGAGGGAAGGAGGATGCAGCGGGCCGCGCTCTTCCGCGGCGGCGATGCGCAGATGGCCGCCGGGGACCTGGGCGAGCTGCTCGTCCCCTACATGCCCACGATCCGGGTGCCCAAGTCAGGGGACCGGGTCTACAAGACGGAGTGTGCCTTCTCCTACGACTCGCCCGTGAGTGCAGCGAACCACCCCCGGCTGCCTCCGCGCCCCCTCCCCGCTGCACCCGCCCCGAGCGGCCCCTTCCCGCTTCCCGCCGCACCCCCGCTCCCAGGGCGGACCCCTCCCCGGGCCGCTGCCTCTCCCTGTGGCTTCAAAATCCCCCCGATCCCTTCCTCCACCTGCCGTGGCCCCCCTCGCCCTCCCGGTGCCTCCCTCCCACGCTCGGGGGTCGCGGCCCGTGCCCCGCACTGCGCTGGAGCGGCGGGACGGCTCCCCGCACATCCCCGGCTCGTTCGCTGTAACGCCGTTCCTTCCTGCGTTTGTTTGTTTATCTTCCTCCTCAAGGCAGTCTCAAGTGGTTGCTTGGACACGGGGATTTTGTGGTTTTTGGGGAAACTTCCCTGCCTGCTCTGCCTGTCCGGGTTTGCCCATTCCCGCGGAGCCCTGCTTTTGCTTTCACGCCGAGGTAGAAAAAAAGGGGCAGTAGCCTGGCCTTCTCCTTGGTTTATTTTGGCGAGCAGATGTCAACAGTTTTGCTTTCCTGCTGCCTCGGTGCTCGTTTTGTTCAAAATCTTCAGAGAAAGCTTCCCACATAAAGGCTCATCCTGAAAATCGATGTGAAAGTTCCCCTGAAACACTTTCTCCCCCACGGTTTCATTTACGTCACTGAACTTCAATGAACTTGTAGTATTTCCCCACTAGCTTGGTTAGTTTGCTGTTAGATGAATGCTTCGTGTGCAGTAAACTTTCTGTGGTGTTGTTTTTATGATGTCTTGCAAATCATCCACCAGCTCCACAAATTGCATGTGTTCAGTGGCAGATTTGGGGCCTCACTCATTTTTAACTTCACTGGTAGTACTGGAAGCCTTTATAAATGGGCAGTGCTTTGTAAGGAACAGGTGCTTAGAAATTACACTTTTTTAAGCAGAGCTGAAGTTTTATTGAAAGTTGTTTCTCCACGTGAAGATGAGTTTTCCCAAAGGTGATCAAGCACTACATATTGATGTTAATGTCAATGGCAGCAATCAAAAGGAAGCTCAGGGTTTACATTACAGAATATTAAATGAAAGATACATTTCAGATGGATTTTTGGAATCCTCTATCTGCTTCTTTTCAATAATTCCCTTTCTCTTTGATAAATCCTTCTAATGCAGAAAATCAAACTTGGTTTTAAAGGTGACTCAGCTGTCTGGTGTTCATCATGTCTTGTTGAACAGAGGTTATTTTTACCCACACTCTTCAGATCTCAAGTGTCACCCAGCAGCCCTGACTGTACTGGAGGCGGCTGATTAGAACTGCCAAATCAGACCCTACCGCAGAGGCGATAATTGCATTATATACTTAAGAAGGTTTTGGCGGGGGAAAATCAATATACCACAATCTTTCCTTCAAATTTTTGCTTGGGTGAGCACATGGTTGATGTTTTTAGTAACACTTTCAGACTTCTTGGATGTTATGGTTTATAAAAAATTTCTGTTAACAAGTAGGGAGGGATATTAAATACTGTCACAGATTAAAAAACAATCAATCACCACACTTCCAACAAGCCTCAAGTAAGCACAGCAAAAGCTCTTTAGCTAAACAATATATTTGAACAAAGCATAAAACGTTTGAGCAAAACTTAACAGAAACTGTGGATAAAAGCAGCAGAAGGAGTTGAAATCATCATGTGTGATTTGTTTGTTTGTTTTTTCAATATTTAAAAATATTTCATCCTTCTGACTTTGTTGGAAAGAGATTTCAGATTTTGGAAAATGCTGCCCTCCAATGTAAAAACTTTTTGTTTAAATTGTGTTATGGGCATTCACTGGGCAAAAGGCTTGGCTGAACCTATGTAGTACCAATAAAAATAAAAGTAGTGCCTGTTTTTATTGTTTCCCACAGCTTTTCAGCCCCCACCACTCCTCACCTTAGCTGAGCAAAAGACTTGTTGCAGATTTTATTTTTAATTCTCTATAATCTAAAAAATACCTGGGATGGCATTTCTAAGGGACAAATGTAATGAGTGCTTTCAAGGGTAAAATGCTGTCATTTACAAATGGAAAACAGCAAAGCTGGGTTTTTACAGTTTTCCATTCAGAAGGAAAGTGAAAGGATACAAACAGGCTGGTGCTTGGCTAAAGGGAGATGTTTATGTTTTGTATTAGGTTGGTTTTGTGACTTATTTTCTTAGATTATCACCTGAGTGAGTCTCTTCCTGTTGAGATGCCTTCCTCTTTTTGAAAGAAGACACCCTGTTTGTTTGTTGGCTTTGTTATAATGTTAAAGCAGATGATCAGTGTTAAAAAACATGCTCTTGGTTTTGTTAGCCATGCTAAAATCCCAGATTGCATTTTCGATGGAGGTGTTTTCTCCTGTAACAATATTTCTCAGTATTTCCTCACATCTTCTCATTTTGCCATTTGAAATATGCTCTTGTTACAGTTTAACTTTACCATGTCTCGGTTTGGAGTCAGCTCAATGCAAAATGTTTTGTTCTGTCACTTTTTTTTCCAATACAAGATCTAATTTCAGTAGTTTCTTTTTAATTCTTTTTTTTTTCCTTATCCCCCTTTCTTCTTCTCCAAAGAAGAGAATTTTTGGAGTGTCTGCATGTGTTAAAGTTACATACCCACTAATGCAGCAATTCTGTGCTCAAGTTTCTTTAGCCATACTAATTGTATATTATTACTTTTCATGTAAGGATGTGCTGTGATCTTTAAAATACACTGAAAACCATCAGACCTGTGAGTATGAGGGTAGAAAGTATGGTGATGATGATGATGAAAGATTCAGCAGCAGTTTTTAAAGGACCAAGCAGGGTGGAAAGGTCGAAATCAGAGCTGTGCCTGTCAAGGGGTGCCAAGGAAAATGACGTGCTGGGTGTGAGTAGCTCCATCTTCTGCTTCCAACTGTGCAAAGCAAGACCTGACTTTTACAGCCCTGTTTGTCACCCTGTCAGTTGTCTTGTTGTCTGGATTTGAGTAGTACAGTGTCACTGAAGATCCATGTTCCAGTGGATGTAGGCAGCTTCTCTGTTCTCAGAATTGATTGATGTTCCCTTTCCATGAGTTTAAAATCTTACTTCCTCGGGTGAAGATCTGAGAACAATGGCACCTTTGAGCTACGATGAGAATCATTAGTTGGGAGAGTTCAGAATTGTGAGCTAGGAGAGATATAAGTGGATATTCAGTGTATTTTTTCCACATGGATTAACTGTAGTATGGTGATCTTCTCAAAAAGGTGGTATTGTTAGAAATACCACTGAACAGATGAGGAATTCATGTCCATAGATTTGGCCTACTTTCAACAGAACATTCTGGGGTTGGTTCCCAGGAAAGTTGGCAGAAACAGGAGGCAAATTTCTGTGCACTCAAGAGCCCTAGTGACACTTTTTAGTTTACTTGTCTCATAAGATGAGAAAATATGCCTTTTTATGACTTAAATTTTACTTACTTTTCTGTAGTTTTTTTGGTGTCTTCTAGGAAAGCTGTGTTGCTGTGATGGGGGCTCCTCCTCCAATTAGCTGTTCTTTTATACAGGAATTGAGGAGAGAAGGCAGGCTGCTGAGGAAACACAAGCCTGGCCTAGTGTTGGTTGTTGCTTCCTCCAGTGACTGGCCCAGCAGCTCTGCGAGCCAACTGCTTCCCTACAATTTGGCTGATGAAGTCCTGTACCTCTAGTTTTTCAGATCTGAGGTGTAATCCTCCCTCCTGGTGACTTTTTCCCTGTCTCTGCCACTGTGATGTAGATTTCTTCTCTCCTGTTGTGTCCACTGTGACTTCTCTTGCTCTTTTGATGGATGAGCCTGACTTTGTGTTCAGTAGAATGTAGGAGGTAAAAGGATTGCATTATGTAACCTTCTGTCTTACTATTATTTCTATAGAAGTATAGCACTCATCTGTGGAAATTCCACCTTTTAATGGGATCCTGGTCTCAAAGACCTCTGGTCATTTTAGATTAGACCTGTCTGAGGGAGAGGCAACAGCTGGAAAAGAGATAAAAATGGGAGTATAAGAAAGGCTTACGTGTATAGCTGTGGAAGTTGTGCTCTGAAACCTTCCCCATGAAGGGCATTGGTTACAACCCCAGCACAGCTCATGAGTCTGACACGGGGACAGGACCAAGCAGTCTGGTTCTGTAGAGAGCAGGACTGTGTTTGTTTGAGCAGCTGAAAGCTTGGCTTTGCTCCGCTGGAAAACCTTGCTGCTGACAACAGCTTCCTTTGTGAATCTTGCTGACTTCATTTTTGTGTCTCGGGAACTCTGTAATGGTTATGTTGGGACAATTCCCAAAGGCTAAACTGTGCTGCTGCTCTGCTGTTTGTTATACAGTACAGTTGAGACTGAAATCCTTGAGAGTCTGGAGTGTGTAGTGGATATCAGTGACCATAATGTGTAAAACTTCCTAGAGATATGGAGCTCCTATCTGGCTGTTCATTTGGTCAATATTCCTTGAAGAAAATCAGAAGGTCACAGTGTCTGTGAGGGGTAGGCTGATATCTGGCTTCCATTGATGGAATGGGAGTAGCAGTGAGGAGACAGGAGGACTGAACACACCAAGACAAATGGAATACTCCAGACAAAGGATTTTGGCCTAACTGCAAAATGACCTCCAAGTTACTGAGGCAGTGAATTCCTTGGTGGTGGGTGATCACCTGAAAAGTCGGAGCAGAGTTGTACTGTTGCTTGACAGGAAGATACCAAAGCTGTCCACACCCATGGATGAGTGTTTTTCTGGCTGGGAGTGCATCAGAACATGAAGGTTAACTCACTGATCTTCTGAAGTTGGAGAATGTAACATCAGTAAGAGTTGTGCCTGCAGTGGCTGACACATGAGAGTCTTCTGCTTTGGAGGACAAACCATGTGTATTTGCATTGTGCTTTTCCTTGGGTTTGATTTAAATTTGGATCTTACTAGCTTTTCCCTCTCTTAAGTGTGACTGACCATCCTGTTATCTGGAGTGATGATGGACTGGAGTATTTTGGGTAGCAGAGAGACTTTGATTGTGAGGTACCTGCAGTGTCAGATGATAAATGCAGAGATGCAGATGAATGGACAATGCTGGAGTTCTGCTGAATCTCACTGTGGAACCATAAGTTTTTCTCTCAGTGCTTCTTCACAGATTTTCTGTTCTGGAAGCACAGCACTGTCTTTGTGACCAACAGAATTGTACAGCCAGGGCTCTGCAAAAAATGAATTCATCAAGCTCCCTAAATCAAAGCTGCAATGGAAGCAGTACAGGTGGTGCAGCTTGAGCTGCAGTTCTGGGCTTGAGCTTGGCAGGCAGCCGTGGTGGGTCTGAGACACCTCTGCCAGTGGCCCACACAGTGTGCACCTGGATAATCTGTGATCATCCAAACAGTGATGATTGATGGGTGGAACTTCTGTACTCCTGGTTGCAGGTTGGAAGTGCTCCTGACTTAAGGTTAGTTTTTGCCATTGTATTTGCTCACGTATCGTGAAGCTTTGATCCTGCCTGTGACTGTGACTTGTCCAAAATACTGCTCCAGAATTATGTATGTCCTGCTCTGTAGTTCTCCTGTGACATGTGAGTGAGTAGTCAGTCCACCTCTTGGAATGGTGGTTTGGTTTTGTTTTAGTGACTGACTGTCCCACACAGCTTTTTATTTCCCAGGAACGTCATAAGTGCTGTATTGGATTGGCCTTGATCATGTGCCCATCTAGATTCTACAACAGAGATACCAGATACCTTTTTTAAGCAATTGTGAAATAACCTGCTCAGAGGGGAATATTCAGTGCTGTTCAGTGCTTTTGCAAAGCAAGGGCAGGGAAAGGATGTCTTTCGCACTTGAAGCTTACAGTCCATTATTAGAAGCTCTGTAATATATTTCCTACTCCCAGATAATTTGTCCTTCCTTTCTCTGCCCCACCCAGCTCTTCTTTTCGCATGTCTCTCATCTTCCACCAGTTCCACCAGTACCTGGCTCCTCTTCACTGCTTGTATGTGTTTTCACATCAGTGTTTCTGTACATCTGTGTTGTTCAATTCCTTTTCTTGATTCTGTCGCTTCTCCCTCTTCTCTTTACCAGATGCCCAGTTTTTCTTATTATTCCTTTTCTTCTTTCCTTTTGTCACCATCACTCTGATACCTATCTCAGCAAGTATTGCCATTGTTCTAGAGGATCTAAAGCAAACACTGTGTAGCAGACACTGTGCCCAAGTCTGTAACTGTTTGCCATGTTAATAGATCACCACAGCCATTGTGTTTTTATGAATTCATTGTTGTCTGAGCCACCTCAGGAGTTGAAATTGCTAAATGCTAGATTTCCCTGAGGGGTCTAAATGATTTAGGGGCATTGGTAATGGAATAAAAGGTCATTAGTTCAAATTCTGATCAGTTTAGTAGCGTTTGAAAGCTGTTAGTGATGGTGCCACGAGCAGTGTGAAGTGACGGGGTGATCTCTGTGTCCTCATGGACTGGCATTTGTATTTTCAGACCTCTCACCCACCAGCTTCCTTGTTCTGTTTTCGAGGCCTGAGAGGGAGTAACTGGTGCATTTTTGCTCTCTTTCCCTGTGGATTCTCTGTCTCTTTCCTTCCTCAAAACAGGAATTGTTATCTCAATAAGTAAGACCAGCTTTTTTTTTTTTTTTTTTTTTTTTAATACTTTTCTCCCTAGTGTGGAATGTGTGTCTCCCTCTCTCTCAATAATATACTGTGGCCATCTTAGCAGCAAAGAACAGGAAGAAACAAAGTGAAGAGCAATCACTTTTCCTTCTCTTTAGAAGGGGAGAAGACTGTCCTGCTCCTGAGTGCCCTTCTGGGTAGTGATGAAGGCCTGAGCATGTACAAGCTTCAGTCCCAACAGTGTCTTTAGATTGGAGTAATAAGGGAAGGCAATGTTTGTACTTTATCCTAAACTTCACACTACCTGTCCACTTCATGCTCAAGCAAGGGTGAGGGGGAAAAATAGCCAGCTAAAGTTCCTGGGTTTCTCTGTCAGGACAATTTATGTTTTTCTGGTTTAAAATAGTGTCTTCAGTACTTTAGATATGCTGCCTTCCTCCAGCATAAAATTTCATGCATATTTAAAATGAATGTCAAATACAAAGATTTACATGCCACAGCCTGTGTAAAATATCATTCCTTCCAGAACTGGTTATGTCTTCAGTAGGGTTAAATTAACCAGCACAAAGTTGGTCTTAGATCAGAGTTGAGTTTTTTTTGAGCAGCAAACGGGGGCCTAATCCTTTGTACAGCCAATCTGCAAAGGTGTCTTTTTCACAGATGCCCCTGTTTTGTTGTGACCTTTTAGGCTTTTGGACAGTCTGTCCACTTCTTTCCACGTTGTGTGAGAGAACACTGCCCATGTTCTCCAGGAGAAATCACTGTTTTGTTAGTAACCACAACCAACTTACTCAGACTCTACATTTAGCTCATATATTCAAAGTGTCAGATTGTCATAGGCTGCTTCTCAGAAATGGTTCAGTGGTCTTTTGGATTTCTTCCAGAAAAAGAGAGACTGGTCTCCAAGAAAACAAAACTTTAAACAAAGTTGCTGAGACCCTAGAGTGACAACACTATGTATTTTTATTTAGACTGGGCACCTGTAGGATCCTCCTGTAGAGGACGCATCCATGGCTTTCTCAGAGGAGATAATGCAAAAGGATTTGGAATACAGGATAGAAGAGCAGACAGCAAAAGTATAATGGGCCTTAAGGTAGATAAATCTGTGAAAGAGTAGTGGAAATTAAAATAAAGGTAATACATTTTAAATACAATTGTATTTGGGGAATATTTTGAATACCAGATTTGGAGGGTTTTTTTAACAACTTTATTACTTTTGAGCACAATTGTAGCTATCAGCCCTGTTCACAAGGCTGTGAATATTTGACTGTGAATATTTCAAATTAAAAATATCTGTTTGTTTTGGGTTTTTTTTATGTAGCATGTCAGGGGTTATGTGGATCAGAAATGAGATGACTAAATAGTTTCATCTGCAGATATAATCATTGTGATATCTAGATGCCACAAGAACAACTTCATGGTATATGTTAAGTGTGAATGGCAATTCTTGACTTTTAGAAGTAGGTAAAGCAACAGCTCTGTAGTTCATTACATGTTCACCTCTCAGTCAAATCTGAAAAGCTGAAGTTTGTATGTGTTGTTTCCCATTAAGAAAAGTGGAAGAGATGAGTATTTTCTAAGGTCTTGGGGTGAAACATCACTCTCTGGTCTTTCTTCATGTTTTGCTCCTCAGCTCCATGGCTCTGCTGGATGCTTTGGAAATACCAGTATTTGTTGGAGTCTGAGGCAGTTTTTCAGTTCTGGCTTTAGTTGTACTGATGCAAAGGAGCATGTTGGATAGAGTAGCATACAGGTATGGGTGGTGTGGGTAAGCTGGAAGCTTGGATTCCTTCAAGTCCTACAAAAATAGTCAGTTCCAGTCTTTGAAACAGGTTGTGGAGAATTAACTGGGTTTAGAGTGTCACATTCAAGCTTGGTTTAAACTTGTGTGGCATGATCAGATGGTATCCTGTCAAAGTGGTTGTTGTTGTAACGATTTTCAATACATTTTTATATACTTGTGTGTGCCTAACATGACTTGTTTCTGGAGATAATTATTCTTACTTATATAATTAAAAAGAAAATTCTTTCTAAGGTGCCCATGAATGAGTTTAGATCATGTTGTTCTTTGGGGAATTTAACATGAGATGTTCTGTACTATCCAATAGTACAAACATGCTCACAATAGAAAGAAGGTCACAGAGCTTCTGAGAGGCTCAATCTTTGTTATGCACCACCTATTCAAAACAATACATATTAGAGGGCTTGAAAAAATTGATCCAACACCAATGAGCAGATGACTGAAAGTCCTTCTGGCAGCCTGATATAGGAGAGATCTTAAAGTGGTGTTAAAACTGAGCAAGGCCCTGGTAACAGCCAGCATCAACACTCAGCTTTTGGGAGAGCAAAAAGCTGTGGGACTTCTGCCAGATTATGTTACTGAAATGTCAGCATTTGTGATCAGTACCAGGAGTATATATCTTAATATTTCCTTTGTCTTCAAGCTCTCCAGTTGCATGAATAGAGAGAATCCCTGACAGATACTGAAGAATGTACACAAAACTCTTGCCAATTTTTTGTTAGCCAGTTTTGAGAACTGTAAGGCCACTTGAGATCTGTTTTTCTCAGACAGGATGAATCCCTCGACCATCAGCTCTGCTGTGCTTCTGATTTGAAATTATGTTCTTGCAGTCAAATGGCAAAAAAAAAGTTTTAATATTTCAAACAAATGTCTGTGCTTCATTATTTCTATGCTTTACAAATTTCTGCGCCTGCAGATCTCTGTGGATTTGGCACTTAAGTGGAATTTTTCAAGACTAATTTCTAGACCTCCAATTTGGACAACCACTAATCTGCAGTTGTAACCCATTTCAAAGAGTTTCTGTAGGTGGTGGAATGATGTGATATGATATGTGATATGATGTGGAAGTGTCTTAGAGGACTGATAATGTAAACACCATGATGTGCTACGAAAGCCGTATTTTAAGTTCTGTGATAACAGAAAGGGTCTGCAATTCTTTGGGGTTTTTTTAATGCATACTGAGTCCTTTCTGTCCTGTTCAGTTCCTTCTATGTTGTAACTGTTTGTGTCATTCCTTTTAGGATTCAGAAGGAGGTCTCTATGTGTGCATGAACACATTTCTGGGATTTGGAAGGGAACACATTGAAAGGCATTACCGGAAAACAGGACAGTGTGTGTATTTGCATCTGAAACGCCATGTGATAGAGGTGAGACTTGTGCCTTCCCAGCTAACGACCCAGCAGTTCTTGGTCTCTTGTGCTCATTTAGGTGATGCATTTCAGACACAGATCAAATCCTGAATGGCAGAAATGAACACATTCAGATTTGGGGCTGGATATCAAATTCAGATGCTTGGATCCCAGCCAATCCTATAACTTCAGTTCTGACATTAATCAAAAGCCCTAAAGTGTCAGATCTTAAAGGCAACTTGTTCCTGACTTCCACTGATCTTTTTCACTGCTTGTTTGTGCATATCACATACATATTGTCTGCATATTATATTCATAACTGTAGGTAGCTAAATACTTCTCTGAAATCTACCTTTGAAGTGTAGAATTACTGGTTTTGGTTCAGATATGACTGGAAGCTTCCTTCTTAAAAGATCTACTTTTTATATGATGTTTCATCTCAGGGTGACAGGACTTCTTTTCATTTTAAAACTCCTGTACAGCTAAATCCTGACCTGGTCTGGGATCTTAAGTTTAGCTTAAATTAATGCTGGATTCTAGAGACACACATCACCCCTCCTTTAGTCTACCACACACACATGGGTGTGTACATCCAAACTTTGTGTCACTGTTCCTCCATGCTATCACTGCATATCAACAGCAACTTACAACCTTTGCTTTGTAACATCTGTTTGTGTGTGGTTTGTCTGATATCTTTAAAGGGCTGTTAATGACTTCTGACCTGAGCTATATGGAAGGCACTGGGTTTGCTCATAGTTTACTCTCCCATAAGATCTGTCTCTATTGGCAAGTTAGAAGGCTTAAAATACCTGCTTGGAGTGTCTTAGAATACTTGTTTCTCATTCTACAGCAATGTTTCCCCTGGGTGATGAAGGCCCTGAATTACCTAAAGTGCCCTGACCATTTATCTTAATTCCACTAGATGACTGTTCATATTTTATCAGAATTACAGGGAGGTCTTCCAGGTTGGAATTGTTAATAATGTTTGTTATACTTAAGAATTGCTTTGCCTTCTAAGGGTGATACCAACATTTTACTTCACAAGTTAACTGAGGTTTTGGAGAGCCTAGTCTAGTTTTAGCAACAGTTGTTCTGACCGACTTTAACACTTCTGAAAGATGCTATCTAGAGACAAGTGGGCAGAAATCCTGTCAGCTTCCCTAGTATATAACTTCTTTCCAGTATGTTAGGGTGCAAACTGGGATTAAAATGAGGCCTCAAAAATTCCTTTCCTGATAAGACTAGGCTGAAGAACTCCAAAATGAAGAAGATTATCCCAGCATTTGTTGGTGTTGCATACCCCTTCTGTTGAACTAGTTCAGTGGTTCCTGTTTTTCTCCTTGTGAATCATGATGTGGCAGAGGGGCTGGCTCTGTGTTTGAAGGTGGCAATGCACTGGTGCTCTGGGTCATGTGGTAGGAAACAGGGTTTGACTCTACAGTGCAGGTGAAGATTGCATCATCTGATAGGGCTCATAGCCAGGATTCCTCATATGTTAGCTGTGGATTTTTTTTTACCATGACTGTTTGCTTCTTAACTGCTGTCCTTGCCTTTCAGCAATGTGAAACATCAGGCCTTCACTGGAGCAGTTTTATGAAGTGTCTGGCACATGCTGCATTATGGTTTGGGGTTTTTAAGCCAAGCTTTTGATGGTGTGGGATACAGTAAAGCCAAAGGCATCGGATTTGCCATGTTAAGATTCTTTCAGTGAGGCTGCTATTCTTGCCTGTGGTTCCCTTGGCATCATCCTTGTAGAATGTACTGCATTGCTGCAGAAATCCCAGTTTGCTTCCAAAGATGTTTGGAATAAGTATCAGTTGGGAATCTTGTCACAATTCAATTAGAAAATAAGGGTCACATCTTCAGCCTGTTGGCTTAAGTAGAGCTGGGGTATTTGCCAGTGGCAGATCAGCACCAGAGGCAGCTGCTGAATCATCAGAAATGCACACAAGGTGCAAGTTGTGGAGCACCCTCTGGTAAACTTCTTAGCTAAATAAAGAAAATTGATTTTTTATTTTGATTTTGATTTTTGTTTTCTACAGAATTTCACTCTTCAGAATTTTTCAATCAGCCACTTTCCTGTAGTGTATGATTTGAGAACAGCTGACTGGGTATTATTCAGTTCCAGGCAGAGCTTTAGCTTGGTGCTGTAGTGATGCCTCAGCCCTGTTGAAAAAACTGGGAGAGAAGCATGAAGGTTCCTACAGTGATGGGTTTCTGGATGTTATTCAGGGATGGCAGTGTTATAAAAAATGTGACATTGGTGCAGTTCAAGGGAATGCAGAACAGGCTGTGCTGTCACCTTGTCCAAGAAGCATCACAAATGGAATTTAATGCCACTGCT
Source organism: Platyrinchus mystaceus (assembly GCA_035041135.1). NCBI lineage: Eukaryota > Metazoa > Chordata > Aves > Passeriformes > Tyrannidae > Platyrinchus > Platyrinchus mystaceus. Next base: position 6,943,395 of record JAWWLV010000011.1, read on the forward strand.
GATGCCTCCTGTGCCCTCCCATTCGCTGGGTGTGTTACATCTGTTAGAAACCAAAATGGTTTTGTGAATGGGGAGTGTTTCCAGTGATTTCTGACAGGTGGAGAAACCAGGTAAAACTGTCAGGTTGTGGGTTTTTCAGGAGTATTGAGCATCTGCAATTCCAATGTATTCAGCAGTTTGGAAAATCAAACTGAAATCATTTCCAGCCTGAATTAAGTATGAACACTCCATGTGAATTCTTTCTCTTTGAAATCTCTAATATAATGACTTTCACAATATCCTACTTGGTGACATAAGAATTCAATTGGAGCTTCCTAGTATTGCAAATAACAATCTTTGGAGTATGTTTAATTTATTCATAATATATTTGTAATTGGGTTATGTTGTTTCTTGCTGCTACTTTTTAAAAACAGATTTGGATTCCTGGCTGCTTCCTTTCCACTTGTTAAATTCCAGTAGTATTAAGGAAAGAAAGAAAGGTTCTGCTTGTTATTTTCACTTGATTGAAGAATTTTTTTTTATTTTAAATGCTGGAGTTGCAACCCTGACTCCTTTTCCTAGGGCTTTTATATGTGGATAATGGATTCTGTTCTTAAATGCAGCCAAGGGGTGTTTGTTGGCATCTGCTCTTTCTAAGAATGGAAAATTTTCCTATGATGTATAAGACCTCACTGGTGATTCAAGCAGTTTTCTCAGGCCAAAGCTTTATTTACATGGTGAAGGGAACCACCCAAAATATGTGACCCTTTTGCCTGTGAAGTAGCAGAGGTGAACATGAACCTTCCCTGGACTGACAGGTTCTTGGCTGGTTTCTCTCCACCTGTTGTATCCCAATATTATTATTAAAAAAAAAAAGAAAAAAGTTGCCTGACAACCCTGCCAGTTACACTAATATTACACACTACATAATGCATCATGCTGGCATCAAATAGCCACAGAGGCTTATTTGATGTAATTTGATTTATTTAGTGGTGCCATTTAATAAACAGCATAAGAAGCAAGTGCATTGACTTTGACATTTCCTCAGCTACTACTGTTTTCCGTAGTAGTCTGAAGAATACTGAACTGGAATTGTAGTGGTTGAAACTGAATCTCACTTGGAAGTTGCTGTTCTCTGCTGTGGAGCTTAAATTAAAAAAAATACGATAAAACCCCAATAAACAATTTCTTGGGTGTTGTCAAGTTTCCTCCAGACATAAAGAAAACATGGTGGTAATCTGGATTCATCTTGATGGAAGCAGACATGGATCCTGATGAACAGAGCTTTTTTTTTCTGGGAAGATGAAAATTAAGTGAACTAATGCATTACATTGAAGTGGTCCTATTGGAATTAGTTATGAAGGGTCGAGTCTTTTATGTGGATAATAGCCTTTTCTTCTCCTTCTAATTCAGCTTCAATCATTAGGAAATAACTGTTGGTGAGAGGTTTGAGAGGTGCTGGATATCACTGTGTTGGTGACAGGACAGCAGTCTGACCATGAGACACCCTCTGCTTAATTGCTCCAGAGACAAGAGAGAAAGATTCAGGTGGAGCTTCCTTGCTCCATGAGAGTGGTGGGCAGTGATGAGCTGAGTTCCAGTGCCTGATGTGAATGAAGAGAATTTAAATTCTTGCTCATCAAGGACTGTTATTTGATAGAAGGACCGTGAACAGACAGATGTGTGTCAGAAATGGTGATGGGGTGGTGTTATTGCTGATTTACTGTTGTCTTACTTGATGGATTTTTAATTGTTTCTTTTTCTCTTTCCAGAAGGTACCGGGAGCATCTGGTGGAGCTTTACCAAAAAGGAGGAATGCTAAGCTATTTTTAGGTATTGTGAGCAGCTGCTTCCACACAGTCCTTTTCTGACCCCGTCTCCCTGTGTACTTGGGTTCTGTCCACCATTGTGTCTTGCTTTGGGGCTCCTTGTGGGTTTTCTTTTTCTGTTGTTTGGTTTTTAACTTTTGGTACTTGTTTCTAAAGTTTGTCCAGACAAATAAGTAATTCTTAGCAATTTTGGTGCATATTGAGAGATGTGTGTGCATATACATGAAACAGTTTAATCTAAAATAGGCCCTCAACTCTTCTCAAACAGCCTAGGCTCTGATAACATTTTTTGACTAATTCTGTCCATTTTCTCTCTTTGTGATTTCCACAAAGCATCCTTTTATTAAAATGTTTATCTATACTTAACATTTAGATATATCAGGGCCTCAGTGTGGCACGGTTCTGCTCAGCAGCTGGTCATAGGAGGGTTTGTTACCATTTTAAAATTGTTACACAGGTAAATGTTCTTAAGTGATGTCATGGTCTCTCCTGGAATGAATACAACTGTACACATATCACAAGCATCTCTAATTCTGCTACATCCACAGCTATATCCTCTTGCTTCATGGAAAGCAGTTTTCTTACCATGTCCATATCATCCAAAATCCATTTATTCAGATTACCCAGAAAACCTGAGGGCCTCATAAATATGGATGAGGAGAACATGATGCAAAGCCTGTATTCTCTCTTCTACCGCTTGTGGTATTTCTCCAATTCATGTATTGTTTACTCTTGCCGTATTAGTAGTGAATAGTGAATTTTTCTTCAGGTAATGCAGAGGTTAAATGTTTTCTTTACAATTGCCAGCTCTTACGGCTAAAGAGAAACAATAGCATGACCTTCTTTTGGAATTGCTTTGATCTGTGGGACGTGTCCCTAAGACGCCTCTGCAGATTGTAATCGATTAAATTGTTGTTGTTAATGTCTGGAGTAAATTTTACAAGGACTGAGAAAGAAAAAGGTCTGAAGATGAGTCATAAAGAAATTAAACTTCTTTTGTAGGAAAAGACTGTTACATCACAGTTGCTGGTCTAAATGCCATTTACTGCCAGTCTACATTGAAAATAATGATTGTCACTGGATGCTTATGAAAGAATTGGTTCAGAAACAAAGCTGGCTGCAATGCAGCAATGGTTGTACAGTCTTAGCAACATAAGTGTAAACATGAAGTACGAAAGTATGGTCAGCATCTGTTCTTGCTGATCTGCATACGTTTGGAGGGGCTCCTGTCGCTGGGCTGTGCCAGCACACAGGGTACTGGCACAGTCTCTGATGTGCCATGTTGAAGTCCTCAAATTCCATCCTCGCACATGCGTTTTGTTCCCATTGAGTAGATCTGGTGCAGCAGTTCCAAGCGCTCCAAGCCCCAGGGAACTTCTGAAGGCAGTGCAGTTTCACTGGGTGGATTTGGCACATGGAACTATCACCGTTTAATCCAGTACTTCTGGAATCTAATGGACTTTTGAAAATGTATCTCATCTGGTCAGTTGTTCTACTCAGGTCCCTGATGACTGGGAATAAAATGGTATCAACTCTTTACTCTGATCCTGGAGATAGTACTTCCACACATCCAAATGCTTTGTATCCACTTCTTTGGCTCAGCAGATTTTACTGTTTTTTCGTCATGCTTAAAGTAAAGAACAAAGAATTACTGCTCTACTTGTTCATAGCTGAGGAAACAAAACCACAGAGAGGTCAGCTCATTTGATGATTTTGCATGTGACAGCACAGAGGTGGTTAGCATAACTGAGCATCTTATCTCTTAATCCAGCATCTATTTCATTGGTTCAGAGCTGCTGGACTTCTCATCTAAACAGGTTGGTTTAGTTCTGTCTTTCTCATTGTGTCCTTGGGCACCTGTCACAGAAAGGTCGGGGTTGTAAGGGACCTCTGTAGATCATCTAGTTCAATCCCCTGCTACAGCAGCTTGCACATGATCCAGTTCAGGGGTGTTTTCAATATCTTCAGAGAAGGACACTCCACAGCCTCTCTGGGCAGCTTCTTCTAGTGCTTTGTCACCCTCAAAGTAAAGAAGTTTTTCCTGATATTCAGATGGAACTCCCTGTGTTTCATTTTGTGCTTGTTGTGCCTTGTCCTGTCACTGGGTACCACTGAAGAGAATTTGGTCCCATCCTCTTGACATTAAGATAATTGTATGCATTGATAAGATCCCCTCTCAATCTCTTTTCCAGGCTGAACAGGTTCAGCCCTCTCAGCTTTTACTCATAAGAGAGATGCTTCACCCCGCTAATCACCTTTGTAACCTTCCAGTGGACCCTCCCCAGTAGTTCCTTGTCTTTCTTGGACTGGGAAGCCCAGAACTGGATGCAGTACTTCAGGTGCTGCCTCACCAGGGCAGAGTAGAGGGGGAGGATGATCTCCCTGCACCTGCTGGCCACACTCTTCCTAATGCCACCCAGGATTGGCTTCCCCATTGCCTTCTTAGAGGACACAAGGGCATGTTGCTGGCTCATGGTTAACTTGTCCTGTGGCAGAGGTTTGCACCAAACTGGCTGGTACCAGCCCAGCTGTGCAACCTGCCATCTGGGGCTCACCCTGTCAGAACAAAACCAGACAATGATCCGTGGGTAACTCTAGCATTCCTGCGTTTCTAGGTGTCTTTGAATAATTCCCTGAAGGCCCAGAGATTTAAGCTTTGTGTACAAAGTCAATCCAGTTTGGGCATTTGTTACATTGCTTGTTGTAATCCTCTTTGATGTAAAACTATTAAAGATACTAAACCCTTTTCAATCTCCTTAGTATTAGGAAAACATCTTTTGGGTGTTCTGATTACTTTCTAGCACTGCTGCTATCTAGTAAATGCAATAGAAACACAGACTGATTGGGTCAGTCAACTGGAAGATTTATCTTTCCCTAAACATCAGAAGGTTCATAGGAAAGTGTGCATGTGCACACGTGCCTTAGGTTTGGGGCACTTTTTGGTTTGGTTTTCTTTTGGAGAAGGCTAGAGGGTGTTGGCTGTGAGTGTTCTATGTAATCAGGAGGCATAACAGCATTGTTTATTGAAATGTATGGACTGCCTTTAACCTGGCTGGTTTAGGTGTTGCTGGACAGTGTGGACATGGTAACTTCAGCTCAGGCTGTGCAACCTTTCAGGGGATTTGGGGTGATATTCAAAGCAGACTGTCAGGATGCATGGAATAGTATCCTCACTGCATTGTTATCTAGGCGAGCAAGTTCGGAGGTATTTTGTGGTTGTCAAGATTTGTGTGGCTATATGAAACTAAGTTTTAGATCCAGTCTGTAAAATGGAAATAAATTAATTGATGGGACAAATAGTAGCTCCCCATGACTTCACAAGGCTCTCAGATTAAAAGTAGCTGCAACCTTCTGTTTAAACCAGCCACACTGTGGTAAATATGATACCAGTTTGGGAAAAGGAAGACATGATGGGACCAGGAAAAGTATAATCTCTTAATTTAATTTTCATATTAGCCCATAGAAAGTTGTATAAATACAACAGAACTGAACCATTGTGGATTTTCCAAAGTGAGGTTTTTGTTCAAGATCTGCCAGAACAGTCTGGAACTATGTAATAGTCCCCATACATATTTATTGACTTATGTGTGAATAAGAAAAACTCAATTAACAGGATGCACTATAATCTTCCATACAAGCTCTTGGTCAAAAGGGGTATAGAATAAGAGGGAAGATTCTTGTACTGAAGGGGTTGGAGACCCAGTTCTTACCATAGAGTTTCCAGCAGAGTCCCCCTGGACTTGTTACTCCCAGGAGTTATCAGCAGAGTCCTTCACAATTTTAAAGAATTAATGTGATCATAAATGGTTTGGAAAGGGATTGAAAGATGAGGAAATGGAGTTTGCTGGTTGATTTAAAATTATCTAAGGGACTAAATCTAGAAGTGACTTTTAATGTGTTGCTGCGTAACAAAACAATAGATGAAGTAAATGTTGAAAAATGCAAAGAAAACAAAGAAGTTCTTTGACCATGTGTGCACAGGGATGAGGTCTAAGTTACCTGTTGCAGTTCAGAGAGGTGGTTCTGAGAGAGAGATGGTTCTCTAAAATGTCAGCTCAGTTGTGAAAGAGTCAAGTGGAAGGAACATCAGTAGAACAGTATTTTATATTTTGTTCTCTATAATTTTGCTTTATAAAGAGTAAGTGAACCTGTCTTTTGAATCGAGAAACTACATCTGCACACAGTATCTCCCCCTACTTCTCTTTCTCCAAAACCAACTAGAAAATACACACACACCCCCCTACCCACGCCAGGTAGATATCTGGAAGCTAGGAGGTATGCACTGAGGGAGGAATCACCACATTTTTGCCTTGTTCTCGTACTCACTTCCTGACATCTTTTGGTCCATGCCAAGCCTGGACCCTGGGCTAAACAGAGCTGGCACAGTGGCTGCCATAGAACTTGTCTGTAGACAGATGTTCTCTCCCAGATCGGTTACCAGAGCATTATCTGCCAGTGCAGCAAGTTGTGGGAGCTCTGTTTTGAGCTGAGTTCAGGGCTAACTTAGACCATCAATTAAAAATGTTTTGAAGTCCTCAGATGAACAGCTCTGTCAGCAGATCTGTGGGGGCTGCTGGTGAGAAGAGTGTCAGTGAGGAGCAGCATCCGGGACACACAGCTGGTCTCAGAAGGTCTCGGAAAGGAAGACAAAACTTCCAGTTGGAGAGTCTGGGACAACTTGTAAACTTGCTGAGCTTTTCCTGGATGGCACCTGGCTGCCAGTGTCAGGGAATGCACTCATGGCTACTGTTTCTGAGTGTGAAGACCATTCCTAAGAGTGGCTGTACTGGATCTGACCACAGCCTCTCTTAGTTCTCCCAGGTCAGGAGCAGAACCCTGTTTTCAGTGAGGATAGTTTTGTTTAGTGAGCTTCTGAAGAGGACTTTTACCACGACTGGTTTAAGTTTATAGAGTATATATCTATGAGTGAAAAGCTCATGATGTAGGAGAATTTGAGTACTTCATGACAATATTTTGACATTTTAGCCCAATAAAGTTGTGCATACTCCTCAGCAGTAGTAGTGGAACTGATTAGACCAAGAGTAACCCTGTTGCTTTCTGGCTTTGCCATCTGAGCTTGAATTAAGCTTGAATGGTGAGCAGATACTTTACACTAATCGAGTCTTAATGGTTTGCTGGTTCAGGTAGAACTGTAAAAATTAGGCTAGATTAACACAGGCTAATGCTGCTATCAGAATAGTTGAGAATTTGAATTTTGGTGGTTTAGTTTGGCTTGTTTAACATGTGGCTGTGCCAGAAATACAAGGGGTGATGTGTAACCTAGCAATAAGAACAGTATACTAATGCTTTGGAGATGTAGCAAGCGATTTGAATATTATTTTATAAGTAGTGAATCATCTAAATGATCCGAGTAGGAAGTTTTGCTTTTCCTTTTTTTGGAAAGCAAAATGTTATGACTGTGATTTTTTTTTTTTTTTTTTTTATAATTTTTTCTTTTTTATAGTTCACCGATGAGATCAGGGTTTTGAATGTGCCCGAAGATAAACGAACTAAACAGCTTATATTTTGCAAAGTGCTGCTGCTGCGATTCACTATTATTTAGAGGCTTCAGGAAGAAATTATTTGAATTGAAGAGTCAGGTCTCCACTTCCAAGTCCATGAAAATTTGTTCATTGCTTTCAGTGAGAACAGGATCGAGCTCAGATTCCTAAGATGTCTTTCTGGGGTTCCAAAATTAGTTGTAGACTCGCTAGTCAACATCCTCATTCAATTTTCATGTTTGTATTCCCTTTCACACACACACAGACACATCCATATGCGCAGGAAATCCTGTTTGGGGGTTCTGTCTGGAGTCTCCTTATGCCACTATTATTAGTGCAATCAGTTAGTAACTTGTCTAAATCTGATCTGGGCACATCCACTCCTTTTCTTCCCCTCTGCTGGGTAGGTTTACATTACAGTACTCTGTCTTCCAGCTGCTGTTTTCAGTCAGCTCAGCTGCAGTGCCTTTCTCACCATCACTAAGTGATGCCTCTGAGGTGGAGTAAATTTACTCTACTGACCACTTGCCCAAAATAACAATGTCAGTTGAGCCTCTGTTTTAACATGTCTGTTTCCTTGCTTTGCCTGTCATCCTGGCCTCCCAACACAACATTTATGACCTATGGATACTTCATTTTAGTGGCTGCAGTGTTTAACTGGGACTGTTAGTCCTCCAGAAGGGAAATAATGTCATGTGGACATTGACCATCAAGCTGTCACTCTTTGAAAAGATTCCAGACTGGTTGGTTGTCTTGTGGCTAAGTCCTAGAACTGAGTAAAGCCTTTTTTTTGCCCAGAGATGCAATCACAGTGCATCTTGGAAGAACATCTTTGTCCAAGGCACAGCTTTTGATGAAGTATAATTCTTGAAACTTCATGTTTTTCAGTGCCTTCAGAGTAATTTTTAATCAAATATGCTCCATTTGCAAGTAGATTTCACGCTGCTCCTCTTTCCTGTAGTTACTCTTATTCCTCTCTCAAATTCTTCACTAGTTTGAAACTGCCTGCGGACTGCACATGATGCCCATGGCTTCAGGGTCAACCTCTGCCCTCATTTAGTGTGGGCTCCATGGCCTTCCAAAGTTACAGTCATCTGTTTTTATTATATCTGTCTTCATGCTTTCTCAGCCATGTTGGCCCTTGCACAGGCACAGAAAATATAATGCAGGTAGAACTTTCTACTGACCCACTATGGGTCTCAGCACACACAAGCCAAGATTTAAAAATATGAGTAGTTATTTGGGGGTTTTCAACTAAGATCCTTTAGGGGTCTCTCTGACAGTCAGCCAAAGGGATTAGTTTTTATGATCATCTGCTGTATCAAGGGATTTCAGTCAGTGACCTTAGAAGTCCTTTCTACTCTCATGTACTGGGGTCTGGACCCTGAGAAACTGTCTTCAGATTGATAATTACCAGAAAGCACTGGCAGTCCCTTTTAATTCCTAGTCAGGTGGGTGGAAGTGTACCAGCTTTATATGTCACCTTCAAAAGCCAGTTAAATCCTCATTGTGTTTCCTGGGACTGTTATGAAGCTGTATGTCTCCTTCTTTAAAATAAGGCATGTGATGCTGCCAAACTGGAGTGTCACACATCCAGAGTTCCATGCTGATGGGACACTGTTTGCTGCTTTTCTGCTGACGTGAATGGTATGAAGCCTGAGAAGGAGAAAAGAAACTTCCCTTCCCTAACCATTGCACACAGAAGGCCGATGCTCCCAAGCATGTGAAGTCCTTAGGTGGCAGCAGATGATTGCTAATAGGATACTCAGTCTTTCATCCCTGGATCACTGGTTCAAATGCAGGTCAGGTCAGCAGCAGTAAAGTCTCTGCTCCCTGGCTGTTGTGAGATGAGCTGCAGTGTGTGCCTGAATTTTGAACAGAGGCAGCAGTGCCATTGCTGTTCCTATACAGCAGATTGTAAATACTGTAAACTCAATGTCAGTATCTCAAGGAAGTGAAGATACCGGCGGGTCTTACACATGTCCACAGGTGCCAGCAGTGAGCTGGTGCCATGTTCCCTCTGGTGGCTGAGACAGTGTGTGACCGCAGCCCTGGAAGAGGCATTTGCTGCCTCCAAACCGGGCTGAACACACACTGAGTTTTTATTCTCTGTCCTGTTTAGGAGATGGTCAGTACTTCTGGTTTTGCTATGCTGGTCACCACCAAATTTCTGGGCATTATGTGGAAATTCTCTGTGCTGTGCTGCCATGTGTATCATGAGCTTGGAGACACCAATTTTCTTTGCTTCATAGAGCGAAAGAGCAGCTACAGATTGCACCTGTGGAGATTGGCTCATTTTTCAGACACAGGGGTCTAATACAACCTGGGAAAGGAGACTGGAGTAAAGTGAGATTTCTGTTCATCTCTATTATGCTTCAGTAAGAGAAGGGCTCATTATGAAAAGAGTGTGATTTGGGGAATTACTAATAAATTAATATTTTCTGTATAAATGTAATGCTTTCAGTATGAGAAAAAGTTCTTGCTTTTGTGTCTGTATTGAGCTGATGAGAAGGGGCTTTTGTTGGTTGCTGCTGAGAGAGAGAGAGGTCATGCTGCTGGAAGTCACTGGCAGTGGGTGTTGTCACCCCTCAGGACTGGCTGGTGCAGCAGGTGAACCAAGAATCCAAGTTCCTCTCAAGAGGTCAAGTTAAAATATCTTTTGATACTTGTTTTATCATTGGGGTGGTTCAGTCTGTTACTGCACTCTGGGTAAATAGAGAGCTTAATTTTCTGTGTCTGGCTTCTGTCATTCTCACCTCTCTCAAACATACAGTTGAGATTTCAGGCATTCCCAGGGGTGCAGTGGTTGCTGCCAATGCTCTGTTAGTATTGAGGGACTCATTAAGCATATGCATGTACTTGGAATGAAAATAAGAGCCAGCTTTGGCTACCACTAATGCATCTCATTTTTGGTTGAACTTTGTTCTGTCAGGGACTGTCTGATACATCAGAATACAGTAGATCCCACGTCTCCAGATGAGAGAAGGATCCAGAAGATTCCGTTGTTGTCTGACATATTCTTGCAGTTGAATTTTGTGAAATGTCTGACACAATATGTACATGTTTGGTCTAAACTTTTTGTTTGTCCTGGAAAGAACTGAACAAGATTTTAACTCAGTCTTGTCACTATGTGATAAATATGTTAATGAATAATTATATTTTTTCATGAAGATAGAGATACAAACACTATCCATTTAGTTCCCTCCTGGCTTTTCTCTGAGTCCACATATTTCTGGATAAGCACTGTAGCTGATGTTGCATGATCAAAGCTCATATTTAAGCAAGCAAATAATTCTTACAGTGGAAGAATGTACACAAACACTGTGGAAGGCTTGTTCTTCAAAAGAAAGCTTTAGTAGTTAATGCATGCTTTTTAAAGTAATAGTTACAGTGGTTAAGGAGTGGAGGGGGATAATGTTAGTGTAACTGTACTTGCTATAGCTATTTGAGACTATGGATAAGATGCAGGAATGCTTCCAGACAGGGACATCTTCATGGGAGGAAAGGACGCAGATTCAAGATGGATGGGAGCCATACCACGTTTCAGCCAGGTCTGTGATCTGGAAAATATGGGGTGCTCTTTTTATTTGTGCTCTGCAATTTGGGCACGTGTAGTGTGCCCTGGTCTCCATACTGTATAGCATTTCAAGATCCTGGGTAAAAGACACAGCAGTATCACACCCTGATTTTTGTCCCAAATGAGCAGAATTTTGTTAGCGGCTTTGCAGAACGTGATGTCTGCAACAGGGCAGCGCTTGGAGAGGAGGCAAATCAACTGTGTCTGTGACTGGGGATGACATTAAGTGGAAGTTTTTGTCCTCAGTACATCCTCATGCAGGATGGTCAGATATCAGTTCAGACCAGGATTTCACAAACATTTCTAGCCAGAAGAAGCTACTGACAGTGTCGACGTGCAGGCTGATGCCAGGCAAGCAGTTCTTATTGTGGTACCCCCGCCACAATTTCGGAACCTTGATCATGGGGCAGTCTCCTAATGTTCCCCATCTTGTTTTCCAGATCTAGAGACAAACAGTGATCTCAACAGTGAAGACTTTGAATATGAAGATGAAGCAAAGCTTGTCATATTTCCTGATCACTATGAAATCTCATTACCCAATATAGAAGAGTTACCAGCACTGGTCAGTGAGTGTGTGGAAGTGGTCATAGGAATTGTCTGTTTCTGTTTTTACCAAGACAGTGCTTTGTTTTCTTATGTGTGGTGCTTGTTTGGACATAAAGATCTTTCTTAACTAGCTATAATAGAGTGTCAGTCATATTTATAAGTTGTCTTTGTTTCTTGGATTTCCTTTAGCTCCTGTATTCTTTCCCTTATGGTGCCAGCTTGTCCTAGGAAAGCTCACACAGTACATGTGCTTACTCTCCTGCTAAAATAACAACAGCACTCTAAAAGATTAGATGCATATTTGAGTGTATAAATAGTCTTACTGATAACCAGTTCTGTGTGTGGTTAGCAATAGGCTGAATGCCAAGTTCTGTCCAGTCACTGAACCGTGTTAGGTTTTGATTGACATACATTTGTCTTCCAGGTGACGATAGCTTGTGATGCACTCCTCAGTGCAAAATCACCCTACAGGAAGCAGGAATCTGACTCCTGGGAAGAAGAGCTACAGGCATCTAAACATGCCAAAACACTTGTACAGTTAGACAATGGTGTTAGGATTCCCCCCAGGTGAGGGTGATAAGGTTTGTTATTTGTAGGCTCTCTAATCCAGTCCAGGGTAACTGAACTAAAGCCAGGAACTCGGCCCACAGTTCCCTTGCCTGACTCTGGGCTGAGTGTATGGGTTGGTTTGACCTGCCATAATGGGAAACACAGGACTGATTCCTGCCTTACATATTTCTGTTGTTTCTTCCTGTTTCCTCTTGCAGTGGTTGGAAATGCTCAAAGTGTGACCTGCGGGAGAATCTGTGGCTGAACCTGACAGACGGTTCTGTGCTGTGTGGGAAGTGGTTCTTCGATGGCAGTGGGGGCAACGGGCACGCCATGGAGCACTACAAGGAGACGGGTTATCCCCTGGCAGTGAAGCTGGGAACCATCACTCCTGATGGAGCAGGTCAGCCACGTGGCATGTTCTGACATGAGGTATCTGTTGTGCATGAGGCTAACAGTGTATATCTATTACCAAGTGGGTTTGTGCTTCTAGTGCACATGATATGGATATCCTGTGAGTCTGTGAATGTTGATTGGGGTTGGGGGGAACAACACACACTCCATTCAGAGAAAGCCCATACCTGTTTTATCTGCTCTTCTTTTCCTGTTTTATATTTTGTGTAAATATTTTTTTTTAATTTGTATAATAGTAGACTTATGATAGAAGAATGGTATTGTTTTGAAACAACAGAGTCTGGAGAAACAGTATTTTTTTAGTTCTGCTACATTTGCTAGGGCAAATGGTTCAAAACTCATGTAACAAAGAAACAAAACCAGGGTAATGACTTTTTAAATTCAGAAAAGTCTGCTTGTAACAGCATGTTTGGGGTTTTTTAATTATACTGGAAACTGCTCTTTTTCCTTATTGAACAAAATGTTGCTGAAACAGTCTAATGAATGCTCATCTTCACGGGGCTGCTGAGATGCTCAATTGTAAAATGCCTCATGATCTTGAGAGAGAAAAAAAGCTATAGTTGTACCCTTGTTTGCATATTCTCCAAGTGTGATGTTCTCCAGTGTTGCTGCAGAGGGGATTATGGCATGTGAGGATTAGATGGAATAAAACTGTGAGAAGCTGAAAAAGTCGTAAGCTAAGAGATGTTTTGCTGCAGCTGTATGGAGAAGTAAAAATGGAAGAACATATAGCATGATTATATTTTGGTTTTAGTCCTCATGACTACAGGAATGAAAAATAGCTGTTTAGAGCAGCCCCTTTTTTTAACAAGAATCATTTGAGAGTTTTTCTGAGCCAAGGAAAGGAGACTGTAGTCAGATTCAACCAGCTGTGCCAGAAAAACATTAGGCAAAATTTATTCTTTTCTCTCCCAGATGGAATATTATTTCCTTGCATGAGCCTGATCTTGGATGATTTCTATCCAAATCTCAGTTACTGAGGGTGCTTGGGATTTGCCCAGCTGTAGGTTTCAACTGCATCTACAAAAGAAAAAGCATATTCTTCAGTGTTTTTTTCAGGTTTTTTTCCCCTCTCTTTTCATTCTCATCTTTAGCAGCAATACTTGTTTCCTTATGTCTGCTGTCCTTGTGCCTCTCACTGATCAGCTACTTCCTCTTATGTGGCCTTTGGGATAATAAAGGACAGGCTGTCATCCTTCCCTCTGAATGAGGGGCACCAGCTGTTCTCCACAGACCTTTGTTCTTCTGAGTGATGTTTACTTGGTTTCCATATAGAAAAGTCTTCCCTCCCCCAACCTTCCCTGTTTCCTTTTCAGCAATTATTCTGTCTGTGAGCTGTATTTCCATGGTACTCATAACCCCTCGATAGGGCTGGGTGACAGATGAGCTTCAGGAAAGAGGCTCCGTGGCTGATTGTGACACAGAGTCGGTCTGTTTTCTGCTTCCCTGGGCTAGAGGTGAAGAGGTGATGGTAGAGGAGTAATAAACATTAGTCCCTCTCCTGACATAAATTATTCCTTTTTCATACCACTAAGAAAGAGAGAGAGTTGATGCCTCTGCCTGTACACAGAGGATAGCTCTTTGTCTTGCCCTGAGAAGTCTGTGCTGTGCACATTATGAAAGATTTCTGAGGCAGTAGCTCTATTTTGTAACATTCTGTCACATCTGGGATCAGGGCAGAAATTGAACCAGACTTCTCTCTTCTGCTCTTGTACCTTGGACAGGATGCACCAGAGAGTCAGACAGGTTGGTTGCCTCGGTAGGTTGAGCACCATTGGGCAGACTGTGCTACCTGCTGCCTCTCTTGACAGTGCCATTAGATTTCAAGACACTTTGAGGGTGCTTGTTTGGAAATAGATTAAGGCATGGAATGGGGGACTGGCAGGGGGAAGCCCTATGTGGCAGGTATTTGAATGAGTTCCTTTGTGGGTGCTAATGTCAGCAATTGTCAGATAATTTTTGGGGGATCCTGAGCAATTTGTTTCCTCGGGGACAGTGTTGACATTGCTTGTTATTGGTTAAGTAGGAAGGATTGATGTCTACCCAGCCAGAACAGGTGTAAATCTTGAGCTGTCAAAGAAAAGGAAGTACAGTTAGCATTGGGGTTTTTTCTTTTCTTACAATAACAGGAATCATTATGATTATTCTCTGTTTAATAATATTCTGTGTTATCTGTCTCAGATTTGTCTTGGTGGGGCTTTTTTCCCCTTATATTCCCCCCTTTTTTCTCTTTCTCACTCTAACGATACCAGCCTTTTGTGTGTCACATTTGCTGACTTGTCTACATTCCTCATCTACCAAAGTGTGTATGACAGCACTGCAGACCTCTGTTTGGTGACTCTCATCTTCTTTCCTTGATTTCTTGAAAAGTAAATTATATCTTTCTCCCATGAATTTACGTTACCCAGCAGAAAGTACTAAAGGATATGACACAAACTGGGCTTGAGCAAAAGATGAGTCATGTGTTCCATTTCTGCTGCTTTGGGTCAGCAGTCCCAGTGGACTGCTCCCTGCAGTTGTCAGAGCAGGGAGAAAACAATATCAAAGCTTCCATATAGAAAGCAGTCACCCAAGTTCAGTTGCTGTGCAATCTCACTCCATTAGGTGTTTGAACTTTTGGCTGTGCTGTGACCTCACCAGAATACTATGGGAATGTTGTGATGTCTTGTGTGTGGATGAACAGTCATGTTTTCTGGGCACGTTTGCTACCACACAGTGGAATTCCAGCAGATGGGCAGCTACAGCCACACACATGCCAGGAAGGTCACTGGGACCAACACTATTAGAGTGTCTGGTGGCTAGAGAGTATTAATAGGTTAAGAGTATTAATGTTTTTCATAAGGCTGGTCAATTTTAAAAGTTGCATTATGTCTTTGGGTTCTTGGCTAAGCTTCAGTGTGTCCTTTCAGTGTGGGTTGGGCAGACTTCAGTGAGACTGCCTTTTGTGAAAGCCTTACATAGGGGATGAGCTGAGTCTGTAGGTGCCAGAGAGGCCAGGGTAAGGACCTTTCAGAATTTGATATTTGTGCTGTGAGCAGACTTTGTCTGGGTTCCTGATGTCTTCTCCTGAGTTTGTTTCATCTTTCCCCTGGCTAAGTTTTCTCTGTCAGCCTAGATCTGGCATTGTAGAGCAAGGTCACTGTGAGAAACTCTGCCAAGCATGAAGGAAACTTGCCTCAGAGAAATGCAGGCAGACTGGCAGAGGAATTCTGGATTTTGGTGTGAGGAGAGACCCAAGCAGTGAAGTAGTCATTTGCTAGAGAGGAAGAGACCTGAGAAGAGAAAAGATGGAAGGCCTGGTCAAGTTTATGAGCTTTTACTTAAGGCCTTAAGGGGCTATCAGAGCTAAAACTGAAATCTAGATCTCCCATATGATTAAGCAAGGCACCTCACTCATAACATCGTTCTTTCTCCTTTACTGCAAGATTTGATTACTCTTCAAAGTCCAATTCAATGGAGTCCATTCCAAAAAAACACCTCTTTATTTCTAATAAAGAATTTCTCTATTCTCCCTGCATCTCTGTGGGAAAAGAGCATAAGTGGATTTCTTAAACTGTACTAGAAATTAAAATACTATTGGCAGTAGTCAGTTGGCCTGATATACTCACATTTTTAGTGTGTCTGCTCATATCTAGCAGCTCTGCAAAAATTCAGAATCTCTCATTGTCATGTTTAAAATGTGGACTGGCCACATATCTGAGAACTTTGCACGCCTTGTTCCTTGTCCCCTACAAACTTCTTTTTTGGGGGAGGGGAAATACTATGATCACTGTAAATATTTTGAAGTTTTAACACTGTGAAGGCATGTAATTGCTTTTGAGGAAAGCATTTGAGGTGATTGTGTTGAGAGCATTTATGGTACATACTGAGCTATGTGGTTGTCTGTGCGCTTTTCTGCTGGCCATAACCAAACCTGGATAATATGAACAAGGCATCTTATATAGGCAGCCCTGTGGTAAACAAAGAGAAGGGGATATCATTTGATCCTTTGGTTTCTCTCTGCTTTTGTAGATGTCTATTCCTTTGATGAAGAGGAGCCGGTTTTAGATCCGCACATAGCAAAACATTTGGCACACTTTGGGATTGATATGCTGCAGATGCAAGTGGTAGGAAATCCATCTTTTATTTGGTTTGTTGTTTACTAGCTTGTCCAGTTGGGGGGTGGGAGAGAAGGAGGAGAAGAATGGCACTTGTAGCTTATTTGTGTGATTCCTTCCGTGTTATGGTATTCAGTTTGTGTTTTGTTGTCTGACATCTGATGGAATCAATACTCTCAAATCCAAAAGGTTCCTTCCCAAAGAGGTCTTTGTGTTCTCTAGCTTACATTTTTCATTTCTCCTGTGTTATGTACCATTTGCCTTCAAGACAAAAAGCCTCATTCAACTAGAGGAGAATATCTAAAATACTTAATTAGAGTGAGTGAAGGAAAGCCTGTTGCATATGTAAACAGATACAAGTCTTCAGCAAAAAGAAGCTAAGCAATGGATAAGTTAAAAAGGGGCTGAAATTTCTTTATGTAAATTTCAGTTTAGGTTTTATTAAGAAATGCATTACAAAATGAGAAAAAGACATTCAAGTCTAGAAAACAGTGTGGTCTAGGGTGAGATATAGTAGAAAGGGACTGGGGCGAAAAGGGTCCTGTTCCTGAACATGTGTTTGTGTCTGTATTGGTAAAGAATTACTTCCTATAATTTGTATCTTATTGGATGTTGATTTCAGTTCTATTTAAATTATGTAAGAAGTCAGAATAGGATAGGGTTATAAAGGCAGGTGAGGGTTTTATTGTTGTGTTGGGGGTTCTGTCATTTGTTTGGGGTTTTTTGTTTGTTTTGTTTTGTTGTTTTTTTTTTTCACTCAAGCACATAACCTAGTATCACTACCTGAGAACCTGAACTGCTAAAAATGAACAAACCTGATACTGGCTTAGTGTGTTTCATTGTCCAAGTAGTAAGAAAACTAACTATAACTGAAATGATAGAGAAGAGTTACTCTTCAGTTTCAAAAGCCTTTGTGGTACTAATAATATTTTTGGTATACTAATGTCCTTGCCAATATAATGTATAATAAGTTTCTTTTATCCAGTGATCTTTCTGGAAAACCTGTTTTACTCAGCAACCTCTAAAACTTAGTCTCAGCTGTTGCAAGGGTTTTGCCTCCAGTCTGAGCCATTCTTAGAGAAGTGACACAGTAGTGCCAGCAGTGAATGACACTGCAGTGACCTGTACCTACAGGCTGAAGGCTGAGCTGTAAGGAAACTTCAGTGTCACAAATTTGGGCTTTTCCCATTTGAAAGAAGGGACAAGTTCTTGGATCTGCAGCTTTTCATGTGGTTTGTTGCTAGGACCAGCTCCTACAGCAGCAGCTATTCCCAGCCATTACAAGTGGAGTAGAAAATCTGAAAAAAAAAAGCTGCATTTGATGCTTGAGGTCACAGCCCTGAGAGAAGTGAAACTCCCAGCTGAGATTTGAGGTCCCAACTGGGAACACTCAAAGAGCCAGTGGTCTGTGGTAAAGAGCTGAGAGGGGTACTGGAGGAACAGGCTGCCAGCTTTCTGACCCTCATCTTCTCCCTTACATGCAGCATTTACCTCCCTTTGCCCATTAATTTGGCTTTTCCTTTTTTTGGAGTATAGATCACAAAGTTGTTGGTGATGATGGCAGCAACATAATTGTTGCAGAAGCTAAACAGATTAAAAGGAAAATCTTGTTGCTTTCAGACAGAGAACGGACTGAGAGATAATGATATAAAGCCAAGAGTCTCAGAATGGGAAGTGATTCAGGAAGCTGGCGTGAAACTCAAGCCCATGTATGGCCCAGGATACACTGGCATAAAGAATCTGGGAAATAGCTGCTACCTCAATGCTGTCATGCAAGCCATTTTCAGCATCCCAGAGTTTCAGCGAGCGTAAGTAGCTTCACACCAGTTCTTGTCACTAGCTGCTGCATTGCTCAATTTGTTGTTTTTCTAAGAAAAATGGTACTTTAATTTTTTTCTCCCCTGCAAACAGGCCTCTTTCAGTCAGTTCAGTGGCTGCCTAGAGGATTTGGTTATTTTATTGGTCAGGAAAAGGTTGGAACAATCTGCCAATCTGCCTTTGAAATCAGAACTTACTGACTTAGCTTAAGTGGTGGGAAATCATATGCCACCTTGTGAATTTGATGTCTCTGTCTCTGCTGTTTATATCCATAGGCACATATCTCCATTTATCTTGGTATCATCAGTATCACATTAGGGGTTTTGTCCTGGTCCATGCCTTTGTACCACTGCAGGAGACATTCTGTTGCTCCAGTGTGATTTGTGCAAAAAACTGGCCCAAACGTTAATATTGATCCATTCCAGTGGAAAACAATGCACCTGTTGCATGCAGGTCTGGCTAAGGAGGGAAACTATCAGAGACATATTTTAATTAAAATTTTAAAAATCATGAAAAGGGTAGTGTAAGCCTATTCTTCCACTGAATAATTAAGAGGACAAAAGCACAATAGAAGAATATGAAATACTCTCGGTGACCAAAACTGAACACATCACTCCAAGGAGAGAAGCCTTTTTATAAAGGACAGTCTGTGGTTTGAAATAAAATTCAGAGTGCCCTTTCATTCCACAGCATCAGTTGTGCCAGAAGTAAAGATTTTAGATTTTGGAAAGCCTGCCATATTTTCATGTTAGAATTGCCTTCTGGAGAAGGAGAAAACTTGTGTTTGCTTACTTTGTTGACCATATGGAATACAGTCTGAGATTCATTAAGTTCCGGCTCTTCTACCTCTATTGCTGATAAATATCAAAATAAGTTTTATCAGGGAGGGTAATTTTCCACAACATGGTCCTTGGAGTTACCTGGAGCACTTAGTATCAACAAAGTAGTGGAGATCTTTGGAAGAGGGACTGGGCAGAAATCAGATGTATTCTTTCAGTATGGCCACATCTACCTCGCCTGCTTTTTATTTGTGCTCAGAGAATGTGCTGCTCTGTGTCAGAATGGTTTCTCTGAAGAATCTCAATAGGAACACTCTTTTTACTTGTTTTAGTCCTGATACAAATTCGCATTTATTTGCTTATGGTGGTTAGGAGTAGGAAGTACCTTGGTTCTCATCTCAGCTCTGTGGTTTTGAGCAACACCGTTGTGCAGCTATTTCAAGATCAAGGAATAGAATTTAAATTCCAGATGAACAAGACTGCCATATCCTTTATGTCTAGAAGCTTCTAAGTTAAACCTCAATGTCTGCTTCCTAATTTCTTTACTATTATTTTTGCATGATAGAAGCATTCACCAAAGCTAGATTGAATCACTTAGCTGCAGTATTTGAATGTTTCTGCTTTATTCTTGCTACCCAGGTATGTGGGAAATCTTCCACGAATATTTGACTACTCTCCTCTTGATCCAACACAAGATTTCAACACTCAGATGTAAGTTTCCTCAATGATTTACTTGGCCGACTTAAATAGAATCTAAATAACTTAATGGCAGGGCAAAAGAACACCTTTTCCTGGGCTTGGAAGTGAGACATGACACCAGGTAGAATGGAAAGATTTGCCCACTTAGTTGCAGGTAATGGTGTTTCGTTTCAAAAGCAGCAAGCTTCTTTTTTGCTTTGAAATAGAAGTTTTCTCTCCTTTTCTGTTTTTCTCACATATTTGTTTCCACTCCACATTCTTCCTTACAGGGCCAAACTGGGACACGGCCTCCTTTCAGGGCAATACTCTAAGCCACCCATGAAATCTGAGCTTATTGAGCAGGTGATGAAAGAAGAACACAAGGTATTTGCCTGAGTTTGTACAGCCTGGTAACTAGGTAAAAGTGATAGCCTGAGAAAAGGGAACAGGTGCTGGGCATTGAAGAACACGTGTGGGTCCAGCATGGATGGGATGCTTAGCAAGGTGGAATGTGCAGGATACCAGTCAGGGATATATTAGTCAGGCTCTATTTGTGCAGCACATTAAAGCAAGCATTGCTTCTGCTAATAAAGTATTCTGCTGCTCCAGTGATGAGTGCAAATATTCATAGGACTGGTAACCAATGTTTATATTCTCTGAGGAACAAAAAAAAAAATCCAGAGAGTCCTGAGTATTTGGAAGCAAACTTCTAAACCCTCTGCAAATTACAGAAAGAAGTATAAAGAGCTAAAGAACTCTTTCCAGGAAGGGTCTGACAATATTCCACCTGATTTCTGGAGAAGCTGTCTAGGTAATGCAAGATTAAGTGGTGCTGGAGGCTTTCATGTAGATGGAGGGGCCATGCAGAGCCACAGAAGTGATGCATGTTTCTGCCACAGAGCCATGGTGACAGTTTCCATGGAAATAGATGATTTCCTCCACCTTCATCTATCAATTATTGATATAGGAATTTCTCCTGAAATCAGAATGCCCGTGAGATTTTGGACAGATAGAGCATCTGATACAGAGTAGTTTACAAGACCTGAAAGTCCTGTGTCTCCTTGGTTTGTACTGTAGGTATTCATTGTTTTGGAACAACAAATAATGAATCCTGCTTGTCAAAACTTATCAACCCACCCCTGGGACTGAGGAATAGTGGAACAGATTTCACCATACATTGAATTTTGTGTACTGACTGACCTGCTTTGCTAAACACACACAGGATGTGAATGAAGAATAATGTGCTGGAAGTTCAGGGACCTGAATCCTTCAAATAAAGCTACACCTCCATGTTTAGCCCTGCACCCACTACTAGCAATGAGATATTGAGAACTTTGTAATGACAGATGGTATAAAACTCTGTTAGGTTGTAGTAGGCATCTGCTGGCATTTAATGGTGCTTGTGTTGTTCATAAATGCAGTTCAATAAAGTTGAAGTTACATGCCTCAAATGACCTCCTTATCAAGCAATTCATAGCAGATATTAGGATTTGAAACAGCTTTTTTTCCTTGTTGTATTGAAGATTTATTTTTAAAAAATCAGGTATAGATATTTTCTCCATTCTTCACTCTGGGAATGTGAAACTATGGGTTTTTTTCAGCTTGGGGATGATTTTTTTTGTTTGGTGCCTTCCTGCCCCCACCAATATTGCCGATATACATTGAGATATTATTTTGTCTTTCAGAGAGTTGTAATGACATTTTTAATAAATATAACTTTAAATATAATAAATAAAATTTTAGGCCTTCAGTGTTTTCAGGTGCTTCTGCTTTGTGTCTATAAAATCAATTATCCATTTTTTTCCCTTTCCTTTTTTCCCCCCTCCTGCATGCAAAGAAGCTCTCTAGCTTTCTGAGCCTTTGGAACTCATCCAAAGTTTTTGGGAGTTGTTGCTTTAGAAGCATTCATATGAGATCTGCAGTGGTCCAGCACAATCTATATTTAGCTAAACTGTTTTGCAACTGTTGATGGGGAAAGTATGTCAGGTATTCTGTAAATATTCGTGGTACTGTGGAGTTGAAATTTTTCACCAGAGGAGTTTAGCCTGGAAATGGCAGCATTTTTCTTGGATCCACTTTAACATTAAAAAGAGGCTGAAAGCCTAAAGGGTCATCAGCTACTACTTGATATTCTGTTTAGAGCTTTAGCTTTGGGGTGGTTTTTTGTGTCCTTGAGGTGGAAAGGGTTTAGATTGCAAGATTCAATCTTCTTTTATGGACTGTCACACATAGCATGTTTCTCTTTCTGTTCAAAGTGTCTAGGTGTAAACGAGGCTTGATTCCAAACTCACTGCATTATACAGCAGGATGAGTGTGCCGTATTCCTGCTTCTGGCACAGGAAGAAGCCTGGAATATAGTACTGTGAGCTAGTCTATACATTTCTCTTCCCAGTCCTAGTTTTGATGAAAGGCAGTTGAGGACACTGAAGCAAATATAATCCAAAATTGAGAAATCCCTAGAACACCTCTTTGTCTAAGCAATCCTGAGACTGTCTCTTGACAAGAGCCTTTAAGGAGCATCTTAGGCTAATGTGGTGGCTGGTGTGCTGCCAGAAATTAAAAAAGAATTAAAATTGAGAATCTCCCACTGGTTTCATTGGTTCTAGGAATATTCTACCCTGGTAAAACAAAGAATAAAATTTTACTCTTTTAGTGTGCATTTTTTATGCCTTCCATATCATGCTGCTTTTTTCTATTTTTATATTGGTATGATAAAGCAACTCTAGTGATGAATGAGATTGACTGAGTTTTTGACAGAGTTATACTTTTGCTTGAATGGCCTTGAAAATTGTTTGGTTTCATGGAGGATAAGAGCAAATCTGAGTAAAGGATTCTGACCCCTTCAGAAGTGTTACTTAAATGGCAAAATAGCTACTGTTGTCTTGAGGATCTGGAATGGTTGGGAAATCTTCTTAAACTAGCATAGAGGATGAGAAAGTCAAAACTAGGACTCTCTTGGAAGCTAGAGATTTTCTGATTTAGAGTAGTTTCCTACTAGAAGGCTAAAGACAGTAAGTTAAGGTCTTTCAACATGACCAATACCTTTCTGAAAACTACCAACCTTTAGCAAACCTTCACTAGTCTCTTTTAACTTGCAAATGCCTTAGAACAGGTAGAGTGAGCACTGTAGAAATTTAAGTCAGAAAACATACTCCAAAACCCCCAAATCATGTTGCAGGACTCTTCCCATTTTTATTAAAATGGAAAACTAGATGAAACGGAAACTATAATTTCTCCAGAGGCAGAAATGGGCCTTAGGTAGATCTAGAGCAGTGACTTTGGGATATTTGGTCTAGGGTTGAATAAAAATATTTATTTAAAATTTCTCTCTTTGTTTTATTTAGCCTCAACGCAATGGAATATCTCCCAGAATGTTTAAGGCTTTTATAAGTAAAGGCCACCCAGAATTTTCCTCTAACAGACAACAAGACGCACAGGAATTTTTCCTACATCTTATAAATCTAGTAGAGGTGAGAAAATCCCAAGTACTGCTTCTTTTCCTTGGTTATATTAGAAAATGAGGGCAAATCTGTTACATGAGGGTCTAATTTTTTAATGATAGTATATTAGGCCTTGGATATGTAGAAAATGGCACCAATGAAAATGAATTTTGGTTTAGAAACATTTGTTTCTTTGATTCTTCCTTTTCTTTACTTCAGACTCTTGCATGACCATGCACAGGGCCTTGCTGTTAGCAACTGTAAGAGATATAAAGAGGTCAAGCATCACTGTACAGGCTATAAGATTTATAAACATATGTGACCTTTTAAATTGCTGTTTGTGTTATGGTTGCATGCTATTTGCTTGCTTACCATATTGAAGTCTGTCATGAAATATTAATGAATTGGATATTATTATTATTATTATTATTATTATTATTATTATTCCAAATTCATGTAATCATTGGTAGCAAATTAATTACCCTGTCCAACTCTTTTAAAAATCCCAGCTGTACATCACTGAATCACAGGAGGAAGGACTCCCCTGCTAAAAACAAAGTAACTGTTTGTTAGATGAATATTTCAGTATAAAACCCTAAGTTCCACTGAGCTCCAGCTCAGTGCTGTGTGTATAAGAACCATACTGTGAATTTTAATGCTGTCTTTCTGAAAAGGAATTTACAAATACATGCAGTTTTGATGTAAAGCATTTCTTGTCTACCCTTCCTCCCTCGTTTTCCCATTTTCCCCGAGAATCGAGGGTGTTTATTCATGTGTTACAGTCTCTAGATGAAGTTACTCACATTTGCATGCATAATGCTCCACATCCCAAAATGCATGTACTGATTATAGGGTGGTTAGAAGACACTTCTCTGTTTCTTGCCTGATAACAGGCATTAACATGAACAACAAAGAGGAGGTATATTATTTGTTTGACATTCCCATCTGGATAATGAACTACAAGTTGCTTGTTCTGTTTCAGTGCAGATTCAGAGTGGTGGGAGCAATTCTGTTTGCTGAAAGGGTGCCTTGTGTTATTTATCTGAGCTTTCTGTCTTTATTGTCACCTGCCACCTCCCTACCTTCTTCTGCTCACCTTGGCTCAGTCAGGTTCATTAGGTACATGCTCTGCAAGTTCCTGTGTAGAAAGATGCTGCTGTGGGTGCAGACATTGTGCACTTCAGTTTATTCTCTGTGGGTGCAAGATTTTTGCGTGCAATCCGGTGCAAACCGAGCTGCCAGATCCGGGTGCTAGATCGGTGTCTTTGTGCTTGCCATAAAAGAACCAGCAGCCTTTGGGTTGTCTGGTCATTTTAATTATCATCACATAAGTGACAGGGTCAAATATTCCTTTCAGAGGAACCCTGTGGGTTCAGAAAACCCGAGTGATGTGTTCCGGTTCCTGGTGGAGGAGCGCACGCAGTGCTGCCAGTCCAGAAAGGTCCGCTACACCGAGAGGGTGGACTATATCATGCAGTTACCTGTTGCCATGGAGGCAGCAACAAACAAAGGTAAAGAAAGAAACTGGTCTGTTTGACCCAGGGATGTGCCACATCACTTGTAGTACAATGTGTTCATCCTTGTTTGTGTGTGTGTTGTGGGGCCGGGGGGGGGTCATGTGAATGCCCAAAGATCCCTGTTAGGAATGAATTTCCTTTGTCCTGGACAGTGAAATGGTTTATAAACTAACTTCATAATAAAAAAGGAACCGAAGATACTAGCTAATAAATATCACACTCATAAACCCCCCAAAACCCCAAACCAACAAAAAAACCCCAAGTTGGCTTTGTGTTTGTTAGCAGCAGATGATAAGATTTAATATGATAATAGACAATAGGGGTATAAGATAGATTTGTCATCTATAAAGTCAAAATACACAATTTGGATATCCTGGACTTTAGGGAAGGAGGATGTTGATTTAATAAACTGGAGTGGGTTTTTGATGCCTACAAGCTCCCTGGAAAAGGACACTTGTTTTTAAAGGAGATAATGGCTGAGGAGGCTTGAAAACTTGAAAGCAGGAGAGGCACTGACAAATCATGGTTGCCCCTGCAATCAGTGGTGAAGAGTCTTGCAGACTAACAATAAATGTATGCTTGAGGTAAAAGTGAAGGGGACATCACAGGAACACTAGAAGGGGGATGTGCCTCTGGTTTCATTCACAGACTCAATACGTAAAATACTTTATAGGCAGAGGGAAGTATTTTGACTGTTTGATGAGATCCTTTGAAGTAGCACAAAGCTGAGAAGTCTGCCTACTGCTTTTCACCTAGCCCACAACTCCTTGAACTGGACAATAAGTTCAGGATAACTTTTAAATCTTTGTTCATCGGTTTCAGTGATGATTGTGTTGCTTATAAAAGAGCATGTTATTTCCAGGTAATGACTCAGAAGATAGATTAGTTTATAAATTTGCCATATGGCACCGCTCAGCTTGCTGGTGTCAGAACTTTTTCTAGATCATACATAATCCTGTCCTGTCCAGATAGTTAGATGACAGAGACAGACAGCAATAACTTTCCAACTCAGATTGAGCTGATAAAGTGGGTAGTTGGTATTTCTATTCTCATAGGATTCTGATTGTCATGGCAAGGTTTTCATTGGTGGTTGCCTGGCACTTCCAGTTCTATGTTTTCACCATGAACAAACCCATTCAAAACAGAGATGTGTCTGTAAGTGTAGCTCCTGAACCCAATGCAGACAGAAAGACTAGCTGTCTAGTTAAAACCATGTAAAAGTTTTATTGCTAGGTAGTTTTTTTGCATTTCTAAAACTTACAAAAATAAGCCTGGTGAGGAACACACAGCCGTGACAACATTCATTAGTGTTGTGTGTTATTTCTCAGATGAATTAATTGCCTATGAATTGAAGAGGCGAGAAGCAGAAGCTGCAAGGAGACCTCCACCAGAACTTGTCCGTGCCAAGATCCCATTCAGTGCGTGCCTGCAGGCTTTTTCTGAACCCAGCAATGTAGAGGATTTCTGGAGTAGTGCCCTTCAAGCAAAATCTGCAGGAGTTAAGTAAGTGTGTGTCTGGCTGCCTGTTAAAATCTGTGCTCTGTGCTTACCTTGCTAACCGGACATGATGCAGAGAGGAACAGACAAAAGCATAGTGGGTTTTGGTGTTGTATTATTGTTGAGGCTCATAAATGTAACGTGCAGATCAAGCCTGACAAGAGTCGTAATGAAGAATTGAGCAGGAAATCAATTGTTCTCAACTGTCAGCCTCCAAGAGGTGATGCAGTCTGGTTGTTAAGAGCTTGAACTTTAAATGCCTGCAGCTTAATTGTTTGCCCACATTTTAGAATTTCATCCTGCCTATCAATTAGCAATAGTTCATCTCAGTGTGCATGAGGTTCTGAAATCTGTGCTCCATGGGATTTTGTTGCCTTGTTTCAAAGAATTGTATTTCTTGTCCTTGCCAGGACTTCCCGTTTTGCTTCGTTTCCTGAGTACTTAGTGGTGCAGATAAAGAAATTCACCTTTGGCCTTGATTGGATACCCAAAAAGCTTGGTATGTGCTTTTTATATTTACCTTTTCTTCATTCTATCCAAGGTAATTGATAAGGTGTACACGCTTTGGTCTCTAATGGGGACCTGACTTGACTCTTAAGTTTGTACTGTGAAGATCCTAATGGAATCTTCTTTCCTTTTATGACAAATTAAACCAATCCATCAGGTCTGTGGAGTTTTAACAGTTTCATATAATCCGTCCTCCTAGTTAATTTGTTTTAGTGTTCCAAATGTTTCAAATAACTGTTTTCAGAAGGAGAATCCTGTCTGTGCTTGTACCTTGAGTACCAGAGTCCCCTCCTTGAAGGGGTAGGTTACACCACAAGGTCATTTTGCTGGGTGCCTGTTTCTCTGGTTTTTTAGATGTTTCTATAGACATGCCAGATTTCCTGGATATCAGCCACCTTCGGGCCAGGGGGCTCCAGCCAGGAGAAGAGGAACTTCCAGACATTGCTCCTCCCATTGTCATTCCTGATGACCCAAAAGGTATTTACTGTCTTACTGTCTCATTTGTTCCCCTTTCCTTCTAGCACACAGAGATTCTCTTTAACCTTCACATTTTGGGACTGAACAAAAAAGCAGCTCTGTGCTTCTGTCATTGAAGACTGGTACAACACCCCACAGCCTTTTTTCCTCCCTACTAGACAGCCCTAGTTCTTCCAGCTTTTCTGCTTTGATGTTTTCAGGATTTATCATAGAGTCACAGGCTGTTTTGGGTTGGAATGGATCTTAAAGATCATCTAGTTCCAACTCCTGTGCCATGGGCAGGGACACCTTCCACTAGAAGGTTTGATAACTGATGCTGCTGTTCTGGACTCTCTCCAAATAACCTTCAGTTCATGTCCATGAATTCCATGCAGTAAAGTCACTGTGCACTTCCCAGGGTCTGGTGCAAAGGACTTTACTTACATGACATGATGGCCCCATTTGCTTGGATATTTATAACAGAAGTGGCATAATATCAAGCTGCATGTAGGTGAAAGGACACCAGTACCTGAAATTGTGTGCAGTGCAAGGATATGGCAAAATTAAGTTCTCTAAAGGTTTTAATTTCATCTCTTACCTGTAGAGGTTTCTCACAAAAGCCTATCCCTTCTTACCCTCTTGTTGAATGGACTGACCTAGTTTTAGTGTAAATGCATGGCTGATGGTACTTTATTTATAACAAAACAGATTCTTGCTTAGGTCAGCCATCAGCTTTATTTCCTGCTGGTTTTTAGTACCAGTGACACTTTGCTCTGGACTAAGTTAGGGAAATTACTGCTCTAATTCATGGCCAAAACATCGGGGATGTAAGGATGAGTGTGCCCTGTCTCTATAAGGTCAAATGTTTCTATGAATTTAAAAATATGGAGTTGTTTTTCACATATGGATCTACTTAACCTTCATATAAGTCCTTTTCTCTGTTTTTTTTTTTCCTATTAATTTTCAGATCGTATGTCGAACCATTTCATGGAGTGTATGTATCTCATTTTTCTCAGACTGGTATTTCAGCTGCTTAAAAAAATTGTCATGCTTTTGCTCAGCTAATGCCTTCTCATCATAGAGATGCATGAAATGTTGCCCTGCATGCTTCTAAATAACAGCTGATTTCTGTACTTGTTCAGCATTAACTTCCACGTGTGCAGGATTCTCTTAAAGAGGAGTCTATAGTAGCATCAGTGTAGCCAGAATATGAGCTGCTCCTCCATCTGCTGCTCCTCAGGAGGATCTTGCAGTTCTGGGGGGTTGATCCTGGCTCCCTCTAGACACTGATTTAATCTAAATCTGTCATTCAGAGATGCAGTTCAAGTGGACACTGATAGATTTGGCAGCTGTTGTTTCTCTAACCTGCAAGATCCTGCCTTTGAGAGATGCTTGCTTTTGGCTGCCATTTCTAGCTAAGTTCACCATCTGACTTCCTCACCTCTTGGAATCCAGTGGTGAGGTTTCTTAATAAATAAAGTCCCGTAGTCATTCATCAAGGTTTAATGATCTATGTAGATTAATGTGACAAAAGATTATCATTAAGTCCATAGCAACTACTGTAATGCTCTGTACAAGGCTTATGGCTGTGGGTTTATTGAAGTACTAAACCAAATCCAAGGGATAGGTACTGTAATATGTGGCACCATGAATAACAATAAGACATATTATACAGTGGATGAAATTAGACTTTTGTATTTTAGAAGGTCCTTTCTTGTAGCCCTAGATATTGATGAGTCTTCAGTTATGCAACTGGCAGAGATGGGTTTTCCTTTGGAAGCATGTCGGAAAGCTGTGTACTATACAGGCAACCTGGGTGCTGAAGTTGCTTTCAACTGGATCATTGCACACATGGAAGAACCAGGTCAGTGACTGGAAGGTGTAAGTTAAACTCAGTTCCTCGTTGTGTATTTTGGCAGTCAGTAGAAATTTTATAATGTGTGACAGAGAAACAACGGCCCCCTTCCCCACCTGGGAAACCTGGAGGTGTGAGTGAATTTTCCTAAGCTGCTCCTGGGATGTGCAGATCTTGACCATTATGTGGTATCCTCTGCCTAGAAGAAGACAACAAACTAAGCTACACCAGAAGTTACACCCTCCTGTCCTCACCAATGGTGTGGGCCAGCTCTGTGTTTCCACCCTTTGGCTAGGTCCAGGCTGCTAAGGGGGAAGCTGACTTGTGATCAAGTGTAAGTACAAAGAATCCTGTGGTCTGGATGCTTTTTTTTCCATATCAGCCTTCTCTAGCTCAGACTAGAGCATTCATGCTGTACTTAGAACCTGGGCTATCTAGTGATGGACAGGGCTGCTAGATGTGCTCCACGTCCTGTGTTTCATCCATGCAAAGTTTGAGCTACAGATCCAGCACTGGGTATATCTGAGCACTCCCTTGCCAGGAAACTCCAGATTTGGTTAAGTTCACGCTTCACCATGGGCTTTTGTGCTGCTTGTGTAAATGGGGAATGAGTTTCCCTTGGGCTTAGCTGACATTTTCAGGAATGGAATCAGTTCATTTTACATCTATGCTCTGGGTTGTCTATTATCCTGGTGACATCATTGCTTCCATACCAATCTGTGCTACTTTCCTGCAGTTGTTTGACTTCTGCCATGTGCCAAGTTATTCCAGTCTGCTAGATATTTTGTAATGTGCACATTCATTTTGGTTTTTTTAAGGCTTTCCACACATCTAAGTCCCATCTAAATGATGCCAGTGAAATGAACTTACATTGATTTCAGGACTGCTTTTGAGGTCCTACTTGTTGTTTGTTTGTGTTTTTTGTTGACTCTCCACTTCAGTGAAGCAAAAGAATGGACTGATGAATATTTCTTTGTTCCAGACTTTGCTGAGCCGTTGGTCATACCTGCATTTGGAGAAGTTGCTTCCAGTGGGGCAGCAGCATTAGGAGCTGTAGGGTTAGATAACCAGCCTCCTGAAGAGATCATTGCAATTATCATTTCCATGGGATTCCAAAGGAATCTAGCAATTCAAGCACTGAAGGCAACAGTGAGTTCCATGGATTATTGGTAGCACTGGGATTTTGTTTCATGTTCTGTACTTTGTACATGTGCATGCTCAGATGCCTTTGAAATGTGTGTAAAAATCCAGTTAGTGGATGATGCACCAGAACTGTTCTGACAAAGTGTGGGATGCCTGACTTCTCCAGAGTGGGGAAGGTGGTTTGTGTGTTTCACTCAAAGAAATGGAAGACAGTGAGGAAAACTTACATGCTTTTACTATCAGTTGAAAAATAACCTGGATGCCTAAAGGCTATGTGTCAGCAGGATAAGAACCTGGAGTCATGGGTCTGAGTTGGGGGGTTACTTCTTTTGCATCTGCCAAGCTTCTGCAGAGTGCTTGTTGAATACTATTTTACTTGGAGGTAGACTGTGTACCTTCCAGGTTTTAAGTGCTGTTAACATGATCCTTACTCTGTTCAAAGACTGTTGAGTGGTAGCATGGTGGTAGGGAATGTGTTAAAGGCTGCTCTTGTGATTATTTGGCTCACAGAACAATAACTTGGAGCGCGCACTGGAATGGATCTTCAGCCACCCTGACCTTGAGGAAGAAAGTGAGCCTGCCTTGGACACGATGGATATGGAGAACAATGCTAATGCCAATATCCTTGCAGACACAGGGTCAGAGGGACCCAGGATCAAAGATGGGCCTGGAAGTAAGTTCTGCTTCAGCTTAGAACTGGTTATCACGTTGTTGCGTCACACCCACACCATTCATAGAGCTCCTTCCTGTTTTGAAAGTAGTTACCGCACTTTTTTGGACATGATCCAGACAATTTAATTCCACTCTTGCTTCTGGGGTTGAATCCAGCTTTGTTGGCTGCTGAATTCTGTGGGCTGTGTTTGCTCAGAACACTCTTTGCTTGGACTCACTGAATAACCTGAGTCCAAGTTCATTGTTACCAGAGCATGCAAGTCTGTCCTAGCCTAGGTTTACTTTTTGTTGTGTTGCTATAAGATAAAAGACAAAGAAAAGCTGGAATGTTTTAATCCTCAGAGGCTGAGCATCCTAAAGACAGTGCTGCTGTTACAGACCACCTGAGTTTCTGTCCTCCTGTGGTCTGCTGGGCAATTTCATAATCCCTTCAACCAAGCTCCTTATTCAAAATATGTCAGGTATAGTTTGTGTCCTGCATGTACTTCTTTTGTTTTGTTTTCTTTTGGTTGAGATTCTCTGTCATACTACTGCTAAATAAACCACAAGATGGGGCTAATGTACAGCAGGCAAAGTTGTGAAGCAGGCAAAGAACCTGATGTAAGTGGAACAGCACCGGAGTACAAAAGCTCAGCAGTGGTGCTAACCATAAGGATAGCACATAACATTTTTTGAAGGGTCTTTAGTGACCAGTTCTAATGAATGTAGTATGTTCTAAACTTCTACCTCTGTTCTCGAATGTAAAGGTCTTATGAAAAAAAAAACCAAAACAGATAATTTGATTTTTGTTTCTGTGGCTGCTACTGTTATATTAATATTACAAATATCAACCTTACATCTTTTGGACACATGGGAAACACTGATTGTTGTTAGGTTAAAAAAAAAAAAGATTTGGAATAATTATTTTTTGTGGTACTTAGCCTTTATAGACTGAGACCATTTACTGAGTGCCTGAAATCCTGATAACCAACATGATTCTGTAAAATGGCTCCAGAAAGCCCTCTCCACCAAAATCCAGGCCCATGTCCTTATGCAATATCCTGAAAGAAGGTACCCTTTTACTTTTGGTGGTAATTTGGGTGAATGGCATGAATGGGTGGGGATCAAGAACCAGTGCTGAGTTCTCGAGGGACTTTAGGCACAAAAATTGTCCATGTGTTAAAGGAAGAGGTTTCTTTCCTGTCCTTTCTTTTATGGGCTGCTAAAATGTAAACCTCTGGATTTTGTTTGATTTGTAGGGGATCTGTGATCACACTTACAGGCATGGCTAATTTGTGTGCAGAATGAACTCCATATCTGGCACTTTCTGTAGTGCTCTCTGTGAACTGGGAATGAATCTGCTGTTTTCTTTCCTGGTAGGGGCTGTGATCACAGCCCTGGTGTGTGCACAGGTCTGTGTGGGTTTGATTTGGATTGGTTTGATGTTTGATAGTGAATCGGATGTTTGACAGTGAATCTGACCAACAGATAGAGGGAGAGTATGCTGCAGTGCTGACAGAAACTCTGTTTGGGGATGCAGAGTGTGAGTTAGGAGTGCTTGGCTGATCCTCCAGTATTAGAAAGAACGTTTCCCCTCGAGTCGTATTGCGGTGTTAGCAATAAAAACCTTATGATGCCATTTGTATTTCTTAAAACAGGATATGAGCTGTTTGGGTTCATCAGCCACATGGGAACATCCACCATGAGTGGCCACTATGTTTGTCATCTCAAAAAGGAAGGAAGGTGGGTGCAACTGGGAGACTCACACAGGGATAAGCAAATGTTTGGTTTGACATAAATCTGTACAGTGCAGGGTGTGCTCATGGCAGACAACGCGTGTTGTGACGTACATGTGTGTGTATACATTTCCCACCAAAGAAATGAAATTTGTTATAGGTTGTAGATGTGATGAGTCACTTCTGATTCCACTGAGGTCTGTACTGAAATGTACCATTGGCTCTCCTGTGCTTATTGTTCCAAATTTCTTCAGTTTGGGGCATTAGTTCTGTATCTGTCTTAGTTTATCTGAGCTGTCCCCCACTTCCCTTTGTTCCCCATCAATAGAAAGCCATCAAACTATGGGCTGATACTAGTATTGCTGGTATTGTGGTGCTGATCTGGGCTGTGATTTTGATATGCTCCCATTATCTGGCATTGGGAATCCCTGATTTTCCTTCATTTGGACTGCAACTACACGTCCTCTTTTTCATTTCCTGACTCTGCCAACAGTCTGCTTTGGTTATTTCTCTGATCTTTTGTTCTTGTTGCAATGCCTAATTTTAGATTTTAAGCTCTTTGAAGTTTGTATCTGAGAAGTCCCTGATAAACTAGTGACGATTTTTATATACACAGAGTGTAATCCATCTTTTTTTTTCCTTTCAGATGGGTGATCTACAACGACCTCAGAGTCTGTGCCTCAGAACGACCTCCCAAAGACCTGGGCTACATTTATTTTTACCACAGGATACCAAGTTAGACCTCAAATCTATTCTCTGGCCTTAAGAAGCCATAAGCCTTTTTAAAAACCTGCCCAGAAAAGCGTACAATAAAAAAGAAAATCTAAACCCAACAAAAGACCCTTAACCCTTGGACTGCCAAAAAGCAAAAGAAAACACGGGATGTTTATAGTGTATTTAAAAAAACAGTCATTTGATGCCGCCTTAAGTGTTAGACGAGAAATTTCTATTAGGTGCTGTATAGTACATTGTTTTAAATTTATACACCTTAAAGGCCATGCAGATTACTGGTGGAGTTTGCAGCCAGTGTGTGGAGAAAGTGGAAGCTTCAGTGTTGAACAAAAATAGCCCAGTTCAGCCCAGCTCCTGCCTGTTCTGTCCGTGTATCCGTCGAAAACCACGAACAAACATTGGTGTCTTTGGTAACTGAAAGCCAGTGTTTTCAACCAGAGTCCAGACCACGTAGGGAAATCATACAGAAGTGGAAGGGAGAGGGTATGTGGCTGTTCTTCAAAGCAGATTGTCTTATTTCAGAGGTATTTTCAGTGCAGTGAGAAAAGTCAACTGAAGTTATGTCTGTTGAAATTCAGTGGTATACTCTTTTCATTTGCCTTTTCGATGCATAAGTCTAAGAGCCTAATGGAGATCGAAGCAATCTCCTGTCAGTGCCCAGTACATTTTCTGCCAAAGAGAAATAGTAGATTTTATTTTTGCAGACATAGGTTTCTTCATCTTCTCTTGAATGTTCATTTTGCAAGTTCTTCCAACAGATACAGGATTGCAGATGGCTAAAAGAAGCAGACTTTCTGACTGTGAAATTAAAGGCATACCCTCAGGAAAGGCAAGGCTATTATTTAAATTTGATTTTCATATGGAGGAGGTAAGGAAGGGTTTAATGTCCTGTTATATTTATGTCAGGGAAACTTGCATCTAGACAACTCATATTCCAGCTGAAATCAACTCCCTGACAAAGTATTCACAGTGAAAATCTGCTTTCTGCTAAGGATTGTTTAAATATTAAGTTTCCTCTGTGAGCAGGGGAAATTGCGTAGTAAAATTGATGATTTATTGATTTGCCCCTCTCTCTCCCCCTTAAAAAAACAAACAGCAAACCCAACAAGAACAAAAAACCTTGAATTTTCAGCTTTCTTAAAACATGCAAACACACCAATAATCTTATCTCTTCAACAGACACCTTCTGAAAGGACTTTGATGTCTCTGGCGGGGTTGAAGGGGTGGGTAGGTAGGGGCTGACCTTTCCTGTCTGGTTTTGGGGTTTTTTTGTGTTATTTCAGTTTGTTTCACAATGAAGAATATATATGTGGGCTTTTAAATTATATTTGGAAATGCTAATTCTAGAAAAATTACAATGGTGAGTGTGAAACCTTTCATGATTCCAAAAAATACCCCAAAGGTTCACAGTGTTGGCCACAGCTTAGAGACTGTTGCTGGACTTGCCTTGTACAATGTTACTGAGCCCTCAAAATAAATTGCAACAGTCAAAAAACCCTCTTCCTTACAGAGTGGAGGAGAGCCAAGGAAATACATTTTCTCTGCAGTCAGTTTCTGTGAGTTTAATAGCAAAAATTCAGGCAGCTACACACTACAGAAGAGAACCCAAATTAAACATCTGGTTACGAGTAGGGTATTTTATTTTTTTCCCAGTGTTTGGGGGAAAATAGTTCTCCCTCTGATCATAAAGCTTCATGCAGAGCCAAAAAACACTTGTTTTTCTAATCAGTTTTTGATCTTAAAAGATTTGGAGAGAAATTCCAGTGCAATAATTCTGTACAGTGTAAAGGTGCATAATTGCTGGGAAAGCTCCCAGCACTTAGTGCTCTTATTGACACAGAATCGTGGTGTCCTAGCATATTAATAAGTGTCCCCTGTGAGATTCAGCTGCCTTGTAATTATTGAGCCACCAGTTCTGGATGAAGTAAAAGCTGCCAGTAATTTTTTTCCTGCTTCCAGGTTTTAGATAGTTGTGTACTTCACTAGCAAATGGCAGATTTGAAAATGGGATCAGCAAATTATGCAGTGATACATCATCTATTTTAAGTGAAAGAGCAAAACTTCTGTATATCTACGTGTTTTTTTCATTCTGGCAGTAGAAGAAGGAGAAAAGGTCTTTCTATTTTCCCCCTTTTTTGTTTTAAAAAAATTACAAGGAAGTTCAGTACAAAAGCTTCCCTCTTGCCTCATGAAAATAAAGGGCTATTTATAAACTAACAAGATCTGGTGGCCACTGCCTTTTTATTTAGAAATGTTGGGTAAGTAAAGGCCAACAGAATAATTCCCATGTTCATTATTAAACTGGAAGCATGGCTGGTCTTGTAGGATCAAGGATGGAGCTTGGACTGTTGCAAACTATTTGTCTGGTGCATCCTAAAACTGTAATGGCTGTGGGACTGCCTGATGTCACAAGGCACACTTGGAATGCTGGCAGGACATAAACTGGAAATAGTAACTGAAAGGGGAGAGCCCTTGGCTGGCTGGGGTGAGGGAACTGTAGCAGCTCAGCTCCTGAAAGTTCTTTTCAGTTCATGGCTCATGTTCTGCCTGCCCAAAACCACCAAGTTGGTCAGGAGTGCAGTGAGCAGTTTAGGGGAAGGGCTTACAGGACTTCTGAAATTTAGCAGTTAGAAATATGTTAGAAATTCTTCAGTCAGCTGTTTGAGGCATTATTTTATTGTCTTCCAAAGCAATGGCTTCCCTTCTTTTTCAAATTGCTGGTTGTCTCCCTTTTGTGATGGATTATGTGTGAAGAACATCTTGAATCTGGAGGAGCAGGATGTAAACTCCTGACTCTTCAGCCTAACGTGGGGGAGAGGAGTTTGTTTTGGTGTTGTTTTTTTTATGTTGTTGGTTTTTTGAGGGGTGGTGGTGGTGGTGTTTGTTTGTTTTGGGTTTTTGTTTTGTTTTGTGGGTTGTTTTTTGTTTGTTTTTTTTTTAAACTTTAGCATACAGAAACCACACTCAAACAGACTGTACTGAATAGCTGACTAATTTATCAGGCTTTGCCTGCTAAAATTTATATGTGCTGAGTTGTGCTGGGCCAGGCCTCAGTACACAAGCTGGGCACACTCCCTGTGTCTGGGTGCTGGAAGAGCTGCTGGGGAGTTCAGTGTGCTGAGGGCTTCTTGCCAAAAAGGGGTGGAGGAAAAAAAAAAATCACTGTGAGCTGTTTGAGACAATCTAACCTGAGAATTATGGCAAGCCAGGACTTGGCAGTGAATAATTCTCTTATTTCTCAGACTTATTTTTACTTCTATGTATGATACATTTAGGTTAGGAAATTGGAAGGAAATAAAACTCAACAACTTCTACTTGTTTAGAATAAAAAATAATTTATTCAGAGCTGTGGTTTTACAACAATGTAAATGTTTCTGAACTCCCATCATTTGAAACTCTGCTGGGTTCAGAGGCATTACCTCTGACTCACTGATGGAACTGAAACCTGCCTCAGCCCAGTTCTTTGATTCAGGCAGCCTCCACTGGGTCACAGAACACATTTGGAATATGGATGCAACCAGAGCTCATTAGATTGCTTTAGAAGCCTCTCCAATTCATTCCTTTTGTTCTCCATCCTGGCAGCAGCCATTTTTATCTTCTTTGCTGTTTTCATGCATTGAATGACTATGCAAAATATGTAACTGGACATTTTATTGTTTTCCCTATCGCCCTTCCTACCTTAATGGCTGAGATCAGTGTCTGATTTCTACTCACTCTTCAGTGGTTTTACTGTTGTATCCTGGAAGTGTCTGTCCTGGTTTACTTTGCACCACTCAGAGTTGTTTGCTTGAAGCACTGTTAACTTTTTGGAGAGTATTTGTCCAAGATGAGAAAGGTTGTGAATGACATTGTTGCAACTTTTAAATTAAACAGAAATATTCTCAGATCTGGTGACTGTGTGGATTCTTGCTTCTTTCTTTCCTGTCTGAACTGAAGAGGAATAGACTGAATGTGTTTTGATTCTACCTCTTTTCTTATTCCTTGTGGTCTCTCTTGGTGTTTTACTTAAAAAAAAGAACCTGCAGAAGGAACAGAGAGGTTTGTGAGAGTCTTGGTTTCTTGTGACTGCTGGCATTTTGCAGATTGAAAAAAAGAGAAATCCCCAAGCTCTGAGTACATATAAACTAAGGCAAAAATAGAAAACAGGATTTAAGTCAAGACTGATTTTTTGTTTTTAACTTTTAAGCCAGTTGATGTTCTTTGATCACAAGAGTTGGTGATGTTTCTGTGGAATAGTGTTGTCATTTCACCCCAAATTCCTGCTTTATCATGGTCTATAATTTCTCATACTCACTTAGAAATTTCATCTGCTGTTCAGTAAAGGAGAAGTCTGTTTTCCTCACGTGTAAGGACTTTACATAACAATGTGACCATTGAGAGTGTGGTAGGTGCAAGAACAGGCCAAAGAAGAAGACTGAGGATGACAAGCACTTCTACTTTTTATAGGACCATGGAACCAGGAACTGGAGGAGAGGTAAGGGGGTAAATCTGCTGGGCTCTGAGTGGCACTTCCTGATGTGGAAATAGAGGACGTGTGACACGTAGAATGATAAGAAATGTAAAGTTGGTTCAGCTTCTGAAATCCAAAATTTATGATCTGTTTTGGTCTCTTTTCTATGACAGATGTCCTTTGTGACCATGGCAAGTCACACCACACTGTTCACACCACTTGTAGCAGCTGGCAGAGGTGGGAGAGTGGAGAGTGGCTCCTTCTGCAAGCTAAAGGGCTCTGTTCAGACTTCATCCAAGAATTCCCTGTGTAGGATTTGTACTTGCTAGCTTTTTGCAGACTGTTTGTGGGAGGTGGTATTGGATAACTCACAAGTTACCACACTCTTCTCCCCCTCACTAAAGCGGGAAGTAACACCTCTGTCCCTCAGGTGTACTACAAGCTTAACATGAATAAGGGAGGCACTGACAGCTGTGGTGGAAGACAAATGCCATAAAGTTACTGAAGACAGATACTGCATGACTGACAGCTGGTGAGGAGTGGGTGATTGTGTTTTCAGATGTCTTCACCAGTATCCTTCCCTGATTTTTGAGCAGTTTTTTATGTGTATTTGATACTAATGCTTTTCTCACAGCCACTGTCTTTGGCTTCAGGATGACAGTGCTGTGTTTCTGATCTGGGTTCCTTACAGAGCACATAACTCATGGATATTCCTGTTGCTGCTTTGTTGGTGCATTTGAGCAGTAAGAACTAAACCAACCTTTGTATCTCCTGGCAAAACACACCAGTGTCAAGAGCCCACAATTACTTTCATCCCAAGGGTTAGTGTGTTTTTAATGTCTGTTCCCTTTTCTCCTTCAGTGGAAGGTTCTGGTTAAAGCCATACTCAGGCAGCTTTCCTTTTGCTGTGGCTGTATCTTCTAGTTCCTTTTTCTGGAGTAACCCACATGTTCATGGAGAGTGTCAGCCATCAGATCCTTGCTGGTTTGGTCCTGCTTTGCCCTGTCACAACTTCCCTAGCTGTCCACAGCCCCCAGCTTTTCTGTCCACATCATCATACAGGAATTTTTATCCCTCAGGTCTGTGCTTATGTTGGTGTCTCATAGCAAAAGCATAGAGTAGGAATGACATTATCCTTATCAGCTCCATTGCCTCCTCCTGTGAAAGCCAAAACTGAAAAATGCCAATAGCAAACTCCTACTCTGGTGTTTGGAAAATTGCTTGAGTAGTGATTTCAGTCACTGAAAGTTGGTTTTGGTTTTTTTTTCATAAAGATCGTTTTGTGATATTATTGCTTCTGGTTTAATTGTTGCATGGTCTTCAGGAAAAAATTTAGATCTACTTTTTTCCCATTTTCCTAATGTGGACTGTTTGTGCAAAATCCTTTGGGCCAGGCCTCAGCTGATATAAATTCCAGTTGTAAGTAGAATTGATCAACATGTTGAAATAAAAATAAATTCTAAAAATAACTCTGCCTCAGAGCAGCAATGACTTTATGAAAAATGAGAACAAAAGCATCTTCTGGGCTTAATTTTTAAGCAGAGAAGCAAACAATAGGATAGAAGACCTCGTTAAAAAAAATCTTTCAGTTGGAGATGTAGGTCCCTCCTTTCAGTTCATGTAATTGTAGTCAAGACCATTCTCAAATTGAAAAGAGATTTTGAAATATTTGAAGCCACAGACAAAGTTTATTTTTAAAACATATTTAAAAATTGCACAGTTATAAATACAGGTAAATAAATACAATTTAATATGTGGAAAAGAACCCAAGGAAGGCATGCTTCCATTACAGTACAAAAATACTACATTAAGTGTGGTGCTCTGCAAATAGTCATCTATGACCTTAATAAATTTAACACATCCAGTATGCGCATCATTGTTTTTTTGTTTTGTTTTGTTTTTGAGGAAATAGGTTATTTTAAACAGCAGTGCAAGGAAACACCAAATTAAAGCATCAGTAAACTATAGGTCTGTGTTTAATATTATACACAGCTGATAATGCACTAAGTATACAGAGGCAGAGTTACCTGTAGTAAGAAACTGATCTTTTACCCCGTATTGTTCTTACATTCAGATTCTTAGTCTGGGTCAATATGAGCCTTGGTAACGGAATGTAAACATTCAGGTGTCGGGCTGAGCTCCCACCTCCGCACCCACCGCCCGCCCTGCCAGGCCTGGCACCGGCACTTCACCCTCTCACCAGGAGGGAGGGGATGAGCAGTGCAGGTCTGTGCAGCAGCAGGGCTCTTCAGATGGCCCGGGTGAAAGTATCTGCCAACCCTATAATCTCTTCTTTCCCGTATGTTGGCTTAAAAATAAAGCCAAAGGAACTGATGCAAGATTGCAAAGGTTTTTTTTTTTTCAAACAGTTTACAGCATATAGAAGAAGCCACACAGAATGCCTCTCAAAACTATATAGTTTTATTTTACTCTAGATATGTTATACTCTGATATATAAAATATATTTATAAATTTTTTTCATTTTTCTGAATTTACAATAGCTTACTGATATTAAAAAGGCTATTCAAATTAAAGGTTTAGCCAATGTTGATGGCATTCTGTAAATGTAGAAGGGGAAAAAAGATCAAAGCACATTAAGTCTTGACCATGCAAGCTTGCTCAATGGGCTGTCACATACGCAAGCGTTTGTAAAGTTACAGCATATTTTAGGAAAATTTAGATTCCTTCTGTCTCTCCCTTGTTGAATGCCTGTTACTTTGTGGGCTGAGGCTCTGAAACTTCCCATGGATTCTGTGACGTGCCTGTTTTTCACTTTGCCTAGGTTTGTTCAAAGTGCCAGTGATCTCTTTATGCCTGGCACTCCTTTTTTCTGATTTATTTCACCAGTCCAAACCCAGTAGAACTACAATGAAGGAATCTGACTTCTAGCCTAGGTAAGGTTTGAATGAGTAGATAATACTGTATTGCATATCCACCAGTTTTTTCACAACGTGCAGTGCATTTTGTCTTACCATTTTTGTCTGTGAATACTCGGCATATTATAAACATTTATTACA
Organism: Platyrinchus mystaceus; assembly: GCA_035041135.1. Classification (NCBI taxonomy): domain Eukaryota; kingdom Metazoa; phylum Chordata; class Aves; order Passeriformes; family Tyrannidae; genus Platyrinchus; species Platyrinchus mystaceus. The sequence goes on from JAWWLV010000011.1 coordinate 6,984,163, forward strand.
TAAATTCACTGTACAGACTGCTAAGCTGACAACACTGGTGACCAGAAATCACATTTTTTCAACTGTGCAGGTTATTCATGCGAAATAACTAATATGTCTTATTTTGCAGATGCATGTTTGGGCAAAAGAGATCTACAACCAATTTATGTTTTGCTCCATTTCTCACTGGCTCCAACAGACAATGTCTGCCAGTAATTATATCAGTTGTTATTTCTGCCATGGTGGCTTTTGTGTCCTGGAGGCCCATGCTCTGTGGATGTTCCTAGGATCACCTGGCTGCTCTGTTGATGTTGTCAGGGTCCTCCTTTTCAGGCCCAGGTTTTCTAAATTTGGCTCATTAGCTTAACTCCATATGCTGAGGTTTCAGCTGAGTTAAGTGTCTTCAGCTGGAGGTAGCAGATATTCAGATCTTGTGAAGTTTTACAGCTATATATTTCAAACAAGACATTGAACACTGAGCTGTTTTCAGAGCTACTGGGCAAGTTTGAAAAGCCTGGCCATGGTAAGAAAGTGCAGACTGAGACAACAGGTTTTTTCACTGATTCTGGGAATCTTTTTTGCTAGTTTGTGCTGTGTGGTTTAGACTAGAGAAGAAAATGTGAAAATCCAACCACCCAGCTTCACTGTGAAAGCTGTGCAAATTTAGCTTTTCAATTCTTGAGAGGATACTAAAACATGTCTGCAAAAACTGTTACTACAGATGTCTGTTATTAATTAAACACTTGAAGCAAACATTAAATCCACAACGCAAAGAGATTTCCAAGGATGGGATTTTAAAAGGGCTCTGCTTTTGGTCTAGCCTGTTCCAAATAATGCAAACAACTCAGATTTGAGTTTGGCAGATGCAAAGTACTTTTAAAATATTCCATAGAAGATACCAATCAATAGTTTAAAAATACCCTATGTGTGGGCCTTCTGCATGCATTCCACAAAACCCATGCTCAGGTAGCATTACTGCATGCATTGGGTTAATACTTCAGAGTGGTTATTGGTTAATGTAGCTGCATGCAATATTGTCATGTGAGGTTTTGTGTCATTTGAACCTCCCCCTCAATATTTTTACAAGTGCTACGATTTATCAGATCATAAGAAAATGCAGTTAGATACAGGTATGTATATCTGTGTACCTAAAGATCAAATCAGTTCTTCAAGCTGACATAAGCCTATCCCCACAAAGTTTCTGTGGTCATTACAGTTTAGTGAGATCAGCCAGAAAGGAGCCTTTTGCCTTCATTGCAAAGCCTCACTCCATAAATAATCCCCACGATTCCAATGCCTGTTCAGCACGTGCAATGGTACCAGAGCCAGCCCTTGCCTGGTCACCGAATACCTGCACGTGAGCTGATCATGCAAAGTGCTGAGCACTTGTGTGAAGGCTCCAGGCTTCCTGTGCTCAGCAGCTTTATGGATCAGGCTTCTAGGTCACAAATATTCTTAAAGCTTTGCAGAGAAAAACAACAAGGACAGTCCTAAGCTGGGGGTTAGGAAAATGTTTTTTAATTGCATGAAATATAAAATAGAAAAAAGACTCAAAAACTTGGAATCCGTTACCTGGCAGTGATAAATCACCTCTGGACAAAGAGGGGAGTAACAAGAACAAGAAACAGGGGTGGGAGAAATGGTGATACACCATTGCAGCACTCTAATTTGGCCTCACCCCATAGATGCTGTAGAGTTGTTATCCTGAAATGTCTGAGTCTCTTTGCTGAAATTGCTAGTCTTTATGTGAAACTGCTTCCTTAGACTGGGCAACCTTGAGTTTGTGTGTTACCTTCCTCTCTAGGTGAGTGGTGACCTCACCTATGCAGTCTGTGGGACAGCACCACTCCCCTGCTCCCACATAGTGCCATCACATGCAAAGACTGTTATTTCCCATCTTCCTTTCTTGCACACCTGGGTGTCATGGATGGCAGGAGGTTTTGACTTGGTCGAGCTCACAGGGAGCACTGAGAAGAGGACCCAGATTTGCTGTCTCTCACTCTCAGGCTCAATCTGCTACTGTTTAGCACCCGCCTTATTTATCCCGCCTCATGCTTGGTTAGAAGTACAAGTAGATGAATTTTCTGTTCAGGTTGTTAATATGCTGCAGCCTCCACACATTTCCTCTTGCTGTTTCAGGCAAATAGAGGTGCTTGCCCTGAATATTTAAGGAATGCTGTGAGGAGGTCAGATCAAAGCTGTGTCTAATTCTGTCTGCTGCACTGACAGTGCTTGGCAGTGGGGGCAAAAGGAGGATGACAAAGCCCAGGATACTAAAGAAGTCCCCAGAAATCCCAAGAGCTGCTGGGTCTGACCTGCTAGAGAGAGGTGAGCTCAGTCTCCAGCTGCTCTCCCACACTGACCAGGACAGAGGTGTGTGAGATGTGTCACTGGCCCCTACAAGTCTGCCTGCTTTGTCCTTCCCCTCTCGCAGTGTTATGTGGTTAACTGGCCACAGACTGTCTACAACAGGAGAGAACAGCTGGGATAATCTCCAAGGGTGTGCACCATCTCTTTGGACAGGTTTTGAAGCCTGTGTCTTGTGCAGCAGAACCACAGTGCTCTTGATGGACCCAGGGGCCTGAGCCTCCCCTCAGGAGGCAGAGTTCAGTCTTGGTGATTTGTCTCAAGGTTACACAGACAGCTCGTACCAATCCCATGAGTGTGGACATGCATCAGCAGATGAATGTAGTTTGGAGCAGTGCATCTCAGGATAAACTAAAAGCTACTTCCTGCTTAGTCTGTTCTTTTTGGAGAGGCTTGGATCTGTATTAGGATTTCCTAACAACTGCTGTGTTACTTGTCCACAGGCTGAAGAAGATGTTTAGTGAACTGCCATGGATATCAAATACCCTTTGTCATTCCGACTCCGAGAAGTCAAGTACTTTTTTTTAATTTACAGATATAAAAATATCTGTTTTTATAATTTAAAGATATAAAAATAAAGTTCCTGAACAGCTAATTCCTCTGGGTAAGCACTGATAGTCCTACACCACAGCACCGAGGATATTCTAGAGGAGCTTGTATGATGGCAGGGCATCAAGCAAAATCTAAGCACATATGCCTTTGCTTTACAGCCTCTTCTCAAAGCTGCCTCCCTTCTCTCTTATCACTTCCCAGATTCAATTGCACTGCACCTTCTGCTCTGCCTTATCAATAAAGAGCTGTCATCACACATCGCTGTCAAAGCAAAAGAGCAAACTGTTGTCAGCAGATATGAATACAGCAGCCCACTTAGCTAAAGTGACATTCCCAGTCAGTCCCATACCCCATCCTTAGAGAAAGCTGCAGGAATTGGTTATGAAACGATAGATAAACAGGAATATAGATGTAGACAATGAATTAATTAATAAAACACTCTTAAAAAATTTCTGTAGCTGTTTCAGCATCTCTGTTCTGTTGGGGAGAGTGAGGGATAAGTCTTTTATTTTTTAATGACAATCAATTATTTGTATTTAACAAACTATAGATGGTGATTAGATGCAGTGATTACAGTCTTACATGGAATTTTCCTTTAAGTGGTTGCTGAAAATAACAGACAGCTGCAAGAAACTTAAGGTTTGTACTGGTGAAACTGTCCAACTCCCACAGAGCTTCTTTCTCTGTGATCTGTGCAGTTGGATTTCTTTTTTATCTGGCTGAGCTGGATTTTTCTTTTAATGTTGTTTATAAGAAATGTGCTATTTGTCCCACTTTACCACATTCCAGAAGCTATTCTGCACATTGAATTCCTGACTACAGGTCAACACAGTAGCCATATAATTACACTTTTTCTCTCTCACTATTTTGGAAAAACATTAAAAATATCAGCAACTGAAAATCACCCCCTAAAAATTTCTATTCCTTCTTTGATTGATGCATTCACCCTGAGCTAAATGTGTTTGATTGTAGCCAATCAATCCATTCATCATGTGGAAATGTACTGCCCCAACACTGTTCCCCGTTCATCCAATCAGGGAAAATTAAGATGGTGTGTTTATGTACACATTTGTAAGTAGCTACACATACTGGTGTTATATAAGGATTTACTCTGCTCTCATGGAGGTCACAGAGACTGTTGCTACTGTTTGCCATAACAGCAGGATCAAGTCTTGGTCTCACTCCTACAAGCACTATATAGACCAATTTCTTCAGGGAAAGTTTTCCCTTGAGCATGGTCTGCAGGCAGTAACTCCTATGAAGATTTTTCTTTGTTTGCAATAAAGATCTGTGGCTTTTAATGTTCTGAAATGACATCATTTGCATACAACATGTATGTGCATGCACATGCATGTATATGTATAGTACCTGATGGATGCATAATAGAATAATCTTTCTAGTTGTTAATTTATACTGTATTTGCATCTTTCTAAACATAGGAATATTGAAAACCCTCTCATTACATTTCAGGAAATGATACTTGGTCCTCTACGCCAACAAGGTCATCCTGTACATTCTGTTGTTTGTAACTAAAATAAAAGCATAGCACTATTTTACAAAAAGAAAGATTAAAGTGCATAAGAACACAGATAGGTGCAGACCCTGCCATGAGCTCCTTTGAAGCAGACAGACTCTGTCCCAGATCAAGGACAGCTGGTTTGAACAGTAACAATTCTAGTGCAAATTGCCCCTTCTGCTGGCAACACTCGGCCTTCCCACATGTACCGATCTCATCCCATAGATCTCCATGGACAATGTCCCTCCTGACATTGCACATGGTGTGTGAGCCTGCAGAACTGGGCCCAAATTAATCGAGGTACCTCTGGAAGCAAAAATTGATTGCCAGCTAATAAATATATCCAAAAATAAAACACATCCATTTTACATGGAACTACTTTTAGAGCTGTGTTAAAAATGGACCTTGATAAGACTTTTCATCAAAGAAATCAAAGGATAGGGAATCCCCATTGTGGGGCAAAGTGGGGTCAGCATAGTGCAACAAGCTACTAAGCAGGTTCCTTGGATGCACTGCTTGCCATTCTAATGTGCAATAACCATTATCTAGGTTTGTTCTTAGTATACATTTCTTTGTAAACTGTGTATATATAGAAAGATATAGCTTGCATGGGATGAAGATTCTTCAGAAATTGCTATTTCGTCCAATTCAGGGCTTTGTCAGATTACCACAGCTCATTTCAATCATTTGAATTTGAATTTATTTACAGTATTTTTGTGCTTTTGAACTTTTCCTTTTCTAATAATGTCTGAAATAATTCCCCTACTGATCTACAGTCATGATCTATTGGAAAATGTGGTCATTTTGGGATGAATAATAAAAAAGTTTTGTTTCCTAATACAATTTAATCGATTTGTGGATACTTTTTATTACGGCTCTAGATTAAAAGCTCTTAAGAGAATGTCTAGATCACCCACGTTGGCAGCTTGAAATAGTTCTGGCTGGTCCATCATAGACAGAGCAATCCGAAGTGCAGCCCAAATATTGCCTGATAGAGCAGGATGGGGAACCTGTTGTTGATTCCTGCTTTTTCTTTGCAAACTGAGAGCAGTGAGAAAATTGCTGACAGCCTCTCTGTAGGGAAGAGGGAAAAAAAATAGAGTAAAAATTTCAGAAGTTCCATGCCAGACTCCAATACATTGTTTTACAATGCGGTTCATCAGCCTCTTTGTGTTGTTCTTGTTTGATTTTCATTAAACAGGTGGGCATGGCTTGTAGTGATGCAGAGCCCAGTCTATTCATACATCTGGGAATGCTGTCTTCGTTGCAGCGTAGCTCCCCATCATCTTACCTGTCTTAACCTGACAGCTGGGACCCTGGAATACCCATCCTCCATTCCTGAAGGATGTACTGCAAGTGTTTTTGATGACATCAACTATCTGAAGCACTACTTTAACTGAAGTTCCCCTTCCAACAACAGGCTCTTACATTTTCTTTTACAAATGCCCTTAAGCACGGGACTAAGTTGCAGTGTGAGAACAATCCCACTGATTATAAGAGTACTTGCACTTAGAGCTAAAAAAATGCTTAAGCAGCTTGGGAGTTTTATTATGTAGAATTTGTGGCTATAAGAAAAGTATCATTGCTTTGTTAGTACTTCGTAAAAACTAATGACAAAATTTTACAACAGCTGAGATTATGGAGCTATATTCTGATTTTTTTTTTCTTAGGTAGCCCCAGTCAGAAGATGAATCTTCACTTGGTAGTTATGATCTCTGACTTCGTGTGTACATATTTTTTTAACTTACCTGTATGCCCCTAGGTTGATGCAGCTTATCCCTAAATTGTATCTGGACCTAATAAAGCCAGGTTGTATTTCCAGAGCACGTGTATAGGCCTCGACAGCTTCTTCACTGCGATCCCCATTTGCCAAGGTCGCTCCAAGACGGTTCCATAATGTATAGTCCTGGTGAGAAAATGAGTTTTTCTACTGTATGTGTCAAAAAGGGACAGAATAGCTCATTTTTGCTTGCAAAATGAGGAGTACTGCAGAAAATAACAGTATTGTATCTTAATTGACACAGGATGGGAGGTTCTGACTCGTGGTCACAGGCAACTTTATGTAACTACTACAATTAATCAGCACACAGAGCTAGAAATTGGACATATATAAATCTGCTTCTAAACGGGGCTGTCTTGTAATTAATGTTTCTATTTCAGGTATTGAAATTTTAATGGTGGAAGTGACATCTCATTAATAACAGCCTGATGGAGACAGGAGAAAGAAAATGACTTGCAGAGCTAAATTTTTTAAAATGTAAAAGTAAAAAATGTACCTCTGGTCGAACAGTTAAAGCAGCACTAAATGCATCTATTGCTCTGTTAAATTCTCCATTCAGGTGAAAAAGAACTCCCAGTCCTGTCTGCAGGTCAGGGTCTATCATATCACCATTCTGGTGAGCAGCCTCCAGGTACAAGTCCTTTACTTCTTCGAGTAATGAGCTAGACAAGGGTGAAAAATAAAGATCCATCATACAGTTATTTACAAATATTTCAGTATTGATTGCATAGCTGGAAATTAAAATCCTTGTAGTGGCTTTATCAAAAGTGATATGTTCCTAAAATTTGAAAATAAGCTTCTTCATCCCGGCAAAGATCTACTTCGAGGTGGTGATGTAAACTCATGACTGGAATAAAAATTTCATCTATAAGATGAAGTACAGCTGTGAACCCAAGTGAGATTACATGAAGGGTTATTAAAACTATTCAGATTAGATGAGTTTCTCAGCCATAAAAGAGTTCTTTACTGGCAAAAATTGTAGTATTCTTATGAGGAATAGATAAGTGACTAGCCAAGACCTTTGAAGAAAGATGCCAAAATACAAGACTTCTGTGCCCACTGTCGGCTTCATAAAACCTTTGCACTGACAGCACCAGATGTCAGCGGGTTGAAGCTGAAGTAGAATAACATGCTTAGCAATTAAGCAGAACTTGCATATTTTATTTTTGTTCATACTCAATTATCTTGTCAACCCAGGACTTGTAAGTGATAAGGGTAAAACATAAGGCCTGTCTTCAAAATGACAAGCAGTGAGATAGTCCGAGTGTGTCAGTTCTGCAAATCATGTTTATGCATTTAATGACTTTATCATGCATCTCACAGTCCAGAGGTACTTTTTTATTGACCTCATGAAATCATGATGAAGGGCTGCCAACTCATGAATTATTTTGTTATTTAAAATGGATGCCAGCTGAAGACAAATAAAATGACTATGCTGCCTCTATGGTTAGAACCAGAACAGCTTTCAAAAAAGCAGATGCCACCTCACAGTATTTTCAGAGAACTGAAGCCATATCACATTGCAAAGTGGCTCATTCCTGGATTCCAGTGGCTGGGTTGGGATATAGGAGAAACAATGAACAGTAGGAAGAACACTCACATGTAGAGCAGGATGAAGGCCTGGTATGGATGTGGAAGCAGCTGAAGAATGAAGGTGCAGGATGTGGGATTACAGAGGCAGGAGGCAGGGTCAGAGGAATGTGATGGGAGTTGAGGGGAAGCATATTTTTTAAGCTGTTTTATTATTTATTTTATTTTTAACCTTCAGAGATGACATAAGAGATAAAGCCTTCAGTCACTAAACCGACTGTTCTGTGTTGTCTTCCCACTCAGAGACACTGAGTATTCTATTACAAGGAACAGGCTGGATTTATACAGAGGAAGGAGGTGCAGCATCTACCATCAGTTCCAGTGATGTTACAATTTCCACCATCAGGATTTACACTGCATTTACCTTTCATCTGCTGTCTTAGACATCCTCCTGTTAAGTGCTGGGGACCCTTTTTTGCTTCTCACTATGTACTTGTATTTTGGATTTTGCTTTATCCAGTTTCTCAGAGCTTGATAAGCTTCCTGTTGATGGCCAGTGTTGGTATAACTTACAGCCAGGGCCATCAGAGCTTTTAGGTTGTTTGGCTGTAGTTCCAAGCACCTAGGCAGAAAATAAAAATATATTGAAACATTTTTGTAGCCAAACACAATTCTTGAATTCTTCCAAAGTAATCCGTGTAAAGAAAATCACACAAGTAAAATCTACCCAATAATAGTTGTAAAAAGGGACATTGTCTTATTTTTGTATGATAAGTGCATTATGCACATATATACACACATATGCCACACATTGCTGTGCATACACACATATGTACATAAACCTACACATAAAATTTTTGTTTTCATCCTTCTGATTATGAGGAAATGTAAGTTGATTCATTTTTGTAATATCTGTCTAGTAAACAAAGAGAAGCTTTACATAATGTCAAGCAAACAGTTTAATACAGTTTTCAGCTCTACAAAAAAGTATTTTGAAGCTAAAATTTCTTCCATCTCTGTGAATCTTCACAGTCATCCTGATTTCTCAGTGTTCCTTTGACAAAGCTGGAGACAATTATCTTGAGCAGTCTTTCTCTGGTTATATACTATTTACTGAATCTCATCTATTTTGTGAACATTGCTGTTGCTAGTTTGGAAACTGGGGAGGAGCAAGCCCTAAATCAGGCAACCCCTTGCATTTCTATCCAGATGAGCTCATAAGTTACATATAAATAAGTTTGAGTATCCTTAGGTGGTATAACTTCATGGTTAACAGAGCTGATGCAATTGAATATTGCTTCTAATGGAAACATAAAAGCCCATTACACAAAGATAATAATAATTCTGATATTTTGGAACTCACATTTTACATACAAGCATTCTGTGATCTTCGCATCTCAACCTAAAAACATTGTCAGTCTAGCATTCAGCAGCTGAAGGGAGCTGACTCCAATTAAGAAAACCTCTTCATTAAAGAACTGACTACAGAAAATATGCCAAGTGGCTAGAATATCAGAAAGGCACTGAATTTACATTATGCCTAATTCAAGTTTATCAGGCCATGGAACTTTTCTTTTGTGCAACTACTTAATTTACTAGGTTAAATATTCCGCTTATTTAAAAAAATAGAAATATTAATCACCCTCTGAAGTCACTTGGAAAGTTTTTTATCTATGTGAATGCTTTACTTAGCTAAATAAATGCTTCACATTCCAAGATAAGAATGACATTAAATATCCCCAGGTCTCTATTACCAAATAGTCACCAGCCCCCTGATTTAGCACTGAACTCCATTTACCTTTGGAGGGCGACGATCGCTGCCTGCTCATTTTCATTCTCTGCCTGTGTTATACCCAGGAACTGCCAGGCCTGCAAAAAATAGTCATCATTTTCTTAGTTTGTTATATATATCTAATTGCAAACAGAGTTACAACTAATATTACTGTTAAACAGAGGGGTGATAAAAGCAGAAGATCTGTTCAGCACTGACTGCAGATTTTTTTACAGGGTGATACCAACAGTACCAAACAATACAGTTCTGGATATCTTTGGGCCTAATAAATGTTTATAGTCAATGAATACAAAGATATTCTGTCAGTGTATGATCACATGCTGATTTCTTAGATTTGAGTTGCTGTACATTTTAAATGTTGGTAGAATTTTATGGAAAATGATGAAGAAGAATTATTAAGTTGTATAGATTTAAAGGATTCTAGAGGATTTGGGGATCCTCTGTTTTTTGAAATACTGCTGCTTAATTTAATGCAGCAGCAGATTCAAAGAGCCCTAGATACTTACACCGTAAATATTTTTCACAAAAAAACCAGACTTTAAATATATAGTTGTTGGAAATGGCAATATTGCGGAAATTTATATAACTTTTAAAAAATTTTCAACACTCTTATTAAATCAAAAATATTATCTTCACAAAAGCAGTGTTTACAAGATGCTTTGAAAATGGGATATGGAGGAAAGGTTTGAAATATTTCAAACAATAATATTACAAAAACAGATTCTCATCCTACGAAGGACTCACTGTTATCTGTTTAAAGGCATATTTCAAAACTCATAGAATTTAATCTGTTTCAGTCAATCATGACTAGCAAAGGTTTGAGCCCCGAAATCCTTCCATCACTGCATGCTAAAGGGAGTCCCTGTTCCCATTGTCAGTAAAAGGCACATGAGTGAATACCTCTGCATCGTTGGGTTCTTGTAGAATAGCAGCCTCCAGGTACAAGATTGTAACAGGAAGGTCACCTTCTTTCATTTTTTTCAATCCTTCCTCAAAAGCACCAGGCCAGTCTTTGAAGGGATTCTCAGTATGGAAATAATAACCCTGGAGAAGAGAGATAATGGACCCGTGATGAAGCACTGTAGTCCCAAAAATTAAATGGCTCACTATTTTCCAGCTGGATGTAAACATCCTTTGTTCTGTGAAAATGGTATGAACTCCCCCATGGAATTTCAATTACAAAAAGGGTAACAAGGTAAAATGTTACCAGACATTTATGTTTCTGCTGTCTTTATTTTTACTTTAGCTCTGAAGTCATACTTACTGGTACTAATGGTGGGCTCTCCTACTCCTATCAAAGATAATGACCACAGCTCACACTGCCTGCAGTAGCAGCAGAGCTGAACCTATCATGAGCCCAGGACATCCAGTTGGGTGGTAAAGAGCACACGTCAAGCAGCTGACTCCCTGCAGTGCTTGTAACCTCATGTCTGCTCAGTTAAAATCCTGACATCTTCAATTAACCTTCCAGGTACAGAATAGTGTTGCAAGCACCTGAGTTTATTTTACTATTCCTTCAAATTTTGCCTTTCTCTCTTCTTGTCACTGCAGTGTAAAGAGTGTTTGCTAATATCAGCTACGTAATCGAAATCAAATGAAAATGTGAAATGGAAGGAATGAAGAAGAGAGACAAAATCTCTGTCATTTCTGTCCTCAACAGTGTTCGAATGTAGCAGCCCAGATATTTTTATTTGGTGCACTTCCTTAGGTGCCTGTCATCAAAACTGCCCATAATCCAGCAGTTTGCTTTGTCAACCTTTCAGCTCAGTTCTGGCAGTGTGCAAGTCTGAATGTATTCTCACTATGGCAAAGTCTTTTAAATCTATCCCGCTGACAGAAAATTAAAGAGGGTGAGCTCTTTTGGGTAAACTGAGCTTCCATGTCCAGTGAATTTCCTTGGGCTCCTTTGAAAAACTGAGTCTCATCTCAGTGTTGCACAGGAGGGATGTAAAGTATTAAAAACGTGGTGTTACCTTCTCAATGGTTGAGATGGTGACTTGCCCTGGTGCTTCCTGGTTGTCTGAAATCCAGTTTCGGCGAGCCATTTCTTCCCATTCTGCTTGCATTTTGTCCCAAAACTCCGTGTCTGACTAGAGGAAAAGCAGAAAAACAGAAAGTGAACAACAAAACTGTAAAAAAACCTGGTAAGCTTTTAATTTCTTTCTACCAGTGGTCTGAGTCTGTCAATTTTGCTGAATAGTATTAATGCTATTAATAATCACCCTGCCCGAGATGCTACAGCTTCTGTTTGGAATTTCATATAATTAAATTTCATCTCTTATGTTGGAATGCATTTTGTCAACAGAAAACTCTTTATCTCAGAGGCAGCATATGTCCTATTTGAAGCAGGATTTGCAGCAGCTTACACTGCATCTTACTGATGTTAACAGCAAATTGTTACAGAAAATTTGAAGGAAATGAATGTTGCAAGTCTCTGACCAAAGAAAAGAAAGAAAGAAAAAAATAAACTAAGTGCATATGCTAAAGAATAACAATAGACAAAACAGTTTAAAAGAGAACAAGCATCCTACTTTGGTATATTCAGCATCATTTTCAGCTTTGTGAAAGGGAAATGTCAAAGCTTAGACAGAGAGTGTTTGCGTAAGAGATTTAACAGAAATTGGGCTTTTTGACATAGTGGAGAAATCTTAATATTGCATTGTGTACTGTGCTGGTGAGAGGAATCTACAAGAGATTATAAAATTGTACAGTATGATTAACATTCAGCTCAAAGACGAGGGGAAAATGCATATACAAGGTAAATAGAAAGGATGAAAAAAAGAATGAGATTTAGGATGTGCAACGACCAGACAGAGGGAACCAATGTGGCTACTAGAAAATGATGACAAAAAACAGAAATAGGATTTATAAAGAGGGGAGAACCTAAATCTAAAAGTTTGGGTGACGTTTCAGCCTACACAGATTAGTCATAAGCCCCCCAAAAGCAGATCCATAGCAGAATATCTGCCCAGCAATAGCAGCCTTTCCAAAGTTCTTAATTCCTGCAAGGTCGTGGTCAGAGCTTCAGTGAAATGACACTACTGGGGGCACCGTTTCCCAACTTATTTACATCAAAGAAAACAGCACAAATAATTCTATTGAGGTTAGAAATGTAATATTTGTTTCAGGAGTGACAGCTTTGCTACTGCTCCACATCCAGGCATGATTTGAAAAATAGAGCTTAGTCTGTGATTGCAGGACTTGCTGCAACATTCCTTAACTTGGAAAAAGCAAAGTATGTGCCTCTTTATATCCAGCACTTTCTTCCAGGGGACTCAGAATTGTCTGAATTATGCAATTATGGGATCTGTGAAGGTACCTGCAATGTTCCTCTGAATGGGAATCATTCACTCCTGGAGAGGAGATTTTACTCTGGGTAATAGAAGCGAACAGCACCTGACCACTCCACTACACACCTGCAGAATTTGCTTTCATTCCAGACTTGAAGGAAATACATTCTTATAAATAGTCATGAGATTGTACCAGAATGTCCATTTATGGTTTGAAAAGGCTAGGATAATGAATCAGGTCGCTCCCTCTTTAACTCTTAGCCAGGACCAGAGGCACTTGAATCCCTAAAACAATCCTGTTCAACAGATGCCTCTATCAACCATTTCTCACTCACTACAAATTTGCAGTGCACTGAAATAAAAATTGCATGATCATGTTTATACTAGCAGCAATTCTGAGATTCAGGATGAGGTAAAGGAGTGGAAATTTCCTTTTCCTTCAGATTAAAACTAAAAAAACTACTGAAAAGTAATTAGTAATGCCTTTTTAGGCAGATTAAGTTTTAGAAATAATTATATATATGAATATATAAATTCATAGATATGAATATCCAAATGAATATATATGTATATATATGATGTTTATATTAAATTTTTGCTTTTATTTTTCCCACAGAAATTCCCTATGAATCAATGGTTTGGAAACATATCAAATCGTATTTCCGCAGAGAGTAAGCAAGCATATAAGTGGGTGTAGGCCTTAAATTCAAATTCTGCTGTTTAATTACATATTTTTAACTTCCACTGATGTTCACTGTGTTTGTGCTCCATGTAAAAAGCCAGTGAATTATTGTGCATTCAGGTAGCCATGCGGGATGTCATTCTACAGTGAGTCAAAAGGGGAGGGAAAATGCAACCAGGAGAGGACCTGCTTTGCTATAATGTCTCTCCACTCATCCTACACTATTTGGACATGGGGCAGGACCCAACTGTTATTTTGCAAAGATGAGAGAAGATTTGTTTGTTTGGGCCAAGCTCCAGTGCTCTGAGCACATCCAGCATGGGGGGGTTCTGAAACTGGTGTGGCAAAGCTGCACTGGGCACCTGGACCAGGCACCACTCTGGCACCTGATAAAATGCTGTCATTCTGCCCCGACAAATCCCAATGGCAGTAGCAGAGAGGTTTAACGTCCTTGAGGAAGAGGAGTGTAACCATCATACAGCCTGTGGTGAAGGCCTAAGCCTATTCCAGCTGCCATTAGTAGCAATTTTTTCATTGACTTCAGTGGCAGGAGGGTTAAATTAATATTGAGCACTCCTGAAGATCTGGCTTTGCACCAAGACTCCTAGACCTAATTTTAACTCTGCTACATCACTGGTGCCAATTAACCTCATTTCAGTGTTTTTGCTGCCTTAATGCTGGTGAATTACTTTGGATGTACCAAAAGTTTTCAGACCAGTTGAACACATTTAACACATTCTCAGATCATCTGCAGCAGTTAAGTGGAATGACAACCAGGAAAAATGTTCGTACCATCTGACTACTTCCAAGCAGAAAATTCTGCATTTTGTCAAAGCAGCTATTTTTACTCTTAGTATTTAAAAATATGCTGAAGCAGTTAAACAAATGGGAGGCAAAATATTTCCAGGCTCTCTACTTCCTATTATACAGTGAAAGAGGAAGAGGGGTGTACTTTTTCAATATTGCTGGCTAAATTATAAATTTACCTATTTTCATGACTTTAAGAACTTTACCTGTCCTGTAGTGCCAAAAATTAATTTGCAATATTCCTTCTTGACCAATGCGTAACAAAGAAAGGTCCTGTCATTTTTCTTTGAATTACTGCATCAACATATGCTTTGATGTGAAAGACACGGTTAGTTAAACTTGTTTACTTTTAACCAGGTAAGATTTCCTTAGCTGATACCTTCTCAAAATGAAACTTGAAAGATTTAATAAAATGTAGAGATAAAAAAATGATATAAAAAAAATCGATATACCAAGGCAAAGATTCCCATTGTGATTTAAGAGAGTGACAAATAAAATGCATCTTGGTGACTCAAGTTCTTAGTTCCCAGGCACATCTGAAATGATGTCTAAATAGTGAGACAGGAGCCCTGTAGGTACACAAAGGACTCCTAACTGGTACTCATGGGAACCACAAAGCTGATGATTCTGGACTATGTTTTCCTAGGCTAGAAGAAATTAATCCCATCTTTTCCTGCTATTGTCACATAGTTTAGCTGTAATATACTCTGATGCTTTACAACAGTACATTATACAGCAGATGGTTCAAGTGACATCGTGTTGTAAATAAAGTGATGCTGAGAAGGACAGCTCAAAATTTCTTATGCATAAGCTCATGAAACAGTGTGGCATCTGCCGTTTAATTGGAGAAATGTGGAATAAGAAAATAACAAAACTGCTTTTTTCCCTATCTCTGAGACATTTCTCAGTTGGAAATCTTTGCATTTTCTTGGTTTTATTTCTATTTATCCTAATCTATCATCAATAGGATGGCAGATGACAAAAAAGTTTTAGCAGAATATAGCTATGGAATGAACCTGAATCCCCAGGCTAGCATTTTTAAAAAATTTGAGAGTACCAATTTGTGGTAAAAAAGAGATAATTATTAGGAAAATTACATGAAAACATAGTTCTTACTGCACTTGGGAATCATGGAGATAAAAAATCATGAGGCAAAACCCAAATCCAATTTCCAGAAGAATAGGAAAGGTAGTGAGGTCTGCAATCACCTGATCACTGCGAGGGAATCTGGACCCTCTCTAGTATAAAAGCTATTTTACTTACTGCTTTATTCTTAAAAGATTCCCCAATGGCATAGGCATCTTTAAACCTTCTTAAGAAAGAATTACCTCATAAATCTTCATTAATCTCAAAGTTTGACATCTTAAAACCATTCCCTAAGCTCTAAAGTGAATACTGGGTGGAGGATGAAGTTTGGTATCTTCATTTACTGAATTGTTAATTAATTCCTTCTGAACTAGGCCACAAAGAACCTGAGATTTGCTTCCTTTTCTTGATCAGTTTTCTGGCTAATCTTACCACTTGGAGCTTTCCCAATTGAAGAATATTGCAGAAACATCCAAAGCCTAAAAAATGAATTTTTGAACTGTATCTGCTCTCCGCTTAAGAAAGCACTAATCTATCTGAGATGGGCTCCAATTTATTTCAATCGCTCCAGCTTTCTTACCACTTCATTTCATCTAGGATGAAAATTCAGCTCTTTTCATATGCAAATGGAAATAACTGCTCTATAAAGTCTTGAAGAATCCTTTCCTTTACATTTTAACTACCTGTTCCAAGGTTCTATTTCAAGCAGAAAGAATAACTTTAGACTGCCAGCTACACAGTTATGGAAACATTTAATTAGATTCCCTTTAATAGCTGTTTTTGAGACTACTTTAAAGTATTTTAACAACCTGTCTCTATTGCCTCAAAATGACCTTTTAGTCTGCAGGTTTCTATTTTTTTACAATATATTCTCCTCCTTACTTTACTCTGTGAAGTAATTTAATAATCTCTGTTGTTGGACTCAACTCATTTTTCTCTCTGAGTGTCTGGAAACTCCCCATCACACACAGTTTCTGGCAATGGCAAGAGTACTGACATCATTTGCTTAACCACTAACGCCAAGATGTTCATCATCAGATTCCCTGTGTTGCCATCACAGGTTACAGCACATCATGTCCCACCTTCAGGATCAGTCTGCAGTGCAATTAGGAACACCTTGAGCATTTTAAGCAGTGGCAATTTGAAAGCAAGTCTCTCCTTTCATGCCAGGAACAAATGTGTGTGATGTGTGACATCAAAAACATCTCCTGTGCCTCACCAGCAGTTGTTTATAAAGAACTTACTTGATCTGGAAAAAGCAATGCAGGCAGAAAAGACAAGAAAAATGCCTTCAGTGTTTAGTTTATAAAAGAGCTTGGTTACTGCTTGTGTCCATTTTAACCTTGTATGCTCAGACTCGACATTTTCCTGTGTGGAATAAAATCTCAAGAAACCATAGTAGAAACCATGCCTCTTACTGGAGCATATCATGAAAAAAACCCTACAAATCAGATTAATTTCTTAGAAAGGAAATTCTTTCTAAGGAAATTGTTTCTAGATAAAAGCCAGCATATGATTTAGGCATAGTTTTGTTTGTAATCAACCAATATTAATCCAGAATAGTTCAACTGCCAACACTGGAATTGGAATGGTATAAAAACTTGAGTTAGAGGACTATTAAAACAAATTGCTAAAATTTAAATTGAAACTCAAATAACCCTAAAGTGTTCTAGGTGGTTTGGAGACTAATGAGACTTCAGTCCAGGCTAAAAATAACGAGTTTTGAGGAATTGGTTTCACAGCCTCATCCTTTCCACGCTAAAAATTCATTTCAGTGACTGTTACATAATTTAGCCTGAAATTCTCCTCAGTGGAAGGCAGCTGTCTTGGCTCTTTGTGGTGATGGGATTTTGCAGGGTTACCAATGGAACCCATGACATTTACAGATCAATGCTCCAGATGATCCTCCAGGTCGACGCTTATAACTAATTTTTTGTTGAGTTCTTTTAAAAAACCCTGTATTCCACCTTGTCTCCTGTCAGGATCAGGATTTCAGTTGGGATTAGTGGTATAGGACAACACTCAAGAGCTGTTTCAGATGTTGGAAATGTAGTTAGTGAAAAAACCATGAAAGTGCACTCAGAGAACTATCCAAATACCTTCACCTTTTCAAACCAAATTGATTCCTCAGGAAACAAGAATATTCCTGTCCTTAATGCTCTGCCACTAGTTGTGAAAATGTGAAAATGGTGCATGGTTACTGCTATATGTGCAGTCTGCATTACAGCAGGTAATAGTGCTGTTTATCAGGGATTCTGAATTCCAGCTCCCCTGCAGAGAATTGGTTTGTGTCTGAGCTTAAATAGCTGAGTGCACACGTTCAGTTGCTGGGGAAAAAATGTTTCCCTCTTTTACTTTCAGTTTGGAAGTACTTACATTCACAGGGCGTTTTTCTTTGTCCTCTTGCTATAGCAATAAAAATCGAGCTTGAAAAGTTGGTTCTGTCTAATCTTAGTTTATAGCTAAGGGTTTGGGGTTTGGGTCTTTTTTTTTCATGAGATAAAATGCTATTTTAAATTAGAAACTCCAGGAATTGTGCCTTTCTCTGCTTTAAATAATCCAATTCCAACTTTCTCCTATGCTTGTGTTGCAAGATAAACAAGAAATCTATAGAACATTAGCTGAAAATGAAACAGTAAATTAAATAATACCTCAACAGCTGCCTTTGCTCTTTCAAATTCCTCTTCCAAGGAGTGATTTCTGGAGAGAAGAGGTGCTCCCCAACGCTGCTCCCTAGTTGATCGTGCCTAAAAAAAAAAAAGAATAAATCAGAAAAAGATGATAGACTCTCTACCATATTTCTGAGTTATTTCCTCAATTGTCCAGAGCCCCAAATGGCCTTTCTCTTGGGGAAAATTAGTCACTTCCCTGCATGAATTCCTCTGAATTTTCTCACACCATAGCTAATATCACTCCTAATGGGAAGCAGGGCAATTTATCTTTTCCAGATTTTTCTTTTCATTCAAGATGCATGAAAGATAAGGAGACATCCAAGAAAAGGCAGTGCAAGAGCTGGACTACAAAAGGGAAGAGCTGACTATTTTATATAAGACTTTTATCTTCATTGTTCCTTCTCCTGCATTACAACTCTTGAAAGCATTCCACTGACTATGGTCCAGGAAGAAAACATCTCACTCCCCCTGTACATTTTGTAGTTTTCTTTCAGGATCACATTGGAGAGCCAGGTTTGCCATGGATTTCACTGGAAGGACAAATCCTTTTCACAGTCAGCAGCTCTCTCTTCTGCGCTTTACTGTAGGTCGATCCCATCAGAGGCACAGAACAAGTTTTTCCCTGTTCTTTTATTAAAAACAATTTTTTTTTTTTTTTTTTTTTTTTTTTACAGAAGGCACTGTACAAAACCAAACAATGTTTAGAGATGGCATAGAAAGGCACAAAGTGGTCTAATCTTGCTAAACAGAGCTCTGGCTGCTAATCCTTTCCCTCATGTTTGTCAAGAGGTTAAACTCATTAGCCACTTGCCTGCCCGTGGTCCTGACTGCATTAATTTTCATGATTATATTTCTGATGACTGTACTTGTAATATTCAATTTCAATGAGCCACATTGCTAAAAGACTAATTTTGCTCACATCAGACTCATTGGACTGTATCTGCAGATGCTGGTGTGTGCACTGCTGGCACAAAACATCCAACACACTCCTGGGTTTTCACATTTGTTGTGTGCCTTGCGAGGTTGAACACATGTGTCTGTGGTTCTACACGTGGTTTTTTACCCAGAAAATGGCATTCATTTGTCAATCCAGCCTTAAGGTTTCTGTATAGTTCCTGAGCCTTTGGTCTCTCAGGCAGAGACTGATGAGTGGGATGTACACTGGGTGGATGATACACAGAGGGGAAGAAAACAACAATACAGCACAAATTCTGTGAGAAGCACATGCTGGTGGTGGGCACTGTGGGTGTTATTCTGTGTTGGCTTCTGGACATTGCTGTGTCAGGAAGCACCGAGAGTCCACACTGAGGATCTGTTTCTGCTTTCACATCTACTGCCTATGGTCCATGTGGTTTGGAAAATATTTTTTTCCCTTGCTAAGGCCAGGAAGAGATTTCAGGTTGTTACCGAAAACATACCAAAACCCAGTCCTACACACAAACCAGTTGTTTTACAGATTAATAGGATTTGTACAGAAGAGATAACCTGTTCAGATAATTAATTTCTTCACGTATCACATGATGGTATTTGTCACTTCATATCCACAGGATCAAACTGATGTCCTACAGAGAATTGTCTAGAATTGTTCTACAGAGGTTGTCTAGAATACATGTCTCCAAGGAAGGTGCTTGGATTTAATTTAAATTTATCAAGAGACCTTAATGATATTTTCAACTACCACTTCTTATTTTTCTCCAGTAGTTTAAAACACATTTTGGTACTCCTTATTTTCTCTGTAGAAAGATACTGATGATTTTAATCAGGTTTTAATGATAAAAAGATATTGAATAATAGAAAGACATTGCAATATTAAATTATCCCATTATGAAACATTCAGATTCAACCTTTTTTTGGGTTGCTTTTACTCTCTCTTTATTTTTCAGAGCCACACAGACGACTAAATTGAATCCTATATTCTAGTACCTGTCTTGCTGTTTCTCTGTAGTGAAATCAGGTGATATCCTGTCTCCCTTCTACACAATTCTGTTACCCCAGTACCACACGGGGAGCCCTCATGTTGACATTCTCATACATTCCGAGCCATTGATTCTTTTCAAATGCCTTCCAGCATAGCATTGTAAGTAGAGCCTGCATTCTTGTTCTGATATGTATTGGAATACATATTTATACAGATGTCTTGGTCACCAGCTCATTTTTTTGACTCCCTTCTTTACATTTTTTTTTCATTCCATTGCTTTATCATATAGAAATTTTCTCAGGAATGGCTTGCATATTTATTTTCAGATCAATAATACTGAAGATCACAGTTTCTCCTTGGAATCACAGAAGAATCCCCACGTGGTTACAGTTCCTACTAAGTAACTACTGCTCCTGAGATCTAATGTTAGCCAGCCTTAATCTGTTTAATGCCTTCTCAATTCATACTGTATGGTGCCAATTTTAAAATCAGAATATGGTATGTTAATTCAAACGTCTTGCAGAATATCACACGGCAGCATTTATCAACTTGACCTGTAATCTGATCAAAGAATTACATTTGTTTTCCTTGACACAGAACTCTGTTGATAGGCACTAATTATGTTCCCAGCCTTTCCATTATTTATGAGTTGGCTCTTGCAAATGGTTTGATTACTTCCGCTTTTTACCCTTTTGTTTCCAGTGACTGCCACTCCTCAGGTCAAGGACAACACTGCAAAAGATGATGTTCAGACTGCAGAAGAGGAGAGTGAACTTGTTGGGGCAGCAGAGAGGTGAGGGGGAAGAAGACAAGAAGCATAGAAGGTCCCCTCTTCCGCATGACAGAAAATACATATTGTCCCTGCATCACCCCCACAGAAATAATCTTTCTGCTCCATGAAATGCACAGTCAGAGGGAATAAAGGTCATTAACAAACCCTTCATAAGCTGTATTTGCATATAGACAATGCAGAGTTACACTCCAAGTTGTGACACCCAGAAATGAAAGACCCCATGTGTAATGAACATGCTGCCTTCCACTAGTGCAGGAAAAGAGGGGTTGGGAATGGAGTGACAGCACTGGAGAACTCCACATCTCCAGCTGGTGATGGGCTGTGACTCTGCAGCTGCCTCCCTTAAGGGGAGCCCGAAGTGGGTGTTGGTCAGATTGGAATGGGGGTGTCTGTGGACACTCTGTGGACACCGTGGTTTGATATTCCCATCATTCTACAGTGGAGGTGCTGAGGCTGATCATGGCTGTTGTCTTCAGGGGAAAAAAATCTTCCATTCCAGTGCCTTTGCACACACTTTCCTGCACTTGTACTCTACTTATGTGCTGCTGGATCTTAACTGTTGGTGAGAGGCTTAAATTACAGTTTTAACTTTTGATCAGTTCTTCAAATAATGAACTAAATCTGTCCCTTGTAACTTTTAATTTCCTAAGAGTAACTGGCACATCCAAGGAGAGCTAGGGACATTAGTCTTACTTTAGCTATTTGGGAGAAGTGGGGAATCAGTTTTATATTCTAAATATGTTTCCTCAAATTGGAGATTTCTAAGGTTTAGAGGTTTTGCACTATACCTTTGTCTAAGAGTGCTGACATCTCCGAATTACATACAGCTTTTTAGCATGTCAGGGGTTTTGTGAATTCTAGGTGAGCAATAAAATATCTATAATGCCCAGGGGACCATTTAAAGAGTTACAACATGAGCAAACTTTATGCATAGACAATGGAACATATTATCTCCCTCTGCAGTTTATAAGATGAAAAATAAGCCTTCAAAAAAGCCCCAAACACTGTAGGATGTCTCAGTACTAACAAAAGCATAACAAGGGGCTTTACAGAATGGCAGAGAAAAGAAAGAACAATGTCAATGCTGTTTAAGAGTTAATAATAGGTAAGGTACAATGTGAAAAAATGCTGAGAAGCAAGATGGCCACTTGCAGTGAGAGCCACCATGAGAGCCTGTTCCAGCCTTCAAACACATTCCTCCCTTAGTAGTTCAAAGCTTGTCTTTTGGATTTTGTAATGATACAAGTTCTGGTAAACACAGGATTTTGTTAAGAAGATTGCATAATTTTAATGAAAATATGACCTAGTTACTTAGCATTTCACTTTGAGGAACTAAATCTAACATGTCAAAGATGAGTGATGAGATGATTGCCTGGGAAACTGCTGATGGAAAACTGCAGCAAGTTTGACAAGATGGAACATTTAGGGTATGGCAGAATGTGTTGCATATGCAAAGGTTACCCTTAAATGAGATAGACAAGACCTATAGAGGACAAAGTATGGAAAACATACGCTTTGATAAAAGCTGTAACGTGATTTCTTTTACAAGTAAGAGCTCGGTCAAGATAGATGAGCCTGTTTGCTGGGAACTGACAATTCTGGCAGTCCAAGTATAAGCAGGATGAAGCTGGCAGTGAACAAACCCACTAAATTTCTAAGTAAGCTACCTAGAATAAGAACTCAGCCTCACTGTAGGTCATTTCTCTGCACTACTAATTGCCAGTACAGCATTTCATTACTTGAATGGACCATAAGTTTGAAAAAAAGGAGGTTATAATAAAACAAAACAAAACATGAAATATACCAAAACAACAGATAAGAATTTTTTTCTATGCTTCTTTTTCAATCTGGCTTATTCAGCTTCTTTTTTTTTTTTTTTATTTTGAAATATCAGTCATTTCACAAAACAGTATGGAGCCTAAACTGACTGAACTTACACTGAGTGAAAAATGTGGATTTTTGCTTCTGCAGTTATTCTAGTGGAAGATAAACAGGAAACAGACTATAGAAAGTAGAGATGTTATATACTAAATTTGTAACTGCTTTTACAGAAAGCCAAGGTATTTAAATTCTGTGACAGTCTACTTGATTTACACATATCTTGGCTGAGCACAAATTTTCTGGAATTTAGATCCATTAGGCTGAGGAAGAGCCTCCCAAAAAGGAGTCAGAGGTACTTCCAGATAAGATGGACAAACTATGTGAGAACATACCATCCATTTCAAGTGGATGATATTCTGCAATAGATGTTTTCCATTAATAAAAAGTATAAATCTATTGCAGTGAAGAAAAGATATCATACATTACAAATAGAGTGAGGCTTTCCAGAGGGGAAAAAACCTTCCTGTTTGTAATGTAGAGATGGCAGGAAGTAAAGAAGACTTTTTTCCTAACAAAAACACAGAAATGGATCTGATAACTGGCTTCTATTTCTATTTTCTTCAAAAAATGGTGCATAATCTAAGAAAGCACATTTAGGATTTTAATGTCTCGTTTTTCCATTTTCAAATGAGGCTATTATTTTCCATTAATTTCCAGATTTTCCATCTGACAGAAAGTTTTTGAAGTCCAGACCTAAAAATAGCTGTGGAAGGGAAGAAAATTATTTTCAACTAAAAGCTAATCCACCAAACAACTCTCTCATGCCCTGGCCAGTGGCAATGGCAGAAATCCTTCAGTTAAAAAATAAGAAGCAGGAAAGAAGGTGTACAAGCAACCTGATCTATATGAATGCAGATCTAAATCTATGTTTGTACCTGCTTGTGCTACATACATACAAAAAACATGCAACTCTAAGTAATAATTGCCACAAGGTCCTGTCCAATATACTGTGACAGTGGAATTGGGCAAATCTACAAACTTTCTGCCCAGAATCCTCTGTGCTAGAGTTGCTTTTCCTGAAGGAAAAAGTCTTTTGACCACACTGCTCTCCCACCTGTGGAGATAAACTAATAATGAACATTGGTCTAATGATTTCCTTAACCCTTTTCCAATTCTGGGGTTTCCTGCTCGGTCAAGAGACCTTGAGAATAGATATGTGGCAGGGAGAGGGAACCATTAGAAGTCTGAATTTTCAGAACTCATTGAAGAGAAAAAAGATGATGCTGTAAATTGCAGTTTGAAGTTTTTTTCTTTGTACAGGAAGGTCACAGTTCACTGCAATATTAAACTCTGAACGTTTGAGGTGCTGACATACGTAAATTATTTTCACAACATTAATTTCAAAGGGGTGTTAAGATTCAGCAGCATATTTTTCACTGATGATCCTGAAAATATCCCTTAAATAGTTGTCCCAGAATGTGAATGGTTAGCCTATGGGACAATTTCTCCTTGCCTTTTTGTTGCCAAAACTCCTTACCTGTATTGCAGGTGCAAGTTCTAATTCTGATGTAGAATCAGAGTCCAAGGCACTCTTGACATTAGTCAGCTCAGACTGTGATCTGTTTTCTGTGGACCTAGAAACAATGCATTTACACACTCATCACTGAACGCTAAGACACGCTGCTTTACGTCTTTCAGGTTCATAAGCACACACCAATTAATTAGGGTATTTCTTTTAACTGAGTTATCAAAAGGCAGTTATCAAAAGTACCTGGACCCTTCTCAGTGTTCTCACTCTTACACTTGTATTTCATATCCAGGCAAAACGAGGTTAGACAATGACACAAGGCTGTACCTGCAGCCAGTGTCTAAGAATCAGTCTCCACTATGCAGGAGTTCACCTTGGCATACATGCATTTTCATGCCAGAATATCCTAACATTCTTTCTTCCTAGGAAATGAAACCCTGTAGACCAAAATCAAGTCAACTGAGCAAACTTGTGTCAAGCTCTAAGTTAATGAAATGTCCAGAAAAAGGGCAGGTTAAATTACAGGATAAGCATCATTTGGTCAGAAACCTCCTTCTAGTGTATGAAAATGCTGACTATGGCCATGCATAATGTGGTGAATGAGTGTTACTTACATATCAGGAAGGCAGCAGAATTAATCTGCATGAACTGTTCCCAAAGGCAAAGTCCAATTTTTCCCTCATATACAACCCCTCAAGTTTAGTTAACTGTGTGAAAGGGGTAACACTTGGCTTGGATATTTTATTTTGCCTCTTCCAGTTGTACCCTCGCGGTAGCACAGCCAAAATACACTGGATATCCAGTGAGTGTCAAATCACTGCCAAGTATCCTGTTTTATTCATTTTACTCACGTTTGTAGCTGGATTTGGATCATTGCATGTCTCTGTGGAATTCTCACCACCATTTATTTATTAGGTAATTGTACCTGCTACTTTTCACAACACTAAAAATTGCTGGTGAAATATCATTCCTTATGATGTATTGTCCAAAATGTGTGCTTGTACACATTTATCATAATCATAACAGGTTTAATGATATGACTTGTCACCAAGAAAGCATTTCTGTGAATTAAGGAAGCTGGAATGAAAATGTTTTTGTAAGGAAAGCAAAAAGCTGTACCATAAAATCTCCTTTGATGGAGCTCTAGATGATGATGATGATATTCGCTCTGCAGAAGGGTGGACCTTGCTACTCCTGTCTCCATGAAAACTGACATCATCCCATTTGTCTATCTGTGTCTGAATATCAACTGGAAAATAAGGAAGAAAATAAGAATCTTTTAAAAAAACTGCAGAAAATGTTATCTCCTCTGCTAAATATATGTTATAAAGAAAATGGTGCCACCAAAGGCTGTATTTTAGTTAAGGTCCAATATACAGAATGTTTTGCACCTTTCTTGTTGATATGTTGTGGAAATATTTGGAAAGTCACAACATTTTTTCAAAATCTATTAGCATTCATGGTCAGAATGTCAGTGTAACTCGATTTAAAATCAGTGATTTATATGTAATTTAGTCTAATTGTAAAAATAAAACTTTCTTTTAGAGACTACCTTTTAAAAATGTAGGCAACCAATATTATTCAGTCATATGTCAGATTCGCTGTGCAAAAATCAGATGTTCAGCTCCTGTTTGAAGAAAAGGTCTCTAAAAGAATTCTGTGCTGATGAATGGAAAGTTTGCTGCCTCGGTATAAATTACATTTACCTTGCAAATTTCTCAGTGGCAGTGCAAGTAATTTAGTTTGAATGGAACTAAATTAAATTCACCTTTTCCAAAGCTTGTCGATAGATCAGGCTTGGCAGGATATTGAATTGTTTGGGGGATTTTTTTTCTATCTGTATAAATATATCTCTCTTGTCAAGAATGGAATTTTTTCCCTCGTATGCATAGATACATTTATGTGTGGGCTGCTTCTCATTTGTGTCCTTTCCCAATTTCTTATCATACCCCTATGGATTCTTCTACCTTTTTACTCACCCTGACTATATCCTTTTATTCCAAGAAACCTTTCAAAGCTTTATTAGCACACTTGGTGACAATTAAATACATATAATAGCAAAATGTAAAATGTGTTCAGAGTGTTTCAAGTTTAAAGCGTTTCAATTAGTTTATAAAGTGGAGCAAAGGTTACAATCTCTGTTAAAACCTCGTGCAACAAAAAATCTGGTGTTGCTTATTATTTTGTGATAGTAGTCAGGAGACACTTGTGCTAAGAAAGGCTATGGAGCACTAATAAAATAGCTACACTCTTACCAAAATCTAGTGAAGACTTGTCTGCAACTCTGACAGCCTGGACTTTCTGCTCAGAATCCACACTGATAAGGTCAGGATTGTCTGTCTTCTTTCTGTGGGTTGAAGCTTTTAAGCCTTCACTTCTTGATGGATTCTCTGATTTCTTTGCTTTGTTTTGGGTTTGCAAGACAGGTTCACTAAGATCCAAGAGATCCAGACCTGTTGATAATACTTAGAGACAAAATGTTAAAATTTAGTGTTGTTTTAATTCAAAAAGCTTCCTTTCTAAGATTTGTTTAAATTGGGAAAAATATTACTGACATGTTTGCATTTGACTAGAGTGGGTGTGTGTTTCCTGGCTAAAGATGATGACCAGCATGCTAAAATATGGCTGGGAATTTCAGGTGCTTAACTAATGCAGTTTAATGGATTTGCATAAAAGGCTTTTGCTCTAAAATCTTAAAGGCATCCAAAGTCTTAAGGCTCTGGACTTCACAGATTTTCCTCTGCTCTGAGGGTTCCCTGTACAATTGAGATTTTAGATAAGATTTGATTTGATTTATGAATTATCAAGTACTGGCAACAGCTGCTTAGGGCATTGCTCTTGTGCCACATGCCATTTTGGAAAATGTAGGAGTACATATCTTCCCGGGTTCTTCATTTAAAAGTTGCTTAAATAATAACATTTAAAATTCCTTAGCATGTAAAAGATAGGAAAACTGTGTTTTTATCATTGTTTTATAGGACAGGTGTTTTTTGACAAATCAGTTTGTATTATCTCTTGCAGTGCTTAATCTGTGTTCTTGGCAAGTGACTGAATTTCATCAATCTTCATAGAATAAGAAATTTTTATTTTGCTATTACATAAATCTAATACCACCCCCACCCCTCAATCTGGTAGATATTCTAGGCAGCTATACAATTTATAGATACTTTTTTACAACAAACACCATTCTTAAACAACCTGAAATAGTTCTATTCATCCCTGTAATGTCTTTAGCAATATATAAAAGGAAAAAATATTATTTACAATTGCTATTTAATTTAGTGTCCCAGTTTTTGTTATTAGAACTTGCATACCGCTTTAGACACATATTAATTACAAGTGAAGATAATCACCCAGCTGTCAATTATTCATTTAATAATTTGCATGTATATAGATTTTAATTAAATGGTTTCTAACAAGCAGAGTCATTTTAAGAGATAGCAGAGAATATAGTGGTGTTATGCTGATTTTATTGAATCTCTGTTGATCTGCTCAACTGCATCGATTACCTTTGCACAAATACTGAGTGGGAGGGGACCAATTTCTAAAAGTTCCTCCAAAGGACAATATACTTCAAATCGAATTCAGTATCACTCAAAAGGCTTTCAGGATTCACTCTTACCTTTTACTGTCTTCTCTACTATCTCACTGAACACAATGGAGCTGAGAAATTTATTAGATCCTTTCACTATTAAGGTGTCCAAACTCAGCCTGGATAAACTGTTTTGATACCTCTTCCCTTTTACTTTGCTATCCCATCCAAGTTTTTATTTAAAAAAAATCATTCTAGACTAAGGAATGGGTTTGGTTAAAATCAGACTAAAGGTTAAAATTTTGCAAAAACAAATATTGAGAATTGGTCAAACTACTACATACTTTTTGAGACTTAAACAAAGTACTTTCATTTCAGCCCCAAAGACCTGCTGGAAATGACGTGGTTTGAATCACATCATGTTGGCCCTCAAATGCAACAAAGTTTTCCTACGAATAGTTCAGGCAATTATAATTTAATACTGGTTTGTGATTTTGTGTAAATAGTTAGAAAAAATCAAGAAACTACTTGCAAAAATGTGCTCTAAATAAGGTAAAATGAAATTATTTCTATCTACTGAGGGATAGTAAAGAACGTTGTTTACCTGCAGTGTTCGAGGTTACAGGCCTTGCAACAGCTTCTGGTTTAGTTTCACAGAGAAAGTCGTCAATGGAGGGGCTCAGGAGGGGTCTGCTTTCCTGTTGCTCATTCACCAGCTAACAACAAAGAACCCCGGGTCACAGAGTGTTCTTGGGATGAAGAATTTAAAGAAATAAAACACATCTCACAACATCATGTGCTTTATTTTTGATTGTGAGAGTAAGGTATTGCAATTAGATGATGCACAAATATGTCTGGCTTTAAAATAAAAGGACTCTAATTGCTCTTTTGCGGCAAAATTATATTCCAGTTTTACAAATCACACAAAAATAAAGCAACAAGATGATTTTCCCTTAGCAGTTATTGCATACTATTGCTTATAGGGCTAAAGTATACAAGGCCTGATGCAACTCCCTTCACGTCCATGGTGAAGTTGGCCTTCTCTGTCACCAGAAGACTAAGAAGGGCTTTTTTAGTATTTGGAAGTGGCCTTTTTTCCCCACAAGTAACATGCCTCCCCACAGAACCCCCACAATAGCATTTCATCTAGCAAATATGCATTAGCCCATTAAACAATAACCTGCTGAGACAGAAAACACTTCTCTGCCATACAATGACATGTGAATGACAGTGGATGGAGCCTGGTGAGTGTATGAACTTCCTGCATGAGCTCTGACTGTGGGGAGACTCACTGTACAGTTTTTGTTTATGAGCAGTTTTCCACTTTTGTTGTAACAGCATGAGTGCATTGGTTTTCTGCTACCTAAAAGGAATCTCTGCATTACAAGCTATTTAATGTACTAGGGATTAAAAAGAAAAAACAGTAAAAGTCTCAGAAATAAAAGTCTCCTCTTTGCCATCTATCTCTGATTGGAGGATCAAGACCTAAGCTGAGTTGGAGGGATGCCTGATGGTGTGTCCTGCATTTACTTTATCTTAATAATGTGAAAACATGTTTTCCCTCAGTTGCTTTTGCCTGGAGCAGTTTCAGGTTTATTTTTCCCTCTCCTCTCTCCTTCTTGCCATTCTCTTCTCACTCTCTTTACACTGTTGAATTTTCCGAATTTTCTCTCAGATATATTTGAATTTTAAAATTTAGGATGCTAACATGGACTACAACTGGCAAGAAAGGGTATTTACTCATCCTCATGTTTGTTAATTACTGGCACTGAGCTCAGGATTACCTCTAAAGTTATCACAGCAAACCAGCTTAGATTCACTGCTGTTCAGTACTTGATTTCTTTATTGTGAAGTTGCAACAAAATACCAGATCTACTGAAATGAAAAGTCCACTATTTTGATGGATCAAACATTTAAGCTGGTACCTAATGCTGACTAACTCTGTACGTGCACAAATGCATTTGCCCAGGACCTTGAAATACCAGTTTACATGAGTGCCATGAAAGGCAGATGAGGGCAGCACAGCTGTGGGCAGCACAACATGCAAATATGGGCAGTTCATTTAGAAATCTGGCAATGATACTGTCCCAAACTCTACATCTACACGTGCTAAACCCAGACTGCAGATGCACCTCACCAGTGACTTAATCATGGGGGATTCTAACTCCAAAGCACCCAATATCACTCACTGCAGAAGTGAAAAATAGAAAATCTTAAGACCAGCTGAAAAGGCAATTTATTGCCCAAACCTGTTGTGGACATAAGAGGATAAGCTCTGGGAAGACCAGCAATAATAAGAAGAAGCAGTGTCATGGAAGGGAAGGAGGCAAGAATCAATAAAGATCTGAATTTTTCCAAGATCCAAATGAACTATAAAGTTTGATAAATATTTTTTTCTTTCAAAGATGGTTATCATGTCCTTAGAAATTTCTTTATTATGGTGTTTATAAGAGGAAGACTTGCTAAGCAACAGGCATTAGTTTGATACCAGCAGTGGATTGTTCAAAACCCTTGATAAAATTCTACCAACAAACTGAAAGAAAATTGGTGGTAATATCAGCTTCATCAGCAAACAACAAGATTTAATTTTTACTAACTTGTGTCTTCTTTCTGCTGCATTTGCAGCATTTTTATTTAGTTATAAAACAAATAGGTTCCTACTCTCTGACTCTCTGACTTTTTGAACAAATACCCTAATTTCATCAGAGATGGTCCACTTAAATGATCAGCAGAATAAAACCCACATTTTACAGGTGACTAAAAGAGTTTGACTTGCTTAGGCTAGCAAAATTAAGATTGAGTAGGCATATAGTTATTCTTCATGTAAATATAAAGGGAGAGTAGTTAGATGACATTGGAGGAGGAAAGTTATTTCAGCTGCGGAGAAAGGCTGGAATCATAACAAAGTTCTAAACTGACCATGAATAGATCTGGTCTGGGAATTAAATGAACCTATCACAGCAGTGAACCATATGAACAATGTTTTTTTTAGGGTAGAGGGACAAAATTACTTTTGCCAAGCCTTGTACATAACTCTTTATGATGTGATTGTTTCAAGAAGTGGACTGTGACCCAGAGGATCCCTCCTAGTCCTGTGTCCTGTGCTCCCACGATTAAGGATGAGAAGCTATGTGAGTATATTATTAAAGGGCTTATTCCTATGAAAAATAATCTGTTTTCAACTGAAATATTTGGGTCAAAACAGACAGCAAATGCATGATCATGTCTACTAACTCTCAATAAATGCAAACTACATATGAATAGCAATAGAACATATTAGAAAAATACTATTTTGTTGTGAAGCAGACATTTAATGATGAATTAAGATCTTAATATGTTAGAGTGCCATAAGTTGATCTTTTTTCTGTAGGTAAGTGGGCAGTGGGGTAGGTTTCTGACATTACTGTGTTATCAATGCCACTTGTTAAGCCCTTGATCTCACACTTGGAATTTCATTTTGCTGCCTCATATATTGTACCAAATTTTTCCCTAGTTTAACTTTGCTCAAGTTATTAGAGTTATATCAGGCATGAATTTGGAGTAGTGATATAAAAGATTCATGAGATTAAAACTATGATTTATATTAAACTAATAATTTATGGTTCTTGAGCACCTTTCGGATGAATATCACAGAATGCTTTAAAACATTCATGAATCAAGCTTGGCACCACTGCAGAGCTGAGAAGTGTTATCTCTACGTTGCAGATGAGGGAAGTAAAGTGAAATTAAGAAAGTCACCCAACATCACCAGGTGCTGGAGGAAGCGGCGCTGGAACAGGAGCCGGGCAGATGCTGCTGCACTGGATTAATGTGCACGATATCTGTACACACATCAAGCAGTACAGACTCAGCCTGGAGAACTGTGGGTTTCTGAGTACTGATTTAGCCAGTGAGTTCCATAAATTCTCATAATGTCTCCAAGAATTTAATTTTTTTTTTTATATAGTTCATTTTAATTAAAGAAGAAGCCCACACACTCCTCTAACTGAGGGATTTCTAAAATCTGTGGAGGGTGGTATTCCCTACTATCAATACATCTGAAGAGACTCATCATAGTATAAAATACTCCTCCTAAATCTGAATGAGTTTTCTGGGACTGATTCTGCTGTTGAACAGGAAAGGTGGTTTTTTCACACCAGTACTGCTACCAGAATTTTTTGTTCCTAAAAGCAGATATGTGGGGCTTTTGGGTGCTTTGGAAGAGATACCGGGAGAGTCAAAAATGTCATCTGGTGGCTGACACCAGCCCCACTGCTTCAATATACTCAAAGCAAGGATAATTTAGCAACAACTGTAAGGTGTGGTCCTTCCATCCCATTTTATACACCCTCTTACTGATCTTATCTCTTTGCAGTGCACAAAGCATGCTGGTTTGTTTCTTTTTTTTTTTTTAAGTATTAGTAGGGCATAACATAATGTTAGTCTTTAAGATAAATTATTTCAACTTTAAATTGAGGGGGTTCCAGTCAGGCATAGGCAGCTAATTAGCACCTATGTTTTGAGCACATAGTGAACTAGTTCTCTTAAATTAAGTGCCAAGATTCCCTCCATGTTCAATAGGGAGAGAAAAATGCCTAGAAAAGCAACTCCAGAGGGAGGATCTGCCTGCCTAATTTAGGCTGTCCCTCCGGAGGCTCTCAAAGGCACCTCGCTTTCCCCCTGGCTATATATGGAATTTATCTTAGAAGGACTGGTTCAAGAGGCACCTAAAATTTAGGTGTAACGAGCTACCCAAGTTTGCTGGATTGGATTTTGTATTGGTTCCACTTTCTACTGAGGCTGATTGAATTACTCATGGCAGTAAGTTAGGAAGCCTCAAACTACTACTAGGATAGGAAGAAACAAGTCAATTGCTTTCCACTGCCTGGCCCTTTCTGAAAACTGATAAATGGGAACCACAACCAGAAACAAAGGTTATTGTTCTCTGGAGCGTAACTGGAAGTACTGATCTGACAGTTGAGTCCCTATATCATTATCTTGGCAGAATTAGAACTGGAAGACCTTGTTTTCTGCTCACCTGAAATCACACAGGCCAAGTCACCCCCGAGGGCTTCATGCAAACAGCTGTCAGGGTTTGTGTGAACTCAGAGAAGCTGTGAGAGAATTGCTGTGGACACTGCACTGGATATTTAAATTCACATGCCAGTTGTGTTGTTTAAAATCTGTGCTTGATGTCCAAGTCAGTAAATAATAATGTGTCTGTTGCATCCTCATAAAGAGCAGTTGAACTGCTGGGTGACAACTCTTGCTGTGATCCCTGTGTCACAGAAACATCCTACCTGTGTTTCTAAGTGCTGACAAGTTATGGTATTTTGTTGCAACGTAAAACTAAATATCTCTCAATTCAATATCTCCTTCCCTCTGTTCATCCTGGTTTGGCTAAAGGAAACTTAACATGGGAGTTGTGTCTGGCTCCTGCATTTTGGCCTGGTTCCAGCAAAGCACTTAAGTGTGCTCAGTAGAGCTCAAGGTTAAGCGTGTGCTTAACTATCCTGCTGGATCAGAGCCATGGGAGAAAAGGAGAAAAGTTGCTCTTGTCATATTTTGACTGTGACTGACAGTTTGACCTTTACTAGTCATACAAAAATGTGATTTGTTGTAAATCTATTGCATTAATGCCTGCATGCTCCATGCACTTTGAAGTTAAAGGAAGCTGTTTTCTAAAACAGATTGCCTTCACCTCCTGGGTGTTAGAAGATTTTACTTATTTATTTTCCCTCACTTGGTTATGCATTGTCTTTGTGGTGTTACCTTGTGCCTTGTGTTTTAGCCTCTCCCCTTTCCCCTGTCGCTGTCTGGACTGGAGAACTGCTCTACAACAGTGATCAAAGACAACGTTAACTCATTGTCATAGATGTTTACAGATCCTTGCAAGTAATGTAGTCACTAAGAAGTTACAGAGCATTCCTTTAAATAAATGATTTCTTATAGAGGTACCTAGTCTGTGCTCCTAAAATAGCCTGATAGTTAATGGAGGGATTAACAAATTTGACGTGGAAGCTGAGTAAACACAGGTTGGAATAGTCTTGTAGAACAGGAAGGATACAGAATCCAAAGTAATCTGTTGAGAAAGCCCTGGAAAAACCTATATTGAGGGGGGAGGCACAAGTGTTATGATTGTATCTACAGGGAACTCTTCATACTAGATTCTGGCTTCTCTATCATTCACTTAAAATTACTTTTTGTGTAGTAACTTCAGCTGAAGAGAAAGCTTGACTTTGAACCCACAGTTCTCAAATGCTCTTAAATAAGGTGAAGAGGACAGAAACTAGAGAAGTGCTGCTTCCCTCACATTGCAGGTCATGTATTTCTAGTCTTAGAGCATCTCTAGGAGCAACTCTGATCTTTGCTTACAAAATATTATTAAATTATTTAATATTTTTCTCTAGGTCAAAGTAAAGAAGACTGACAGCATATAGAACTGAGGAGGAGGTACAAGTTCTTTGTGAAGATGGGAGAACTGAAGACATCAAATATAGCATGGATTCTGGCAGAATTTAGTTATTGTAAAACTTGTGCCATTCCTGCTGATCTTCAACTGTGTTAAAAATGCCATTTTTTCACTTTCCATTCAAAAAATTTCATCTTTTACCATACCCTTGCTGTATCTTTACATGTAGGCTGTAATCACTTCAAAATCACACAGATTTTTCCTGTCCTTTCCGTGTTTTTTTCTTTTCAAACAAAGTTCTGTAGCATAACTACAGTAAGGCTGTGGATTGGTTACTATGGCCAGGTGTAGGAATCAAGTCGTAAGTCCTTGTTATTATATGGCCTTTCCTTGTAGGGATCTGTGTTGGTGTGTGTGGCTGCTTTGGAATGTTTTTCGTAGATTGAAGAGCTTGAAATTCATAAGTTGTTTGTGAATTGCAACTCAGTAGAACAGTTTCACTGTAAAAACAGCGAGTTCAATGAATCCAGAACTGTAGTACATGATTTGCAACTCTTTAACAGGACGGTATATTCTTACTTAGAGAATGCATGAATGAGGAGCCAACAAGTTTCTGAAAACTCCTGTTATTTCATGTAAAAATCAGAGTTAAACTGGCATATTATGTGATTCACATACACACAAAAAAGTTTGTTCAATCTTTCTATCCTTAAGGAATAGTAAGGCATTTTACAATGTATGAGAGAATATAGTTAATTTTTTTACTTTATTAAAAAAATGACACCATCGATTCCCATGGTAATTTCAAATTAAAGCTGTTATTTCATGGAAAAATGTATTTAATCTATGTGACAGAGAAATCTGTATTACTTTAGGCAAGCAGCCAATTTATGACTTTTAAGCATATTGTCAAGGCAATTTTATTGTACTCATGAGAATATTTGTGCTGAAATTATGCATACTGCCCTAAAAGCAATAAGTGTGGAGCAATATTTAACTTAGAGGTAAAGAACCAATTAATATTTGTACTGCTAAATGTGCATTTTTTTTGCTCTTCATGTATTTACCCTGCTTTAATAATAGATGAAAATGACTTATCAGTAGGATTTATGAAGTGTCTCCAGATGAACTACTAGAAAATTTTATAATAAATCCAATGAGAGAGATTTGAGATGTATGGAAAGTACTGCTCATGAATTTATCACGAATCCTTTAAAAAAATAAAAAAATAGGATCTCAGGTCTAGTTCTCTTAAGATCAGTGTGGAAATTGCCACTGCTCTCAGAGGACAAATTGGAATGTGCAGTGAATTATTGTAGTCCAAACTTAGATAATGACAATAATTGAAAGGCTCTATTATTGCCCTTTTTTACATTAATGTGTTTCAGCCAGTAAAAATGGAGTGAGTTCTGGTTATCTATAAAAGAGAATGGAAGCTAATTACATTCCCTGTAACATCCCACCATTCTGTTATAATGTTATTTAGTAAACATCTACAGCGTGGGCTGGAAGTCAAAGCAAGTCTAATACTAAGAAGCTTAGAAAGAACATGATTGATTCAAATGGGACCGTCGACTTTATATGGAAAACTGTGATTATGCAATAAAATTCATGTAGTGAGTCCTTGATACACACACCAGAAAATCTCCTAACAACACTGGGAGCTGAATATTAGCTATTTTTAGTCTGTTTCTTTTATAAAATTAAATTGAAGCATTTGGAAAATCTTCTGTCAGACACTAAAAAAACCCCAAACAAACCCACAAAAAGTCCCAGAACAAACAAAAAAGCCCAACAAAGCAAGCAAAAAAAGTAAACCCAACCCAAAACATACCATCACCATAAAAATAAAATAAAATAAATAAATAAAAGCACATGAAAACACGAACAACAAAACAGTGGCACTCAGGCAGTGAAAATGTTTGAGCATTTTATTCATAAGCCCTGGAGCAAACATAAATCTGCTTAGATCAACTAATGGCATGCAAATGAAGTTCACTTAAAAAAAAATAATAGTTCTTACTCTGAATACTAAGTAATACCTCATAAAGAGACTATAAAAAAGTCTTAAGCATCTGGTGGAGTTAATTGGGGAGTACTCATGAAACATATCTCTTTTTCTGACATGTGCTGTAGCCTGCATTTTTCACAGGAGAGGATGAATTTCAGCATGTTTCTTATAATGTTACTTCAGCCTTGTAAATTGCTTTTTTCCAACTGAAATTCTAAACCCTTAGTGTTCTGTAAGTTAACTTTTTGAGTGGTCGAGATTAAAACTGTGCTCTGAGAAA
Source organism: Platyrinchus mystaceus (assembly GCA_035041135.1). Classification (NCBI taxonomy): domain Eukaryota; kingdom Metazoa; phylum Chordata; class Aves; order Passeriformes; family Tyrannidae; genus Platyrinchus; species Platyrinchus mystaceus. Next base: position 7,020,490 of record JAWWLV010000011.1, read on the forward strand.
TGTCTGTGCAGGTCCTGTAAATACTAAGTAGGCAGCTCCTATATTTTTTGGTTATAAGCAGAAGTGGGGAATAGCTTTCAAGATATACTTTGCATTTCTTTTTTCTGTTGGTGAATATTTCATGGACTCCCATTTCTGCTCCGTGTAAGTCCATTCGTATATTTGCCACAGGATTGTCAGGGACATGAATCCCCACCTGCAGGTCTTTTTTCTGTTATCTTTACAGAGATCCTACCAAGAGTAGCTTCCCAATTTGTGTACTCTAACGAGAAATCTAAATTAGGTGTGATGAATCTGGGACAAATAACACTTGTGACACTGTGAGATTTGTTTATTTAAAATCAGTCTGGCAAAGCATTTAACCATGGACTTTTTTACTACTCAATAAAGTAGTTAATCATATTTTAAAGTATAAGTCTGGATCGAAGTGTGTTATTGAATCAGATCCTTTGAAGTTCACTGACCTGTAGTAAATTGGGAATTTCGTAGATGGCTGTACAATTAAACTTTGACTTCAGAGGGTATTTAGGTTTAAGTTTCTCATTAGAAAGTAATTTTGAACTGAGTTTTTTTCCTCCTGACAAATGGAAAAAAGCTGTGAAGTGGTTAAACAAAAATCTTATTTTACAATTAAAATAAAATTCTTATGCATGATTTTTCTCATTTATTTCTCTGCTTCAATTAGAAGTATATTGATTCATAGCAGCATGGTCAGCTAATATTTGAATCTTCAATAAAATTTCTTTCACATTTTCTAGGTTCTATCCATATGAAAAAAATATCTTTTTTTTTTTTTTTCATTTGTCCCAGTCTTCTGAATTATCTTTAAAAAGTTAAAGGGAGACAGAAACATGGATAGAGTTATGTTCTATAAAATCCTTTTAGTACTGAAAGCTCACTCTGTTGATGCTTAAGCATTAAGTTTGGCAACTCCTGAATCCTTTTTCACACAAATAAGTGTGAAGGAAGTGACTTTTATGGAAGGCAATTGAGACAGAATCACAAAAAATAGATACTGAAAGGCCTATTCAATTACCAAGAATTACCTATTCAATTACCAATTACCCCTCTGCTTACTCTAGTGTACTCATTACTGCTGGAATGATGATTGAGATTCCCAGTTGCCATATATTGCCATGGCCCCCCTGGAGTCTGCCGTACTTTTTTGATTCATGTTATTTAAATATTTTCCTCCAGATCTGATGATATAAAACAATATCTGATTATATAAAAGAATTTGGGAATTGGAAACTTCATTTAAATTTAATTCTTGGTATTTATATAAAAAAGTCATATTTTACAAGCTGGGACTTGCTAGGAGCAGTACAATAAAATATGAACATTTATCTGCCTTGTTCTGTGTTGGATATGATTTAACATTTTCCAGAAGAAGAGAGCAAAGAGAAATATTTTAAAATACAAATTCAGGGCCCTACATACATTATCATTATCAAAAAGAGGATTGAGACTCTTTTTTGTATATCAGATTCCAGCTATGCTTCCTGCAGAATTTGCTCCCACAGTCAGATATGATTAATCCTCCATTTATAATGGATTTAGGAAATGGGAGATTTTAGAAAAGCCAGTACTCCTCTATCTGGGCTTCATCCTTGCATTTTACTCTTAGGATTTTGCTTACCTCATTGTAAGGCTGGAGCAGCATGGATACCCAATGTATTTAATTACTTCCTAAGATAATAGACCTGCCTGCACTGGGTTTGGTGGTGGTGAGAACTTTCAAAAGACCAGGCTTTATTCTCATGACTCAGCTCAATCTGGCTTGAGAAGTCTGTAGCCAGTTTGGAACTGGAGTGTTTCACCCTGCGAGCAGCAACCACATCCATCTGTTTCATCATGTACAGACCAGAGACAAACACTTTGATGGTGATGATTAATGTAAATCACGATATAACAGAGTGATATTTTGCATGGGTGGTCTGAATGAGAGGTTTACACGGGCACACTGCACAGACAGCATCTCAAACCAACATTTCAGCCAGACAATTAGGGTACAAATGATGTATGCAACATGGTCATACGACTGCACAACACACATACATGATGCAGAGATGGCTATGGAAAATACTCACTTTTTCACTTGATTCTGTTTCCTTTTGGCTTCTGCACCCCTTTGGTGCATAGCAGGGAAGTAGGTATTTGTGTTTAGTGGAAGAAATTACACTGACTAACAGACACAAGCATTTTACTCATAAATTTATCATAGACTATTGCTGAGGAGACTGACAGACAGCCACTACAAATGGTGTGTTAAACATTTAATGAACCCAGGCTGAACTCCTGGCCCTGTTGAAGCCAATGGAAGTTTTGCATGTTAATTTTTTTGCGTGTTTAATTTTTTTTTTTTTGGGGGGGGGGCTGTGGAGGTTTAGAGGGGGCGGCATTCTATGTTTCTAATTGCTTTTTAATCACTCAGTAGAAAATTAGAAATGATGCCTTAAAGGGAGCATCTTTTTTCTTTGTGCAACTACTTCATAGACATTAGAGTTCACCACAAGCAAAATCTGGTGTTCAACAAAGGCTGAGGAGGAGGTGCCAGACCTGGTTTCCAAATTAGTAGATGGTATTTCTAGAATGTATATTAGTGCAGCACATCTGCGATGCTCTGAAAAAGAGGTACGTCCTGGTGTGTGTGCATCTTAAAAACTTTCTAAAAGTACAGTCATTGTTATCCTAAATCATGAAAGGAGTAAAACAGGGTTGTGGATTTTGTTTAAGGCTCTCACATAAAAACAACTTCCAGCAATTTCCATTAAACCTCCTGATGAGTAGGAAGTATTTGTGTGCAGTAAATATCAGCAGTAAACTAAATGCACTTGCTTGGGGAACAAATTCATGTACGTGAGCAACATAAAGGAATAAAATCCACTCTTGTAACGTGATGGCAGTGCTGTGATTTACAGTAGTGTTCAGTTATTGCCTTTAAGAAACTGATGGAACCACCAAATGGTTGGTGGTTATTCCAAGGCGTGAGTAAGGTTTAGTGTGAGGATGTTATGTCCTTCCTTCGACTGAAGTTGTAGAATGAAAGCAATGAGATGTGCAAATCATGTATTCTGATCCAGACCAGGAACAGAATCCCAGTGAGAACTTAGGAATGGGATCTGAGATATTGAAAACGATACTATTGTGCACTGGCTGTTTCTTATTTTGCATATGCATTGAATGTGAATATTTCGCATATGAGTTGCAAATGAGTATTTGTGGCATGAATATTAATGGCATGAATTAGAACCGTAATTTTAAGTCGGTTTAAAATAACTTTATGGTAACTGAAACTGGGGGGGTGGAGGAAACGCATTTCCGTTTAATTTTTCATGTGGGAACACCTAGCCCCCCGTTACTTTCCCCCGTCAGTGAAGCATTGGGATGGCCCTGGCGCGGGATGCTCAGCCAGCCTCGCTACGCGCCTCGCCTGGGGCGTGGGACTCGCGCAGCGCCCGCGGCCTCCTCAGAGCCCCGCGCTCCGCCCACCTGTGATGCCACAGTGAGGAGGGGCTTTTCTTCTGCAGACTCCTCCCTCGGAATCTCCTTCATCACCATGGCCACAGCCTTATCGGCCGCCCTAGCGCCTTTGCCCTACAACAGCGAAATCAACAATGGCTCCAGTCAGCAGCGAGCAGGAACCGCCGCCCCCCGCGCACACGCACCCCGAACCATCCCGGCGGGACACCGGCGGCGCCTGCGGCTGGAAGCGAAGCTTGGTTGTGAGCAGGATACACACACTGGTTAAAAATAAGCATAATAACAAATTATCTGTGAACCCGATAGTCAAGGAGGCGGTTGGGGTCTAACCGTGGTCTGGTGGCTCGTTAGAGTTGCCCCAATGAAGTCAACAGGAATCTGGCACTGTCCTGCTCAGGCAAGACCTGCTGGAAGTCCTCTGGTGGCAGGATAGGATCCCCACAGGAGTAAGGGCCGGAGGATCAGCCCCTTCATTTAATTTTAGTTACCCCCAAGTTTATATCCAAAACACCTGATTTTTTTAGTTTTTTTTTTTCCCCTCAAAAATAGCATCAAGATGATTTTGCAAATAAAGTACAGTTCCTTGTTGTTCACTGAGGCAAACTCTCCCTGAAATTTGAATGTATAATCTGGACCCACAGTGTTTATAGCTCTAGTAACATTTTAAAAAGCAATTTACATCATATAAACAGTCTGTGTTTTCGCTAAAAGAACATACGGAGCCAAATCCTGCCATCATAGACATTGCTACAGCTCTCCCCAAAATGATCATTGTTGTTGAACTTACTGCAAGGATTCCTTTTTAAAATTTCACTTTTCTTAAAATTCACTGAATATGGTGTAAATATTCAGGACAGAGTTAAGATATGCCAATATTATTTAATATATATTAGCCAAACAAAAAATGCACCAACGTTATGTGCCATACTCAGTTTGATGCTCCTCATTTTTATTTAATGAGGATACTTATCATCTTGAATTCGCATCGATTTCTTTCTTGATATTTCGTCTTATTTGATCTCCACCTCTTGCAAGTCACAGAGAAAGTTGGAGTGCACACATAAAGCATCACAGCAGAGCTGTGTTATGCCAGTGACCCTGGGCATGTCCTTGTTATTATACTTTAAAAGCTTCCATTGATTTCCATGGAAGTTATAACTGTGCAAAGACTGCAGGATCTGGCTCCATAAAAGAAGTATTTTACACTAGGCTTAAATATATCTAAATACTTAAAAGTCTATTAACAGAAGGGGTTCTTTACTACAACATGATATACAAGAATTACTTTCACTAGCAGTGTATTCTGTGTCAAATAACCCCCTGGTATTGCTTATACTGAACTACACAATATTTCAGAAACATTTCATCCATTGCAGGTAAAACCATTATGTACTATTGAAGGTTCTAAACAGACTTTATTAATTGTCAGGTCAATATTAGATTAGCTTGCTTGTGCAACACATCACAGGTACCCTACAGAGAGTTCTTTGCATGCTGCAAGAAATTCTCAGAGCAGAAGTGTCACAAATGATAAGCATGCTGGATTTGTGATGCCTTTGATATCCAAAGAACTGCAAAGTCATTGTAAAATGAAATACATTAAATTCAAGGAGAATTACTTCTAATTGGTAAGCATATCAAAGGTTCTTGGCCAATTACGTGTTTGTTCATGATTCATATGACATATTCCAGGTCTATGAAGCTCGTTTCCAGTATGACACATGAGCTATCGTCAGCTTGCACTAACAGCATGCTACTGGATCTTTACAAAATGTAGTCCTTTTGTGCTGAGTGATAGAACAAAATAGTTTATCAGCTAGAGAGGATGCATTGGAAAGCATGCAGTGCTTTTTATTTCTTGCAGAGTAAAAACCCACCAAAGCAAAGGTCAGGTCACTTTTTTGAAGACAGAGCCACTTTTTCTTCAAGGTTTCACCTACTGCCTGAAAAGAGTCATGATACTGGTATTAGTGCCTGCTGTTAATCTTTCGTACACGTAGCTGCAAAACCCTGGGGGTGGTTGACAACATATATAAAATCTGTCTCATCAGTTTAAAGTGGGTATGGGACAATGGGGAATGGATACCTCTGTGCTTTTTTTATGTACAGACTTTGTATATTTGCCAGTCAAAGCAAGTGGTTCATGTTACCTTATTTTTTTTTGTTTGCTAGATCTTTCTTTTAACTTTCCTTAAAGATTTCATGTAAGGTTGACTTATTTCTGGCTACTCAAACGTGATTTTGAAACTAGAACTCAGTAGCAATTTCCTGGATACCAAAGAGAAAGCCAATGCAGTGGAACAGCTTCAGTTCTCAGACTCTGCTGGAGACATACACAGGTGACCAATTCATTGGAAATTGCAGTTTTTTATTCTGGTGGTATGGATATTGTTGTCCGATGTAAGGTATGTAAGCTGGAAAATTTTGGTCTCTATTCACTGTAGTGAACACTATGCAGTCAATCCTTTCCTATGAAGTGATTAGGCAGAAGAATTGGAGAGCAATAAAACCAGTTTTTCTATGGTCAGGACAACCTTGTTATTGCTGTGAACTGCAGTTGAAATGAGAACCTCCAGCACATTTATTGCAATAATCATTGAAGAATTATTATTTTTTAAGGTGTTATTTACTTGGCCTCCTTCAATATTAAGTGCTGTTTCTTAGCAAGCAAAAACTCTGTATTAATTTATCTGGTACAGTAGTTTATTGCTCAAACACTGTAATTCTGTAACAGCTAATTTTACACTTGCCAGGACTTTAAAATGAAAAGTTTCTCAATAGTGGAGATTTGCAAGGTGAGTTACTTTCTCATGTAAAAATCAATGTAATAACTTAGTAAATAAATTTTGTAATTTCCTATTTGTTTGAAATATATAGGTGGAAAAAACTGTGATGCAGAACATGACAACCCATGTACAAATCAAGACAAATGTGAATTGATGAAGGAAAAAGTATATTATTGGTTTAATGGAACACACTTCTTGAGAAAAACTGAGAAACATGCCAGTATTTCATTATTTGATACAATAAAAAAATGCAACAGTTCCTTTAGGTGATATCTCCAAAGTAAAATAAGGAGTAGAGTTCAGAGTATTCCCTTGATGCTAAGTATTTATAAGAGAATTGGTTTCAAAACTTAATAACAATTTCTCTAGGTTTATCCTTTGGGATCAGATAATGGATAGGAATAGACGTTTCCAAAGGAGTATGGTGATTTAGTGGGATTTTTTGAGGAAATATTTTATTTTTTGGCAGCTGCTGTTTCTGAATAGTTCCAAACTAAATTTTGTACAAGTCACACTATTTAGATGTGGTTCTTAGCAGTGAGTATTTAATTAAATATGAATGACAAAGCTTTTCTCTTTTAAATATATGGGACCAGCAAATCACCTTCAGGTCATAACAGGCAGATCGGTAAGAATGAACACATGGTCAGACTTGAAATGTTACTATATAGTGAAATACTGTATAATTCCCTAATTATTTTCTTCATAACTGTGATTTGCAAATTTGTTCTTCTATATGAAAAGCCAATAGCTTTGTATATATAGCTTTGTAAATGTTTAACATTTTGACAACAGTATTTAAATGTAATCATTAATTGCAGAAATTCTTCGTCAACATCTAGGCAATGAAAGGATTTTTATCTAAATCTATATAATTGTTAGCAGTTTGCTTTTGACAAATATTAAGATACTTGAGTCTCAAACTCACTTTTCAGGAACATTTATACCACTTATTCTTGTGAGAAAGTGGACAGAAAGAAATGGAGTGATTAGATTTTTCGTCTTTAAAAGAACTATGTATACATGGAGAAAGAAATTCTTTCTTTGTATAGACCTGTGCTGTTCCATTTATTTTCCAAAGATTCTACCAAGGTGTTTCAGCTTTAATTGACACACTACAATGCACCACTATTCTCTGAGCCATTGGAAATCATCTCAACATGAGCATGTCTGAATTTAAGCTTTTGTAAAATAGAATTTTCAAGACAGCTTTCCTTGTAAAGGAATTTGATATAAAAAGGTGTTCTGCAGACAGTGCTGATACAGGTATGACAGAATTACTGATTTCATGCAGCATCTCTCCTTTCTAGTTGAGGATAAATGAAGTAACACCTTGTTGTTTATGAATATAATGAATATAATGCCATATAATTTATTAATATGATGCCGAAAAAAGTGACTATCTATCCTGAACTTTCCCATTGGGCAATTGAATGGTAGTGTTTAAAAATAAAAAAAAAAAACGACAAAACTCACCAGTCCAGCATATCTTAAAGTATCAATCTGCTCTTTAAATATCTTTAATATGTTGGGAAGGTTTTTATAAAACAAACTTTACAAAAGTTTAGTGATAACTTTAAGTTTTAGTAGCTGTCATCCCCCTGTGTTGGGAGAAAGAACAGACAGAGCTGCCGTACGTGTTGAATTTGGGAGCCTTGGCTGCTCTCCAGATCTCCCAGCAGCTGATGTATTAGACTTACAGTACCAATTAAGCAGCCTGTTTAAAATGGGTTTATGCTCCACAAATCTTTGTGGTTTGTGCAATTTAAAAATAACAAATGATGGGACGAACTTGGCTTTACTGCTTCAAATTATGCAATGCTAAGATTTTTACCTCTCAAAACGAGCATACACAGCTATGCCATGGCTCCATGAGGGTTCAAATGTCCACAATACAACAGTGAGCTCTTGATTTCATGTAGGATCTGTTTATTACTTCATATTTTTCCCTTATCAGGCTTTTCTATTCATGTTTTCTCCATATATCTTTCTTTTCATCTATACTTTTCTGCTGTTTTCTAGTGATGTTTAACCTTATATATAATTAAAAACAGCAAGAAAACATATAGTGAGGCAGTTCTATGAACCAATACAAGATCGATATTTAAACAGAAAATTCTGCTTCATCAAAGCTCTTGGTAGTTTTTTATTGTGAGCTTAATAAAGTGAGGTACATATTTAAGGTATATGGGAACATAATCCCTTCAGGCAGTGCTCTGTTGACTGTGGTGAGGAGACACTGGAACAAGCTCTATGTCCTGAACTGGAAGCGGTACTGTCAGGGACAGCTTTCAGGACCTGAGCTAGCATTTCCATATTATACTTGTAAGCTTTGGAACCTCAAACCAAGCTTTCTGTTAGCAATGATCCAAGCTCTTTTGACTCACAACCTTTAGTAGTTCATTCTTATAAGATTAGGATGAAATACAGACAGTGTTGGCTACAGAGGAGGAAGCAGATATAGGAAGGCGTGCCCAAGAAGCAATTTACAATAAAGCAGCTAAATCCATATTGGCTGAGTTCAAAGTGTGCTACTCCTCTTTTATTCCTTTTTTTTTTTCATTCTTATGCTGATGGAATAACAGATTTCAGTATTTAAAATCTAATCTGATCTTATCCTATAGTTACAATTGTATGAGAGTTTGAAGATCATTTAAGATCATTTAAAAGGGAAGACTTTACTGCATACAAGAAAATTGACAAAGAAAGAAACGAGCTGATAAAAGGTAATCAGCATAAACATCCACATTTACCCTCATTGGGTAGTGTCTTGTGTCCATTTAAATGTCAATACTGTAGTTAAATTACATTCCAGCTTAAGAAGCATTTGCATTGAAATGGCACTGCAAGTTTTCTGTTTATTGACTGTCAGTAACTGTTGCATTATGTGTGCTCTCTTAAAAAGTGTCTCATTCTGGAGCCTGTAGATTCATTCTGAAGGCCAAGTGGGACAACTTCCAAAACATCTCTGGTGGAAGCTCTACAAGACCTATTTTGCCTTTAAGAACTTGTGCAAACTTATTGTACTTAATGCATCTGAACACAAATTATGAACTGGAAATTAATACACAATTCTGTCAAATCTCACTCATTCTCCATAAACTTGTCTGATTTCTTAAGGCTAATAGGAGCAGTAGGATGTGAAACTGTTGTTCTTCCCTCTTAAGACAAATTTTTTTATTTGGAGTTCATGTTTTGAGCAAGATAACACTCTGGAATGTTGGAACAATAATGATGATCTAAGTGTAAACAGTAAATCCAGACTGGAATATAGAGCAAAGTTGGTAAGAAGAGGGAGGTCTGGGACACAACTAGCTGCTTAAAGGTTGTTTAAGGTTCTGGTCCTTTTCTGAAGGAGTTATACAATATATCTGCTTGTGACGGAAGACTTGGATGAGAGGTTTTGCACTCCTTTCTTTCTGTGTGTCATCTTCTAATAAGACCATTGTGAATATGTAGGAACTATTTTTTTGGCTCTGATTTGATTGACTTCTTGGCAATTTGGAACTTCATTATCAAAGGGGTGAGTCCTTTGGCTGCACAATGGTATATGACTTGAAAAATTTTAGGGAGTAGCTGCAGAATTTCTTTCATCTCTGCTTAGTCAGTGCCAGGGAACTTTGCAAAATCATTTGATTTAGCAACTGGCAATTTCAAATTTGTTTGGTAGTCTTCAGCAGAGAGTTAATACCAAAGTATTTTTTCTCCCATAATTTGGATTCATTTTATGTTGACTTCAGTATTATGAGCCCCAGGCGTAACATACACATTACAGAATAGTTGCTATTAATTGCTATGTTGCTATGCTAATGCATGTACTGAATTAGAATAAGACATTCCTCTAGTATTAGTCCGAGTGAAATTCAAGGAGTTCAGATCACTTTGAAAACAAACAATTGGTGACTAATGTACTGTCTGTTGCTTAAATGTGTGTTTACTGCAGTCATATTGTGTGAATGATGAGTTTCGCTCAGTCACTTCCTCCCAGCACGTGATTTATTGTTCTTTGAAGTGGTAGGGGCTTCTCACCTCCTGCTACACAATTTTTATGGTTCTGTTTCATCAAACGCTCAGAGAACACTGACTAAGTCTGCAGTCTGTTTAGGAAGAACAACGAAAATAAACTGAGAGGTGGTGGTATTTTATGTGGAAAAATCAGAGGCTTCCCAATTCCCTCTTACTTAGGAGAATGGTCTGCAGAATATAGAACATTGTTCTGATTTAACTGATGATTACAAGACATCTGTTTCTGAGCCTGTCTTATAGAAACTGTTTTATAGATGTAGCAAAGGGTAACCCTCAGTGAAATTAATAGCTGTGTTTATTTAACCTCAGATAATGGCTTGAGCTTCAAAGCTTGAGATAAACATTTAACTTTTTGCATGCTCGTCACAGAGGTTTATAGATGTTGGGAATCTTGCCTTTGACAGTTTTGCTTGGATTTGCTTTTTTATTATCTCTGCCTTTAACTCTGCTGCTGTTAGAGAGGTTCCTGTACTCTCAGTTCTGTTGTCCTAAGAGTCAAACCACTAAGTTACTGGTATTAATATAACAAAGGCAGTGTTGACTAGAGAAAAATGTGGATTGAGTCATGGCACAGCTTAAAAGTTCCCGCTTATTTACAACAAAGGAAAAAACCAAACAAGCAGGGATTCAGCTCTTTCCAGAAGCTGTTGTGCCTTAACTGATGTGTCTTGATATCACTAACATTCCCTAAAAATAAAATGCATAGATGTGGCAACATAGAACTGTTTTGGCCTCATGTAAAAGGCAATCTCCAAGTACCTGGTAGCAGCCTGTCCTCAATCTCAGAGAAAAAAGTGGATGATCTCTGTGATGAGGTCAGTCTGTGTGTTGGTTCTCTTCTTTTATTACTTCATTTGGGACCAATGAGACTCAAAAAAGTGTATGGTGATACTTTGAAGTATGAGTAACAGGCAGCTAGAAGTATAACAGTGTCTAGAATATCATGCAATTTCTTTCTTTAAAAGAAAGTGATGCAAGTTCCTATGTAAAACTGGTATAATCTGTGCTCTTCCTGCCTGGAACATAGAAGAAAATCTGTATTTTTTCCAGTATTTGCAGACTTTGTTGTTCTTGTTCCAGAGATCATTATAAAACCATTCACTTCACAGTTGTAAACCTTTGTAGCCAAAAAAGGAATTAGGTCCCATTAGCCCAATATTTTCTATCTCAAGATTGGGCAGAGACTCATCTGACATTTAGAACGAGAAAAAGAGAGGCAAAGAAATAAATGTAATTTAAAAGATAAAGAAATCTCTTACAGAGCTAGAAGAAGGCTCTGCATGCATACTAATCTGATCTTATCCTATAGTTACAATTGCATGAGAGTTTGAAGATAATTTAAGTGCTAAAACTGTGGTTTTCTGCAGAGAAAAGAACTGACACACCTGTAATGAATACAACAGAATTTTTTATCAAAACTGTTGGAGGGACATAACTGTTGTCTGTTGCTTCCTCTGGCTTTTGCATTACCAAATTAAGAGTCCACATTGCTTACTGTCATGCTAAAGATGGTTTTTACTCTTTTTCTGAAAGCCCTTAAGGAAGATACTGCTTAGCAAAGATGAAATGATGTTGACTAAGGGTGACTGGTCAGATGACCTGTTATTTCCCAATCACATAAAATTCTGCATACTATTTTGAAAAATAGGATATGTATTTAAGTAAATGAATTGTTGTACATCTCTTGCTAGGTACCTAATCTCGGAACCACTTTAGAATTGTATTAGTTCTAAAATTACTTATTTTGATTGTTCTGATTTTGTTTGTGAAGGAAAACAGCTTGGACATCAAAGACAGTATGTAATGCATTGTCATCACTATTAACTCGCATTGAAGATTAGGATGAAAATCTCAGGATTTGAGTTCTATAAGTCTGGGGTAAACATTATGTGATCAAAATTCTTGTTCTCAGTTAATTCTTTCATACAGATTCTTTCATGATTTGTCTAGAACAATACAAGATTAAATTCTGTTTAGGATTTTTGTTTTTCTTTTGCTCATTTGTTAAACACCTTGCTCAAATCCTATCAAAAAGAATGGAAGTTTTTGTTAACATGAAATGCTAAAATATATTTAATCCTAACATATGTGATTCTGACATGTAAAAGGATAGAAAGATGGTGAGGCAGAGAATGGAAGGAACAAAAAAATAGCAAAGGGTAGACAGAGGGTTGTGATCTGGGTTTGTTTTGAAGCAGATGACTGTCACTTTCTCATCACCTGTGATAAGACCTGTACATGTTAAATATATCATACTAGATGATAGGTTTGAAAACAACAGATCAGGATAGTTTATAATTGAAAAATACCTTTAGGTCTTATTTTCTTGACCTATGCAAGTTCTCTCCAGTCTCCATTCTGAATGTTGCCAGGATAGATTTAGCCCTTTCTGCAATACAAGCATTTGTTTCCCACCATGATGTAAACATTTGATACCTTTGAATTTATTATTCAAGATAAAATCTGAGTCCTTTCTATAGTGAGCAGAGGCAGAGTAGGACTGTTATAGCACTTTAGTCATAAAGGGGCTTTATGCTGTATCCTTGACCCAATATTCATCCTGTCTTCTTGTTCTGTGTGTTCTTTGTAACAAAGGGTTCTGAATCTTAGTGTACTTACTTGCTAGAATAAAACTCTATTTTTAACATTGTATAGTAGAATGTGTTTACCCCCTTATTTTTATTCCCTAAAAAGAGTAGGTTGCTGCTTATCAGACAATGGCAATAGTAGATGAAGCATTGGAATAACAGTGTGACTGCAAAATAACTTCATGTCCCTGACCTGCAGATGGCCTCTAAATGCACTTTCAGCTTTAGAATGGTCTCATCTGAAATACTAAAGTATGTTAATACTGCAAAACCAGCATTAGCAGCATCATATAACCCATTTAGAGAGGATTATGCTACTGTCCCTTCATTTAGCCCCTTATTTATCACACAGTTTGGAAACCTTCAGGAAGCAAATTCTTAAAATTGAGGTATTATGAATGTGCTCTTAAAAGATATTCCTAATTCTCTGACGTGTGCTGTTAGTGTGGAGAATGGACTTTTCTACTCTAATATTGCAAGAATATTGTAATTACAAAAATGAAAATGGAGTGCATTAGTAGATAATTACTTCTAGATGTAATTTAAAGTTCACAATTGAACTCTTATCATGGAATCATAGGATAGTTTGAGTTGGAATAGACCTTAAAGACCATGGGTAGGGACACCTTCCACTGGACCAGGCTACTCAGAACCCCATCTGGCTTGATATTAACCTTTACTGTTTTGGTTAATTTTTTTAGCATAATGGACCACATCAGTTACATTTGTACAAATCTGCTCTTTTGTATATATTTGCAAATGTTCCGTATTCTTTTTGGTTTCAGTAGTTTTAATTTCATTGCTCTATCAATGACAGTGATTAACACTTGGCTTGTTCTACGAGCAGCTGAAAGCAACATCTCTATTTCTAACAGCACATCACTGATATCAGTTACACTCTACATTTTCTGCTTAAACAGGCATTCACCCTCTCCTATAGAAAGTTTTTTTACCTATTCTACTTATTTTTGCATGCTTATAAAGTAAAAAACATTTATTAAAGAAAAAAAAGAAAATTATGTACTTATTCACTCACTTTACACACATTTTTTAAAATGTATGCTTTAACATTATCTAATAATCTTAATAAAGGACACTATATTTTGCAGTCCATTTGTGCTTAGGTTGGCAGGTTCCTCATTAGAGAAGCAAGTTCTCTATTTTTGTTTCTGCAATTCAACAGTATCACAAAGTTCAGTTGTTAACTATCAGTTTGGGGATGGCTGCAAGTCTGCAGTATAACTAAAAAGTGGTGAGTCAACACTTCTCATAGCAGCTTAATTTGGTTGGTAAAGTAAAAATTTTGTTTAATAAAAACTCTGTGAGGATCTACAGCATGATATCTAAGACTAGGTAATAAAAGCAGCTCGTAAAGGGCAATGGCTCTTATGGAGAAATTGTTAATTCTCAAAACATCTTAATTAAGATTTCATATGTAAAAAAAATGTTAAATCATCAATTATGATTGCTGTGAAGCTTTCTTAGCTGTTACTTTCTTGGGATGCAAATTATACTACTTATATATCAAAACTGGCTTCTGGTACATGGAAAACCCCTTGGACGTGCAGTCTCACTAATTAGTGGATTGTGCCTCTTCATCTGGGATGTCAAATCCAGCACCAGTCTGTCCTGTGTAGTTAAAGCTAAACTAAATCTTTACCATACTTCAGGGAATAGTAACCTAACGCTGTGGAGGTTAAGTTGCCTGACAATAGCATGACAGCTATTGTCAGAAATATTTCTCCTCAGAGGTTCTATAAAAAAAAATAAATCTGCCTCAATCGTGTAGTGCAGTGCTGTGTGCTGCTTGTGTCCCTTCCACTAGAACAGTCATTTACCACAGACTGTTCTTGAACATCAAAATCAATCTCGATCAAGTGAAAGAGCAGGGATGAGTTAACCACTTTCTGAATTGCTTGCAGACAGCCTCAGTAAATGTGCTTATTATCAGAGAATTATCAGGCTCATGTCCGAGGGAAAGTGGTGCAGCAGCTCACTCATGTGCCACTTGCACCAAGGAATAGGCTGGGATGTGGCTATAAACACATGGAGGGGAACGGGTAGTTGTGGCAGCTCAGTGTGGTTGAGGTGGGTGTTAGGCCTGGGTGTACAGCACAAGTCGTGGAGTCTCAAATATATATGTCTCTATATGTATCTTCACTTTGTTTTCTGCTCACTCAGGAGAGCGACAGAGCCAGCACAGGGAAAGAAATATTAGTTTGCTGTTGTAGACCAGCAGTAATTCACTATATTGTCTCCTGGTGGATTTAGGAATAGAGAGTGGCCTTAGATAGCTCTTCTAGTGACAATGCTGTGACTGTCTGAAATCAGTCTATCAGTCAGCACTCTGAATTTTGTATTCACTGCTGCTCCATTTTGCTATGAAAATCTCATAAATAAGGAAGTCATGATCCCAAATTCACTCTTTCCCATTAAGCTTCAGACACTTCATATTAATGAAACCCCAGTGAAATGATATGAAAGATGGCATTGTCAACTCAGATCGTTAAAAATTACTTGAATAAATACACAGGCATATGCTTAGACTGGCAAAGACTGGAAGACTTTTTTTCAGCCCAGATAGCATGAGCATAATTGAGGAATAAAAGAAGCTGTCGCAGATGGTGATAGCAGTGAGAGGCCCAGTGACATGTGCTTCAACTCAAAGTTTGCTACAGGGGAGTTACTGAGGTAGGATAACACACCAGAGGAGCTGCCAAAATCTCAGGCTCCAAGAAATATGCTTATTAACTAATTAAAGTTGCATATTCATAAAGGGAGTCAATCGAATCCTGCCTTCCCATGGAGAGATGTTCTTGAGTGGCAAGTCAACTGAGAAATGTGTGTCTTTGTCCCAAGAGATCAGTGCCAGAGAGCATCCGGCAGAGATGAGGGAATGCGGATTTCCAAGAGCGAGGCAACCTGTGGTATTGGCATGGTGTAGGGTAAGGAAGAGTTACCAATAATTACGTAAAGCACATGGGAGGAGTGGAAAACACCAGTGCTTTCCTGTATGGGATGGTGTTATTTGGGCCATAGGGGAGCTGCTTTGTATGAAACTTTGACAAGCTGTGGTTGATCGAGAAGATGAACTAAGAGTGTCCACAGCTAGGCCAGGATTTTGGCTTCCCCATTTCTGTTCACACCTTAACATGAAGTGTCCATAGCAAAAAAAAAAAAAAAATTAAAGCAGCTGATTCATGGTCAGTGAAGTAGAAAGGATAACTTAGGGCTATGTTTAAGCACTGCTTTCTGAATTGCACTGTCCCCTCCTCAGCTACACTCATTTCATTAATAGAATAAGTTTTCTTTGGTCAGTAGCAGTGCCAATGGCTGAAGAGAGTTTGGCTGTGGTAGACTCAGAATTTATTCTTATACCTTAGGACATGAAAGACCATATTCTTTCAAATGTTACTGTTATCCTGAAAGTGTTGGAAAAACCTCCTCTCCTTTTCATGCCTCTGTTCTCTGACAAGTGGAGGACTAAATCCTCATGCACCTGCTGAGGCTGTTGCTATTTTCCCTAAAACATTTTTTTTGGTGTTGGCATTTTTGTCAAATGCTGACCTTTTATTTCTCTATTGTCTGTGACAACGTAGTTTAAATTTTACCTTTCAAGAGTAAGAACTCAACAACGTTATTAACTGTGCATTATTTCCCCCTATACAGGCTTTAAAATATATTTTTTGCACTCTGTAAATATCCTGACAATACCAGAGGCTGTGAATTTTTAGAAACTCTCTAAAAGATCTGCTTGTATATGTAAAAATATGCACGTTTCATAAATTAAGATAGCTGTATGCTATGAAATACATAGCATACATATGAAATAGCTGAGAGGAAAACAATTGTTAATTGAGTCATTGTCTTCTGTGCAAATGTGAGCTTTTTGAGAGTCAATGTAAACGAGACACACACAGTGAATAAAATACTTGCATTTTGTGATTCCTTTTGAAATTTCAGTCTGAATTTTCCTTGTTTATTTTTGAATCAAAGGCAATGTGCTCAACTGGTTTTCTGTGCAAAAGAGAAGGATCAAGAACAAGACAGGCTTTTGTTTGTCTTGTAGCTGCCTAATTTAGAACTATTTACAAGTGTGACTTGTTTATAACTATTTCAAGTTAGCCATTTAAGCCTAATGAGAAGCATTACGGATATCACCAGATCAGCAAATTATAGATGACATTTTAAATTGTTACAAATATTGTGGGAGCTAAGAGAAGGAGGACTTTCTTTCCAACATTTTGCAGTAAGACTTTTTGTACCATTAAGAAAGTGGCTTTAAATTTCTGGGCTGTGTGATACCGTGTGATACAGTAATTTTTAGTAGTTTCTAGCTTTTGAGGTTCTAGTATGCCTTGTGCTCACCTTAATTGACCTCATATATAGCAAATGTAAAGTTTTTCTTTTTTTTTTTTGTACATCACTTGTATCTCACAGGGAATATCCTCTAAGATATATATAGATACATTTTTTATAAATTAAAAAAGTTGGTTTGTGGCATTTGTATTATTTCGTTCACAAAGTGCTTTAGTGCTGCTCTTAAGTGAAGAGCATGTTTGCTGACAGCCTGACCCCTCAGCTCAGAGAAAATCAAGCTCTGATTGAGAGACTCACTTGCTCCCTACTCCTTCCTCATGAGATACATCCCCAAAAACCATTCTGCTGTTCATGTCATCATGTCAGTGCTTCACTTTTCCGGTGGGAGTTGGTGATGCTGAGTACTCCCACAGACAGGGATTTCAGCGGCCTGGCGAAGGGATCTCGACTGATCTGGAGAGGAATGTTTTATTTTGGGAAACTGCTGCCTTTCCTCTCCTGAGTTCACACTTCAGGTCATGTGTGATGTTGTGCAGAGGGGATTTCATGAATTTTCAGTTTGCGTCTCCCTTCGATGTCCTTGGGATTCTCTGCAGGCTTTACTCTTTTTTTGCTGTTACTTTTCTACTTTTTATAGTGCAGCCCAAAAGGCAGCAGAGCACCTGCTGTCACAGTAGTGTTCTATTGTATGTAATCATTCAACTTCAGATAATCACTGTTTCAAGGATGAGCTCTATAAAGTCCTCTAGGATATAATCTATAAAATAGTAATCTAGACCAGTTTTTGACCCTTAATTTTACTTTACTATATATATATCTTATATATGTTCAATCAAAAGGAAATTCATAATTTGATGGGTTTTTTTAATGATGCCTCTTCAGCATTTGCTCTGTTAGATGCACCTATTTTTAATGTGTTGGTCTTGCTGCTTCCAGGGATGAATTCCAAAGGAAAAAGTCGCATCTCCTTTCTCAATTGATCATTTTGTAAAAACTACCTGATGTTGGCAGCAAGTGGAATAAAAACAGCAGGACTAGAGGGATGTAAAGGAATTTCTGAATTTTATGGCCGGGTTCAGCACTCAACAGGAAATCTTTGCAATGCAGTTGTCAACTCTGTAGTAGAACAGAACAACTTCTGAGAGTTCAATGTTTTTCTCCCTGGCGTCCTGGTGGGTGAATGGATGTCAGAAAACACTTCTATAAAGGAGTATTAACTTCCTAAAAGTTTTTCAGAATTGTGAAGGCTGGAGGCTGTGTGTCAACACACTGGCTAGGAGGATGTCAGTGTGGAAGACAAATGGAAAGAAATCTGGGAATGTGGCACAAAGGGTAATGAATAAACACAGCTGTCCCACATCACTTTAAAGAGACAATATTTTTCCATAGTCAATTTTTTAAACTTGTTTCAGCTATTAATGTGAAATCATGAGACTACTTCTTGCAATAATCATATCTGTGGTCTTTCACTTTTTTCATGTATAAAATGATTGAAATAGAAGTGAAGAGCAACAAGAATCATACAGGTGCTTTGTCTCATCTTGGATGCTGGGAATTTATGCTGAAAAATAAGCTATAGAAAAATAATACCATTTTTCCTCCCAGAAATACAGAACAGTTATTAGCTTTTGTACTGTAGCAGTGCAATTACCAACTGGCAGTTATCAAAATGGCTAGAAGCCAGTCTAAAATTACAAATACTCCTATTGTAAGGTTTTATACTGCTGCCTATCCATGCTGGTACTGCTGTATTACAAGTCCCTAAGAACACGAATACGTTGTGTTCTGTAAGTATTTCCTAAAACCAAACTGTTGGTAGCTCACAGCAGGAAGAGATGATTTTGCATATCCTCTCTACCTTTATTAAAGTCTGAGTAATGCAATTACAAAACCAGGAACTATATCCTGGATTCTAGTTGAGGTTAACGTGTGACACTTGTATCAAGATAAAAGCTTGTCTAAGGTATAAATATAACAATCTGTTTTGACATGTATAAAGACTAAATCTCATACATTTAATTCCTAAATATAACACCCTATCTGTAGTCAGGGATGTGACGCAGACTAGCCCTGCTATCTGCCCTCAGAGCATTAACCTGGTGGCATTTAGGCAGTGGTTGCGGCTTGACAACGTAAGACGTTAAATGCACCCAATCCCATTGCCTCCTCCAGCTATAAGGGGTACTCACTAAATCCCATAAGCAGGAATTACATTTAGCAAAATAAGTCCTCCTTCTCTTGCTTTAATCAGTTGAGTTCCTGAATTAGAGGAAGCATTCAGAATCCATTAAAAATAAACATTGAAAGGCAGCCTAAAGTTTGCATTCAGTCAGCACAAAAACCATGTCTGATTGGGATTTCCAACTTTAGACTAAGCTTGGTTCCTAGCAGCAAATGAAGCTCCTAATTGTATTGTGTGAATGATGGGGAAATATCATAATGAAACATTTTGAATATTTAGAACTGGGAGAGCCTGGAGGTAGCCCCAGTCAGTGTGCACAGCTGCAGCAAGCCAGAGCCCCTGGATGGTAAATATTCCTTTTCACTTGTTCTTCACAAAGGTTTAAAAAAAAAAAAAAAAAAAAAAAAGAGTTGTTGATGAAATCCACAATCCTATTATCCATTTCACCACATCTCCCTGTTCCAAGTACCATGGGGGCATGGGGGTTAAGTATACTTGTCTATAAGTACTAGTTTCAGGAGAACAGAGAAGCTGTTGTGAGAAGTGCTGAGGTCAGACAGAAGAAGAGAGAACACAGATAATGGAAAATGTCAGAAGTAAAGAGAAGGAGAAGACTGATGAGATCATCAGCCCTCATGAAGTATGTCATGTCAAATGTGTTTGACATGAAGCAAGATAACAAGCATACACCATACAAACTTTCTCTGCTTATACATACAAATATCTGTAGCACATATTTTTTTTTTAATCATGTTTCATGGAATGGTTTGGGGTTGAAGGGATCTTAAAGATCATCCAGATCTGACTGAATCATGGGCAAGGGTGCCACCCAGTAGGTCAAGCTAGTCAGGGCCCTGTTCAAAGACTTGCAGGGATGAGGCATCCACAGCTTCTCTGTGCAACCTGTGCCAGGGCCTCACCAGCCTCCAAGAAAAGAATTTCCAGCACTCCCAAGTCCTTCTCTGCAGGGCTCCTCACAATGTTTGTGATTAAAAACTCAGGGAGGTGAAAAAACAGTTCTCCCTTGGACTTTGACAGCCTAAGCTTTCCAAAGAGTTTGCCATAGAACTTGTAGCACAGAGAGCTTGAAATACATGGGTGCAATCAAGAACCTACAGCAAGGGAAGCTCTGCAACTGTAGCTGTGTTATAAGTAATTCATCATGGCAGAGGCTTCTGCCTCCGTTTATCTGGTATGATGCTTTATAATAATGTATTTTTTAATAAGTAATAATTCTATTAAAATGGACAGGCAATTGACACATGCTGGTGCAATTTATATTTTGTCGCCTAGTCCACATGTTGTCTTTTTTAGTCTTTCTTATGTTATTTTTAATTGTATTGTTGGGTCTTCAGGGAGATAGATCTTCTGTGTTTGACAGTCTTATGAGACAAATGCAACTATATGAAGCTGTGCTCCATCAGGACCTTTTCAGGTGTATGTTTAGGACCATCCAAGAATTGTAATGGTTAAAGGTGTTTCTACAAGTTCTCTCAGCTCATTTTCAGTAGAAACTTTGCTGTGATTTGCTAAAGCTCCAATCCATCTTGTGCCCAGTCTTTGGCAGTTTCTGGACTACAAAGGTACCCAGACTTCCACTTTGAGACAGAAAGTTCAAATTGGTGGGAAACAGTGAAAACTGATTGTCTTAAACTCCTGAACCATACTGAATGAATATGACCTGCAGCAATCCTACAGCTTTGTATCTCCATGCATTGCTCATGGTTAGAAAACATTGAATTCAGCTGCTGCCTGCAAAAGACTTTCTATTCTGAGGCATAAAACTCTTCTGTAGGGATACATTAGCTGAACTTGTATATATAGCCTGTCAGAAGTCACAATCGAGATAATTAAGCTTTTAAAAATTTGTGAACTCGTATAATGAACTTCTTATACTGCTTAAATTAGTGAAAAGACTCAGTGAAGTGGGGCATTTAATTTTTGTAGAGTGAAATCTTTTTGAAACACCAGTTAGGAAGAAAAGTCAGCATCTGCAGAATCATGGCTATCAGAGTTTTAAAGCCCCTAACTATGGGATGGTCGTATTTCAACAACATGCACTCATTTGCAATTAATCACCTTATCCATCACTCTTTCTTGAATGTACACAAGGATGTAAACAGGTATGAAGACTTCAGCTGAAAAGCCACACTATTTGCAAAACTTTGCAGGATTCGTGCTGCCATGTTATTTTACCCATTGCATGTGTAAAATACCAAATAGACAAAAGCTTCACAGGGCACACAACCTTTCTTCTTGAAACTAAAGGTCTATCACATAATCAAACATGGAAGTAAAAATTCCAATAGGAACTGGAATTAAATCATTACCCTCTAGAGTGCTAAATCAGCCCTAAAAGTAGTCTGTGGAGGTTTAGTCTCTACAACTCTCCTCTTACAGTAGATTTCCAGCTCTCAGCATGCAGTCTGGCAGCAGTAAGTGTGCTGTGGCTGGGAGCAGCTGTTCATGATGGTATCCAGCAGCTGAAAAAACCCCAGGGAGAATGCCAGAAATTGAAGTTTTAAAATCTACTCCAGAAACTCCCCACCTTCCCCCGCCTTTCCCCCACTGCCCCTTAGAGGACAATTTACTGACAAAGATGAAAGTTAATTTTGGAGGAAAATAGAACAAATTAAAATGTAGAGATTTTTTGCTTTTTTTTTTCCTCCCCCTCTTTTTTTTTTTTCTCCTTTCTATGTTTATGCACTTCCTGAAACTAATCAGATGCCTTGGCACACCAGATTGTGTGGCCTTACATATGTTATAAATTCAGGATTCTCTTTCTGAAAGATGTGTGTGGTAGGATGTCTCCAGAGAATCTGCTTCACCTGGAAGGCCAGGTGCCTGTTCCTCCTAATTCTGTCCTGGTAATTTTTTAATATGCCTTTCTTGAAGCTAGTGGCTCCCAGGTGTTGTATATATCTGTGCCAGGAAAATGTACTTTTGTTGCAGTGTCTTTTAAACCAATTTGAAGTACTTGCCATCCTGTGTCCTCCTCTTGGAAAATGTAGATGGACTTTGACATTCATATAAAAGCTCGAGTGGGAGTGAACTGATGACAGAAGGGTTGAAGCTGGAGTTGCTCATAGGTGTGAGCAGCCCCTGTGTCTATGAGTAACCCTGAAAGACAACTGTGTGCTGTGCCCTGGCCATCTCATCACTCATATGGATTCTGGGAACATCTGTAGCCTTGTCTTCTGTACACCCTTCCTGGAGGAGCTGAGTTGGGAACACTCCAGGTACTAGTGCAAGCACCTGGAGCACAAATTATCTGTTTCTTTTTCCTGTCCTCCTGTCTCAGCCCACTTTATTTAACTATTATCTGGCTGCTACTACTGTGACTCGGGCTTTGTGTTGAATGGGGGAAGTTAAGGGCACCACAGTGTGGGGCTGGAATTGAGTCATTGGATGTGCTACTTTTAAGACACTGGTGGCTTCTCTAACTTTCTCAAGAGATTTCTTCAAAGGAATTATTAAATCTGTTTTGCTGCAGAGAGAGCTCTGGTCCCCAGATGCATGTTAAGGGTTTCATCTTCTTCAAAGTGTTGTACTTGGCGTGTGTCCAGAGAAAATGCAGCTAAAGAGGTGGCCCAGACAGCTCTGTCAGGGTGCAGCTTTCCACAGGGTTCCCTCTGAAAGTGTTTATAACCAATTTCATGAATATTGCTGATGGTGTAACAGCTATGGTTTGTAGGCACTAGTGACAAAAAATATTTGGGGTTAACTCAAATGCTATACTCTGGTCCTCATCTCCATTTTGAATCTGCTTTAATTTATTTGTACTAGAGGGAATAGATTATCTGTATCTGACTGTACCTGGCATTGGATCTTTGCATCATGCTTATTGGGTTCACATATAACTAAAAACATGGGGTATATTCTTAGCTATAGCAAAAATGTCTCAGTAAATGATGGAGTTATGGATTTTTCAAAACCAGCTTGCCCATTGATTTTATTTTGACTTTGCTGTATTGCTGTCATAAAAACAGTTTTTGAATAGCATTTTTTAATGGAGTACTAATAAAATCTGCAGGCAGTATCAGAAAGCCCATCAATCCTCTTGTCAGTGGGTCCCACAATACTGGCTGATTATGATTTTCTTTTTACTTGAGAGAATGCATTTCAGTGGAAGCACTCCAAACTTAAACCAACTTGAGAGTTTTAATTAAACATCTTTTGCACTTGTCTGCTGCTGTCTGTGTGTGGAAGGGTGGGATGACACAAATTCTCGGTTTCTTTAGCTGCGTTGTGGTGTCACTGAATGAAGCTTCCTCTTTGCCTACTGTGAGAAGGAAGACAAAGTAAAATACCCGTTCTTTTATTGTAACTCTTAATTTCTTCTCTCTGCGGGGTATATGGGAATTAGACCACCTGACAGGCAGGAAATCTCATATTTAGGAAGGTTGTTGTTAATGCTTGTCCCAGGAGCTGAATGCTTTCCCAGCTAAAGTCTATGACTAGATCTGTCACTGGATATCAAAAGAACAAAGGTTGTCAGTTCTGTTTGCACTTGTTATAAATTCACATACTTTCTATGTGCTATGAAGGATATGACAGTATAGGACTCTGTATATGATTATGTTCTGCAGATTTTTAGATTCCTTTTGTATTACATAAATCCAGATACCTACTTTGGTGGAGCTAAGGATTTGCATCAGATGATCTCCAGAAGCCTATTCTGAACTAAATTATTATATGATTCTATTTCCTTATCCTGATTTAATCTTTACTTCCTTATCCTGATTTAATCTTTACTTCCTTATCCTGATTTAATCTTTACTTCCTTTTAAGTGAAGAAGTGAAGAAGTTTTACAAGTAGCAGACCTGAGGTGAGGGAGCACAGCCACTCAAGGTGGATTCCTGCCTGTGAGTCATTCAGTACCTGGGTAGGAACTGAGGGACAGGGTTTATGAAGTTGTCTGAGGTTCTTGTTCTGCAGATGCCATCTGGCAAACGACTTTCTTCCAAATAGTGGGAGTATTTAATCTCTGATGTGTCATATAAAGCACGTACTGCGTGATAATCCTGAAAACATTTACTGCAGCACACTGGGTCCTGACTCAGGGAAAAGCAGCCGTGAAGGAATGTGAATGAGCTGGGAATATGAAAACACTCAAACTGATAGAGTGAATAATTAGTTATCTGAACAGGGAGAGTGTGAAAACCCATCCCTCTTACTGATCTTGAATGCAAATACCGAGTGTTCAGCACAGGGAGGTGGGAGCCCAACTGTGCTGTCACGATTGTCCCTCTTCTTGTTCACCCTCCTGCTCTGGTCAGGGTATTTTTGGTCCAGAGCAGGAAGAGGGTCCCCAGGAACAGGCAGTGGCCCCCAAGAATGCTCTCTCTAATTGCAGATGTTAATGTCACTGTTCTATCAGCTCCTCTTTCCATGTCTGCCACTTTGATTAATTTTTGCAAGGATGTTCTCCAGCATCCAGGCTGATGATTTAAGATTAGCCTGGGTCAAAGAAGCCAAAATCTCTGACACATTTCAAGATTGATAGATAGGAGCAATTCTCTCGAGCAGAGAAGACAGTGCTCATTAGGGCATTCCCAGAGGAAAGAAATGTTACATTCTGTGTTTGTTATACAAGGCATTAATTTTTAAAATTGTAAACTATTTGTTTCAGTATGAGGAGAAAACAGCTCTGTTTAATACCTGCTTTCCACTGATATTCCCATTTAAAAGGGTATATCACTCTCCCTTGTCTAAAGGGTAAAAAATGTCAGAATACAGAGGAATGTGCTGAATAGAGAATGGGATTTTTTTAATGTAAATGCCTGACCTTTAGATTTCTGTTGGGAGTTTTGAATGTGTACCTTTGTTTTGAAAAGTGAAATTCTTACATGATTTGTGATGGAGTTAATGAACAATATGGCTCTAAAGACTAAGATGTGAAATCTGGCTGTGGAAATTAGGCTTCTGAAGAAATACATAGTTTCTATATTTTGCCAGAAGATGATAAACAAGAAATAATTGTAAATGGTATTGGTCCCTCTCCAGTTATTTCACTTTACTGATCTTTCAAATGGTACATTAAAGCTTCTGTTGTTATCCACCCTTCAGAAACATTTTAAAGTGCAGGTAAACTCTGAATGCTTCCTCTAAAATAACTGAACCCTAAAGAGTTGCTAAATATGTTCAGGAGGATGATTCTACTGAAGATTATTGTCTCCTAGGAGATAACGATCATCTTAATTTTCATGCTTCCAGAAAATTCTTGGTACCTTACAGAATCATTGAACTAAGAAATTCAGTTCTATTGCCTGTACAAGAACAATAATGTCTCCAGACTTGCTGCTTTCAAGTAGCCCTTTGAGGACTGATGTCTACCTCAATTTGGTTTTTTCACATGTAAAATCCTAACAAGAAAAGTGGCCTCATGCTTCCAGTTCTTGGTTTTCATCTCTTCCTGTGTTGTAGTAGATTTAGACCATAAATTCTTTGTGTTGGTGCACATCACTTGGTGTAAATCTTTGCAGCAACACTGTGACAGATCCACGCTCACTGAATTTTCTTGCTGTTACCTGAAAGTACCCAGTTCCTGTGCACCTGAAGCAGCCAGACTCTGTCACTTCTCCTGAACATCATGTTCTTCCCACTTGTATTAATGGTGACATAGGCACAGGCCCCTGTGTGCATCGTTGCTTGAAATCCTAAAACTAACTAATTTTCAACATTGGGCTGCAAATTTTGGATAGTCTTTTGACACAGTAGTGTGTCACCCACATAACCATTGAGGTAAAATAAATCTTCAAAAGAAAGATGTCCAAAAGGTTAACAGCTTGGAGTGTAAACCTTTTTCTCCAGTGAGTATTTTACGTAAAGAATCATAAACTACTTCATGAATGGTGCTAGAGATGAGTTAAGTATTCAGTCCATCCTTCTTGAGAAATCACACATGAAGAGTTCTTCATTCTTAGTTGCAGGCTTTCTAATCAGAATTATTGAATGGATTTTCATGTAAACATATTTCAGTCTACTGAAGGATTACAAATGTGATTTCATTATTTAGCTTCTGTGTGATTTGTTTCTCTCAGGATGTGGTACTGGCTGTCTTTGTTTTGTGGTTGGATGAATGCAGCTCCATCAAAGCCTTGAGAAATATTATCAGAGCTAAAAACATTTTTAAAAAGCTGATAGAGGAAGGCTGGCTGAGTAAGGGATCTTTACGTATTCTGTTCTGGGTTTCCCGGGCCGAACTTTGCCAGAGGCATTGTTACAAGGAGAAAATATCCTGTATAATATTTGATGTGGTGAAACTGAAAGCATATGTATGTGTATGCATTTCTGTGTCAAGACTTAAGTCTCAGGCATTGTGGACATTTCTTCAAGCCCTTCTGTTAAATCCATTAAGCATTAGCCTTTGCAGTGCTCTGTTAATCACCACCAAGTTCTGTAAGCTCAAGGTGATAAAACATGAAGGAGGAAAGAGTTTGCCAAGCAAATAAATTTAACTCTGTGGATATAAGTCTATATTATGTCACAGATATTGAAACTGTTCTGGTGCTGTCTATGCTCAGACACTTTTGGTATGGATGTTATCTTATTTTGTCTTGGGACAAAATACAGGGAGTAGAAAAGCGATATTTAATGGTTGCTGATGTTGCCAAGAGCTGAGAGAAAGAGATATGCTAGGATGTGCTTGATGAAATTTATAATTTACTGCCAGAAACTAATTCTCCTTGGCTTTTCATACTATTAATCTCTCCTTGAATTTATCTGCTTAAAAACTTTATGAAACAATCCGCTCACTGATTTGCTTACTGCAAATTTCTACAGAGCTTTGTATTTTTTCCTTTCCTAATCTGGTGCTGAGGAAACCTGTATTTAAAGGGTAAGTAGGGCCCAGGGTAGGTACAACTGTTTGCATATAAACACATGGACTCTTTTATTTTAAAAAAGGCCATGGCTTGTTTCACCCGTTTATTACATTTTTGAGTATTTGTTATTGGCCAACCTGTAGAAGACTGAAATTTTGGTGAAGTTGAATAGTTTTGGCATATGATCTTTCCTTAAAGGCTTTCCAGATTATTACTGTGCACATAGACAGGTTGTGCAGAATTCTTCTAAAAATATTTATTTTGCAAATTAGATATAGATACTTTTTAAAGAAACTTATAAGAAAACAATAAGTTTTTCTTTAATTCTTCATGTACTTTTCCTAGCAAAGGTACTGAACTTTTCTAAACCCATCATGAAGGAGTTGTTGTATTAATTACTGAAATGTAGCAGGCTCTGAAATGGGATTTGGGTTGTGGATTGCATTACAATACAACCATTAGTAAGTGGATCAACATTCAAACAATTTGTAGCAATTTATTAGAAAACTTTTCAGTCTTATTCCTTTGAAAACTTTAAGTCAGAGAAGATTTTCAGATCCAGATGCATTAAAGTTTTGAGAATTTAAAGAAAAATGTATGGGCAAATGTTTCTGTTAGTTTGAATATGAGTGTTGATTGACTACATATGCAGCTTTTAGGTGTGTGTTCCCATTAGCATGTGCAATGACAAAACCAGTCATGCTTTGGCAGGCAAAATGAGAACTACTAACCTAATGATAACAGGTTGCACCATGCCCTTCAAAATTATGAAGTTCTTTGCAGATGCTTCAAGAAGCAATGAATTGTTTATTACCCTCTGCTTTTATAGACCTTTTTATATTCTTCCTGATTTTCTACTGAGAAAATCATGTTATTCCAAGACTTATCATCTTACTGAAGACAGCCTGTATTATATGATTTGAAATAGGACTGGAAACTAATAGTGTTGCCCAAGATGCAGAGACCATTTTCTGAGAGGTTTATCAATGATAAACCTCAGGAAGCCTTCACTACAGAAGACTCATATGATCCCACTTCAGAAATGAGGCACACCAGGCAAAAGAGCCAATAAAATTGTTACAGAAGGCTTTAGATAAAAGCTGTGATTTATTGCAGTACTTTATTTCAGAGATTTGAATGATGTCTTTAATTTTGTGTGTTTTATGTAATATCAATCACATATTTTTGTTTGAGTAAATCAAGGTAATCACTAGTGAGATTTTTATTGTTTCTAAAGATGTTTTAGGACTGGAGTTATTTTTTTCATCAGCTTTCTGTTACTTGTGGTATCACTGCAGTATGTGAATGCTTCACAAATATTTATCTTTGCATACCCTTACTAGATCTCTCTTGACCCCGACAGGGACAGTGTTAACCCTGCCTGTTTCAGCATACGAGTGTTGGTACTGGGAGCCATCCTACCTGGGCACTGGAAATCGTGCAAATTGCATTTTTTAATGGTCTAGCCTGCACTATCTGACACCTTCTCTGGAATCCAGAGTGCCCTGTTCAGACATATACTGACTATTCTGACATTTCTGACTTCATAGCATAGACAAGAAGCAGAGAGATCTTGCACAAAGAGATTAAGACAAATATTTAAGTCTTTAGCATCCTGGAATGACTCAATGAAGCATGTGAATTGACCAAAGCTGTCAGAATACTCAGCACTATTTATAGTGCATTGCAAAATATTTGTACCTTATGTAACTTCTTCAGGCTCAATTTATTGTTTTTATTTAGTGTTATTTTGGTTTTTATTACTGTGCACTTGGTAGATGTGTGTTTCATCTTGGACATCTGGGACAGAATCCTTGATTGTTACAAATTGTAATAACTCCACAGGAAACATCTTGTAATTTATACCCCTTTTTAGCTTTTATTTCCTTACTGTGAGTTGAATCCACAAAACAGGGTAGATCTTTTGACACTTTGTGCATCAACATTTCTGCTGGAAGAGAAAATAAATAGTATCCCAGAAATGGCCATGGAGTACTGTTTAAATACTGTCTTTGAACTTATAAATAGTTATAGAGGGAATTTTAATATTATATTCCAGTATCTAGAAACAGTGAAGCAACAAATTCCTATATAAGTACTTTCTTCCTTTCAAGTGCAAAATGAAATTCTTCTACACTGTGACTGAGCATACCCCAAATAATTTTAAGCTATTGATTGATTTTCTCTTCCTTCCTGTAGGCTCTTTGGTTCAATAAATAGTTTGAACAGTGGAATGCAGAGCAACTGATTTTATCCTGTGATTAATCTCATATATGACAGTTGAAGGATACTTCTGGCTTTTTTTCCCCATATTTTTTCCACAAAAACCTTTCATTTATTCATAGCTGTCTCATAAATGACTAAACAGTTGACTAGATGCTGTTTCTAATATTCCTTCTTCCATAGGGTAGTAAATCCACTGGTAATTACAGGGAGCTTCTTTTATGAATGCTTCTGAAATAACTCCATTGACGGCTGTTCCTCCATCTAGTGGCACATATTGACAATAATTCATTTGAAGTGCACACCTTTAATGCCATTCTCACAAGGATCTAAAGAGATAGGGGTGTGCATGCCCTGTTTTGCAGATAGAGACTTGGGAACAGAGTGATTGATTTCCTAAGGATCATGTAAGTGTACAGCAGAGCAGAGGTTTGAATATTTCTCTCCAGTTCTTAAGCTCTCTTTCTAATCAATGAATTGTTCTTGCTCTTCTGGGTGGGAATTGTGGATACTTTTAAAAATCTTTTTCACTTGCAGACCTGTGTATGTTTCCAGTGGAGGTAAAAACACTTGCAGAGGGAATTTAGGCCTGGCAATTGTGACATTGCTTGTGTTAATTGCATTTCTCAGTCTCTCTAGGTATTATCCATGAATTTTCCTTCATTGTGAATTTTCCCTGGGCTGCAGGTGGAAAACCACTGGTATGGGCTAAGAAGTGATGGTGGTATTTTTGTCTCTCTTTTGTATTTTACTACTGCTGTCTGGATGTCTCTGTAGTCACTTGGAAATTTTGGATCAGTTATTGGCCCTGACTCATTTGTTCCTGTGCAATAAATGGTTACTTAAAGCCTAACCTTTACTACCCTTACAGTAAAATTTAATTCCCTTATACAGTTGGTTATCTAACTTGACCACTGCTGCATGGCAGGAAATGAGATGAGGTCTTCTCCAGTAAATCATCTATCTTTGAGAGTAACTATCTGCCAGCTGATCAGAAACCACACTGCTTCCTGTAACTTCACACTTACTCATCTCTGCAGAATCATCCCACTGAAAACTGACAGTAGAATTTTGGGTAGTTTTAATCAGTGATAGAAAAAACTATCTTGGGATCTACTTAGATTGCATAATCTGGATGTGTGCAACAGTCGCCTGCCTCGCAAACAAGAATTTCCACCAGTTCACTTCTTTAAAGCCTGTCCTTGAGTCACTTGCCCACTGTATTCTTGGATGTCTTGTTTGGCCTGGACTTCCCAGCTGGAACTACATCAGCTCAGCCCCAAGGAGTGAAAAACAAAGCAAATGTCTCCTGCTTTGCTGCCCACCTTCCTCTGATTGCTCTTCCTCTCACCCTCCTACTCTGGGTTGTAGTAGACTTGTGAACCAGACATGAGGCAAAAGAGCAGAGTTGGAGAAAATTAGCAGCAAGGACGAGTCCAAAGATAAAGTACAAACATAATTTCAATCAAAACCATCTTGTCTGTTATTTGTTACAAGAACGGATATACGTGCTCCCTCTGCGTAATTTTCATATATCTTCAGCCATTCTACCACAGCCTAATTCTGAGAAGAACAATGCTTAAATCAATGTGATTAGGTTCAGCTCTTGGCTCTGCTACAATCTTTTTGTGAAACTTTGCCCAGATTCTTATTGTTTCCATTTGTCACCTCTAAGAGGACAGTGATAACTATTTGCTCATTTGCAAATTAGAATTTCAAATGTGACAGACTTTTCAGGAGCTGGAGTTTCATTTAGAACATGATCCCTGTTAGATTTTTGCCAAGTTTTTGGTTGCCGAAGGTGCAGCTAGGGGTCAGCGATATTTTTATAGCTATCTACAAAGATTAGGCTGCTGATCCTAAAGAAAGTTGTTGAGCTAGTAATTTGATGATTCTGTAAATACTGCAAAGCATCATCTTTAGGCACTTAATGAAGTGGGACTAAGGCTCAGACAGAAATAAATTGCTTCTGCTGTAGGAAAACACTACGTGTCTGCTCGTCTATCCCAGGGATCAATATTGGAGGAACACTGTTAAACACCTTCATTAATGATCTGGATGATGGGCCACAGTGAGCCAGCCCAGCAAGACTGCAGACACAAAATTGGAAGGAGTGTCTGGGTCACCAAATGGTTGTGCTGTCATTCAGAGGGATCTCAAGAGGCTGTAAAAATGGGCTCCTGAGGTCAACAAAGGGAACTGCAAAGTCCTACACCTGGTGAGGAACAACCCCCTGCAGCAGGACAGGCTTCAGGGTGTTCAGCTAGAAAGCAGCTTGGCAGAAAAGGGCCTGGGGGTTCCTGGTGGGCACCAAACTGAATGTGAGCCAGCAATGTGCCCTTGTGGCAAAGAAATCCAACAGCCTTCTGTTCTTGCATTGGGAAAACCATATCCAGAAAATTGAGAAAGGTGTTTCTTTCCCTCTACTCAGCCCTGGTGACACCATATCCAGAGTGCTTTATCCAGCCCTGGGCTCCACAGGACGAGAGAGGCATCAACATGCTGTACTAAGTCCAGCAAAGGGCAACGAAGACAGTGAAGAGACTGAAGAATCTTAAATATGAGAGATGATCTGAGAGAGCTGGGATTATTTAGCCTGGGATTTTGTCAATGTGCATAAATCCCTGATAGGGAAAGAATCAGGCAGACTCTTCTCAGTTGCCCTTAGTGAAAGGATTAGAGGCAGGAGGCACAAAGTGAAATACAGGAAATTCCATTTAAACATAAGAAGAAACATTTTTACTAAAAGAGCAATTGAACACCAGAACAGGTTGCCTTGAGAGCTTGTGAACTCTCCAACCTTGGAAATATTAAAAATATCAATGGGCCCTATCTTTGCAAGTTGCTTCAGTTAACTCTTCTCCTAGCAGAGAAAACCTGGGTATTCTCTAGACATTCCTCCAATATCAGCAGTTATGTGAGTCTGTGAAACTCAGATGGCTGAAGTAACTTGAGTTGTTTTGTATTGGTGCAGTCTAGGAGAGTGAATCCTTCCTGTCTGGTGGGTTAACTCATGACAATTTTGTGTATCTAAGCCCATAGTGTCCTTTATTATATAGTAAATTTTGACAAATTTAAATCTTTGAGCATGGGAATGTTTTTTTTTCTTTATTTGTTGGCTCTGAACCCTCACTGAACTGTTCATTGACACTTCCTCTCAAACTGTCAGATCTTACTGACATTAGCAGTTCCTAATCTTAATACATTCTCATGTTTATTTTAAAAATGTGCATGTTAGCTTTGAAAAGTTTAAATTTCTGTTTTGTATGCACAGTGCAGTACATACAGTGTGTAAACAGTGGTAGACAGGCAGAGCTCAGTGTGTAAGTATGACCTCTGGGGTATTCTGCTTTTGCATTTTGCAGAATGCATTTCCCTGCTGGAATACTTATTCCAGTTATGTTTGCAAAGTGAATTGAGAGGCTCAGATGGAAGGTGAAACAAAGGTGCAAAGTATTATAGTTAGATGATATTTGCACTCAAGCTAAAGGGCTCTGAACAGAAGAACCCAGGGAATATTTTTTTATTACAGAAGTAACAATTCATTCCAGGGTTTTCACTATGCTTGAACATCTCATATCTGAACATTTCGCAGGCCATGCTGGTATAATTGCATCTGCAGATGATGAAAAGAAACAACTTTTCCTGTTGAGAATACCATAAACAGATGCCGAATTCATACTAGGTTACAATACACCGAGCCTTTGCAGTTTTTACGAAAGAGGAAAAGAAATTGCTGATTATTATATTGGAAAAGGCATAGCAGGAATACATATTTTCCACAGTTGTGAGTTTGTTCTCCTAAGCCAGCTGAAGTCTACATACTGAAATATATCCATCTGCTAAGAAAGAAATAATATAAATAATATACGAAAGTTTCTAATTTACATTAATTTCTAGCTAAAAGATTGTTATGTGAGTTCTCCTAATGCACACAGTGCAAACTTTGGTCATACAGGATTGTCCACAAAGACTGAGAGAATAGTTTGTCGACAAAAGAGAAAACTTCACATTTCCAATCCTAATTAAAGCTGTCTGTTGATCTGGTGTAGAAGAGCTTGACTCAAATGCTTCCTTTTCGATTCCCATTAAGACTGGATATTGATTTCAGCACAATGACAGAGAACAAAGGCAGTCTTAAAGCAGATTCTGCTCTACACGAGCATGTGCCTGCAGCTGGTTAGAATCCAACAGTGTAGGGGGGCTGGAAGCTTTGGATCTTGGTACAGGTGCAGGGTCAGGAAAGCACAGATTGAAGCTGCAAGTCAGTGGGTGATTATGAGAAGATAATTTAAAGGCTGAAAAAAATTACAAAGTAATATCCAAGAGCTGTATCAGCTTATCTGTGCTCAGGCTGTACTAATAGAAACTCTGTGCACGAAGTTATGGACACACATTTGTTCTGCATATTAAATACAAATCTGAACATTCATGCTTCCCATATCACAATAAATCTGATACAACTTTCCACAACATGGTAATTTGTGTTTATCGGCATTCCTGTCCCCTTCAGCATGGGGTGCCTTGCTTTATGTACCTATCACAAGAAAGAGGTGAGAACTTAAAAGACTGTTCTAGATTAAAGCCCAGTGTAAATTAGCGTGCTCAAAACCACCAGAAGTCACCTGCTTCGTTCAGCTTTCATTAAGAAGCAGATCCCTCTTTGGAATGCAGATTTGGTAACAGCTAATTAGTTTATGTAGCTTATCTTTTACACAGTCTTTCAGGTTATGAAGATAAACTAAACAGCATGAATAGGAAAAAAAACCATCTACAGCACACTAATAATAATCAATCCCTAGACATTTCCCCAGTTTATTGTACATTGAGACATCTTTCAAAGCCAAATACTGTTGGAACAGCTAAGAGAAGCTGCAGGAAAGCCTTGAGTAGTGATTCACTTCTGACTGCTTTGGAGTTAAGTACAGAAGGGCTGCTTACTCTAAGATGCTTTTCAGTGCTGGAATTGGGGGTTAAGAGAGATCAGATCAGAGGAAAAAAAATGATCCAGGCAATTGTGGGGAGGGAAGAAGTAACCTGATTAATCTGTCCTGTGGTGTCATTGCAAGAATGAAATAGGGTCCTGTAGCTGTATTCTCCTCTGGGGAGGCAATTCTGTGAGTGAGATGTGAATGTGGAAAAGCCCATTTTACAGTGAAAAAGATCAGAAGAGATTTTTTTAAGGTTGCTGTTACTTAGGTTTATGTGGCAGCAGTCAGGTTTTAATGAATATTCTCCTTATCAAAATATTTTGTTGCTTCAGTAACTCTTCAGTCACTAAATTTAAAAGGTATTTGCACCTTTATTTTTAAAAGAAAGTTCTATTTTTTCAGTGTGTTTTATCTGTAGTTCTTAAGTACAGTAAATCAAATCAGCTTAAATATGACTGGTCTTTTTTTTTTTTTAAACCAAACTAAACATACAAGTCTTTTTTTTTTTGGTATATGCTTAAGAACTAGAAGTCTCTTTATCGTTCCCTTTGCATACAGAAGTATTTTCAAATTGAGGAGTTTTATACTCTCAAATTCTTGAACTTGTTCCACTTGCAGGTCTACGTCCTCTGAAAATTTACTCTCTGAAGAGAAAATAGCAGGTTTAGATTTAGTGTTGTCCTAATGTGGCACTGAAAGTCAAGAATTTCTGAATTCTTTAGGAAATACAAACCAACTCATTAAAAGTAATAAGATAGTAAAAATAAAACTGTAAATTATTCTACTTGCTTTGTGGTTTGTTAAGTCTTTACATTTTAAAGTTTCTCTCAACAGCCATAAAACTTAAACACATTTTTCCAAAATCAAAAGGGAGCTTTAGATACAATCCTGTGACTCTAAGGGCTGGCTGTTTTAAAAAGAATAGAATGAGACCAAAAAGCAAACTGGTGAAAATGGAAAATGATGCAATAAAAATAAAAAAATAAATGTATGGAAGGGAGCTCCTTCCTGTGGTACACAGTTGTGGATGGAAATCAACTGGAATTCATTGTGTGTGGATATTTTGTTTATTAAGCCAGGACCATGTGTACAAGAAAGGGGTGACTGATGCAGATAATGTGACTGAGGAAGTGACAGTTGTGTGTAAGAACTTTTATTCAATTTATGTTTTATTGAGCCCAGTCAGTAGAAGGCTCAGTGGAATGGCAGAGCATCTGTCTTTTTTAACATAATCTAATTCTCACTGATTTGCATCTCAGATTTGTTCTCCTGATAATAAGCTGTTCTGCAGACATGACATCATCTATTGAAACCATTTGGAACGTCGCACAATTATTAATATATTATCACTAAATTGATAGTGAATGGTTTTCCAAGTCATAAAATGAGGGACCAGATTATTTTACAATAAAAGGGATATAAAATAGCTAATTACTTAGGCTGAATTGCTTAAATGACTTTATTCTGCACTTTGTGTGTTAAACAGTGACAAAAGAGGGCAATTAATACCATACTGAAGTTCAGAGTATGCAACACACAGCACTTAGTGCCAAGGGAGGTTATTTCTTCTCCCTGGTACAGCTGTATTTCACAGTTAGTCTCAGGTATTAGCACCCACCTCTTACCATTTCAGCCCAGATTACAACAATATATGTCTTACCATGATTGTATTGTGTCTGTACTTGCCCATACGTGTTGTTTGTGCCATGTCATGTGACATATGCTCTTTGTGCTGGAAAGTTTGTGAGCGCATGTGAGATCTTCTCCTGTTACGTGCCTTTACAGCAAGATGGTCCACATCCCTTGTCACTTTACACAGTCTCCAAAATCAGGTCAATGGATTGGTTATTTTTGAAATTTGTTAAATATTAATTATAAATTGTATACATGTCCTCTTCTATTCATTGCCTTTCTCTTGTTGTGAAAATTTCCTTTAGGTAGGCAGATTTTAGATATAAAATTTCTACTCCAATCACGTAAGTCCTAAATTTCATTTGTCTAATCAAATGCTGTCTTGCCCCAAGAGCTTCCAAATGAGGTAAAGGCTCTTTGTTTGTTTCAGAGGGTTGGTATTTTTGTTTCATTTTTTTGTTTACTTGTTTTGTGGGGTTTTTTTGTTTGTTTGGTTGGTTGGTTTTGGGTTTTTTTGGGTTGGTGTTTTTGCGTTTTTTGTTTGGGGTTTTTTTGGATGTTTTTGTTTCATTTTTTGTGAATTATTTTGCAGTTTCTCAATTACCTAAAGTTTTGCTTCCAGACACCTCTGTCCTGATAGGACTTAACTGTCTTATGCTGCATCTGTAAGATTCATGAAATAAATGTTCTTATATCTATTTTGCCTTCTTGATTTAAGCTGGGAGGCCTTCTTGGAGCATATCAAGTTCACACAACCATAACATCCTTCTCTTTCACCCAGTAATGCCATAGTTCAATTAATCATCCTGTCCCATTCCTTCTGTTTCCCAAAATTATTTAAGTTTCCTCACGCAGTCAGAGTACTCAGGTGCCAAACTGTAGGATACCCTGGGGTAGTGGGAAGTCATTCTTACTATTTTATCAAATAACTCTAATCTGTGTGGAATAAATGTTTTTCAGTGGACTGGAGAAAGCCCTGTTTACCAATACAGAGAAAGCCTGGTGGGAGGGGGAGGGGGGGAAACTGAGATGGGAATACCTTGAGTTTCAGATCCTTGTTCTACTGAACATTTCATTTTTAATCTTCAGATTATCAGCAAAAGAAAGACTAAAATGCAGGTGTTTTTTTCTTTTCAGAATGACTACTTTGGCCGCTGGGCTATATCCAAGTTTGCTTTTATCCCTTTTCTGACTGGTGCTATGAATATTTAATCAGCTCCATGCACAGTGGAGCAAATTCGGCAGGAAGAAATGAGAATTCCATTAATATAGCAGATTGTCCTACATCTGCTTGTTTGGGGACACCTTGAAGGTGGCAGATGTTGTTTAGGATTCCTCAGAAAGGCTCTGTAAAGGGGTACCTCTCTTCTGGATCCCAAGAGATGTGTGCTGGAGAGGGCACTGCTGCTCCTCCATTTTCTGTAGTTTGGGAGGGGGGATTTAGGCCATCTCAGTTTCTTAACAGCAACATGGTAAGATTCCTGGGGAGGGGTCTAACGAAGTGCTTTCTGTGGCCCAGTAATAAGCCAAGCCAGCCTTTTCTGAGCCGTGGATTTCTTAAGCAGCTCCTGCTCCAGCTATTAGTGACTCTGAATGGTGATTACATGCACACATTCACCTCAGATGCCTGGGGCCCAGTGGTAGATTTCAGGACACAGTGTAATACTTCTGACTTAGATGATGCCCTGTTTGGCACCACGGTGCCTCTGTGCCTCTCCTGCCCTGACCAGGTGCTTCATGGAAAGATTAGAATCCTAATGAGCAAGTGTTCTGCAAAGATTTCATCTCTCCTCTCTCTATTTTTTTTTCTCCCTCAGTTTAAAGCAGTGTTTTATCCACAACAATTTTCAGAATATTCACAGTAATAAAATAAAATGGTTGATGAAATGATGAAAATTACTGCCAATAGTACATGGGAAAGACAAGCTGTGTTTCTAATGATGCAATTTGAAAAGCATATGTCAAAACACAAATGAAACAGCTCACTAAAGATCACGCCAGCTAGGGCAGCAAAGCACAGTACTGTCAGATGAAAGGCCTTGAATAAAGAGCTCTGACTTCTGTCTTCCTTGTTAAGCAGCACTTCACATGACCTTCTCCAGTACTTGAGCTGCAAAGCCAAAGTAACACTTGCAGGTACAGTAAAGAACTATTTTGGTCCTTTTTTACAGATGGGATAATTCAAAGCAAAGAGAAGTAAAAGTATAAAAGCAGAGGAGATATAGAGATATCCTTTGTTTCTTTTAGCTCACAGGCAAACTCTAATGTCCATACCATTAATCCCAGTATGCTTGTGACAACAGTGGCAGAGAAAAGCTGGGAAGTGTGGCCATATTAATTTCTGGTACTGTTTTATAGTAAATCCAGATAAGATCAGAGCTATCTGAGCTGAGTGAACCTGTCTCTGTTCCAATCCAGATGTAATGCTGCTCTTTTTCCTTAGTAGCCTCTAGAGGCAGTTGAAATACACTGCCTTCTCCCAGTATTTCAGGCAGTGTCTCATTACAAGGTGATAAATAACTCGCCTGCGGTTTCTGCAGCTCACTATTACCAGAGACAGAAATATAACCAGCCAGAACTTCTCTCCCTATTCATTTTCAGCGTAATGAATACTGAATAGAAACATTTTCTATTAATGAACTTTGATGGTAGCTGAAGCCTGGACAGGACAGAAGGAAAATAGAGAACAATATCACCCTCTGTATGCAGTGACACTCTCCACATTCTTCCCATGCAGTCCTACAGTTGTCAGCTTTGATGCTTCATTAGGTGCTTTCACCTGCATCATTTTCTTTTTTCTGCAGCTTTGTGTGCATAGGATGACCTTCCTGATACAGGCTGCAAAGCCTCTAGCCTTTCTCTGTTTAAATGTTGCTTTCATGGTCCTGCTCTCAGGAGGGATATTTCTAGCAACAGAGCCAGAAAGGATTAGAAGAGAGTGAAGTCTTGTACTTGACACAGAGGAGTGAAAACATTGGGCAATAATCAGAGCTGCACTTGATTTGCTTGCTGTAGTTCATCCAATATACACCTGTTCTTCAGGACTTTCACATTTAATTATCTGTAAATTAATTAGGATAATTTTGATTGACACTGCTGAGTTGTTTTTCTGCTGCTTATAAAAACTTGTGTAATTTTGCTTAGTTGTACAGTTTCGTTTTGCTATGGAAAATCTAATTGGAAGCTATCAGTGGCATTGCCAGGAATCACCACAGAGGCTGGGCTCCACTTATTAATGGATTGCTGTCTGGTATTTTCTCTAGTCTCATAATTTTTCTCTACTCTCATTCATTTATAAGTCTTTCTTACACATCTTAGCATTCAGGCAGCCTGGCTTTATTTCTCTCCTGACCTTTCCCTACCGGTCTCAGCAGTTGTTCTCTAGTCTTGCTTGGCTCCTTCTCCTTTTCTTCATTTCAAGTGCAGGTTCTCTGTTACTGTTAGATCTTTAAACAGTGAAGTTACGTGATGGCCTTTTATTCACTGCACTTTGTTTCTCATCTGTCACAGTCACAGTAACAATCCATACCTGGATTCCTCCCACATGTTGTTTTCATAGTCTTTTGCTATCAGGGAGAGGAACAAGACCATGTAAGGCGATGGCATTTCACCATTTATTTTACGTGTCTAGTAAGTGTGACACATTACTGGCAACTGTTGTATGGAAACTTTGGAGTAACTACTGCTTTTGTAAGAGTTATGAGTAGAAGCAACAGTGACCATCAGGTTTCTTCTTAGTGATGAGCATGGGAGGGGAGGGAAGAGAGGGTTGGAGGGTTAGGAGAAATCCTGTGCTCCCCCCCCCATAATATTGACCAAGGCATTTCATTTGGCTTCACGTGGAAGCTTGAAATTTTAAATTAAATAAAGAAACCTTCAACATACCCCTCTTCTTACTCAGTTCCACAGTTATTTCATAATAGCATTGCTATCAATGTTATAAGATTAAACTAAAATTGCCTATATTGAGTTAGATTTTGCTGAAGAAAGCAGCCTGTAGCCAAAAGCATGTTTGCTTTTTCAAGCTGTATCAGCTAATCTAATAAAAGATATCGTTTTCACAAAACTCTCTTTGCTTATGCCCATTCCTCATATCCTTCTAAATCAATAAATAAAGTTAAGGGTATCTAAAAATAAACTGGGCTTGTTTTGTGGCAGGTTCCCAAGCACACAATGCAAAATACCTTAAGAATCTGACTGTGCATCTTCTCAGCAGTATTTCAGCTGGGAGACAACTGCTAGGAAGAAAACTAAGGGAGAGATGAGGACCTGAAATTTTTTAGAATGTAACTTTTCTCATTTTGCATAAAAGACTTATTTATGTACAGGCATTGAATCCTTGAGCCATGCAAAGTGGCATGGTAAATTGTTTACTTCTCAGTGATCCCTTTCCCACGAGCTGAACTGCTTAGAATGGTACAATTTCACACACCACCTGATAGTGCAGATGTATTTCATTCTTATATGCTTGATTTGTACTGGACACTTTTGTATTGCTGTAAATAAATTAAATACATGGCAGGTAAAGAGATTAGAAGCACATTTCTTTAGTGTAGGCTGGAGGCTTTCAAGCAAACACCTCCTAATGGTGCATTGACTAAACCACACTCCTGCAGTTAGTAAGGCAATATTCCGTTGAATTTTTTAATACAGTGTAATGAAAATATTCATACTGATATTTAACCTTTTGCTCCTCATCTGAACATTTAAGATTCTGAGATGTGATTATAATCTTACAGTTGCTATTACTATAATTATTCATGTGGAAAAGAAATCAAGAGTTCACACATTTTACTCTTCTTTCCCCCCCCTTCTTCAGCTTCTTAACTGAAGTGGAACCTTCTAAGGAAATGACAGAGATTTCATCAGTCATTGAAATGGTTCAGCCCCCACTTTTAGTGTCCATTTTTTGAAATCAAAGTACTTCTATGGTACCATAGTAAACATGAGACCAATGTGGTACTGAGGATGCTCTTTATCACCAGGAGCTGTGAAGTACTTCTAGAACTAGGACTTGAAATGTCTTTTGGGTCGTACACTGTCTTGTGAAATGAGAGAAATGCCCACCAAATGTCATTGCCAGATATTTGGCAGAATATCTGTTAGAAGATTATTTTTTTTTTAAATCTCCCTACTATATTATTATTATAGGTTGTCCTGTTATCTTAAGATTTTGTGTTGATTGAGAGATATGGGTGGAGTACTGTCCTTACATACAGTGTTTCAGTTTCTGTAATTCTTACTTCTTCACTAGTCGGTATTTAAGAACTTGCAACTCTAGGAGTTACAGCTTGAGTGTAACTAGTCAGCATTTAAATTAACAAATGAGGGCTTTTTCAGATTTTCATTTTGCATTGACCATTGAAGTCACTTGGTTGGTAAGAATTGAAAGACATAACTACTT
This sequence comes from Platyrinchus mystaceus, assembly GCA_035041135.1. Classification (NCBI taxonomy): domain Eukaryota; kingdom Metazoa; phylum Chordata; class Aves; order Passeriformes; family Tyrannidae; genus Platyrinchus; species Platyrinchus mystaceus. Next base: position 7,061,892 of record JAWWLV010000011.1, read on the forward strand.
TTATCCACAAAAAAGGTATTGAAACACTGTTTCCCCTAAGAATAGTTCAACTAGAAGGCAAAAAACCTCTTACTAAACAGTCTGTTTCAGGAAATTGCTTGTGCTTTTTTTTTCTTTGTACATGGTCTGAGACAATCAAACCCCTCTGAGAAGGCAGGTTATCACCTCCCCACATGAAGAGTAGTCTTGTGTCTTTAATCTTTCTTGCCTATGTGAAAACCAGGCAACCTGGAGGGAAAACAATATGCTTTTACTGGTGTCAGAACCAATCATTTACATTAGTGCTTCAAGACTGATCTACATTTTCAGTTTTCTCCAGCAGGATTCAGACTTCTGTGAAGTACAATGAGCTCAGTGGGGGAAAACATAAGTTTAGAATGTGTCAACTGATCCTTTTCTTCTGTTAAATCTACCTAAGAGTATCGTAGGAGGAAAAACTTTTCCATAAAATAAGAGAAAATAGTATTTACTTGATTATTGTAATTAAAATTATAGCTCTCTCCCAATTTTTCTGTGAGAAACTATTTGGAACCCTCTGGAAAGAGTTCCGCTAAATATCAAATATTAAATTGATGCAAATCAAGCTTATACTCTATTATACAATGTGAGTATTTGATAACTCCTCTGTGACAGCTTTCAGTGATATTGCCCTCAAATTGTGTTTAACTTTTATACAAATGGTGGTAAATAAAGTTCTGCCCTGGGTTGCACCCAGTGTCTCCAGAATATAGGACATGACTGTAAAAGAAACATGTATAATCCATTCTCTAATGATAAGCCTCATAAATCAGTGGACTTGTTGAGAATTTTGGCTGGTGTGAGTCTGACCTACAACAAGCAGTTGGACTGAGGTCACTGTACTTCACCTATTTCTGTGTGATTTCTGCCAGACTAGGAACCAAAAAGCTGTAAGTGCCTTTTCTTCCCCGGCACATGACCTGGAAACCTGTTGTGTCGTAAAATACAATATAGGCACAGTGTGTGGAGGGGAAAGCCCAAACTCTCAGTACCTATTCTAAAATAACTTGTTCCTCTCTGTTCCCTATTCTGTGGCTCCAGCAAGCACAAGGAAAGAAAGAAAAACATGGAGCATAGGTAGTGACTGTCAGGAGCAGACTTTTGCTACTAAAGCATTAGTTGTCACTTCTCTTATTAGCAGCTGTGATTCCATGGTCAGATATCAGAATTTGCATTAATTTACCCTCTGTCCTGCTCATTCCCCTGTGATTAGCACTTGTGAAGAAACTCACCATCCTTTGCTGCACATTCAAAATACAATGTTCCCATTTAACCAGGAAGGCATATGGAGTTCTTTGCATAAACATTGTTAGGTGCTTGTACGCACTTACAAGGCAATAATCTGACTGCAATTATTATCCAATTAAACAAGACAGAACATGACAGGAATAATAAAATCAGGATCATAACTCTAAGGGAGAAAGTGTTAGTTAAACACTGTCTATATCCCAAATACTTATAAAATTTCAGGAGTTAAGGGATTTTAATTTTATGCTTGTTTTATTTCAGGAATTACTTGGGATGGTAAGGTGTAAGTCAGATACCACTGCTACAGTTTGCAAACACCAACGAAGTCCTGTAATCAAGAATATGCAAAATAAGTCCTGATCAAAGTGAATTTTCTTTCTTTTATCTTTATTTCTTTCTTTTCTAATAGTGATTTTTGATCAAAAACAAATGATCAAATAACACAGATTTTGATCCACTCCTACAGCATGAGCTGATACTAATTATGGCATTTGTGACATTTATGTAAGAGTGGAGCTCACACTGTTGTGTAAGGGCCAGGTTGATTAACAGTGTGGCATCTGAGATTATTTTTATTGCTGTGCTGAGCAGACCAATTTGGAAGGCAATTGGGTTTGTACTGGGCTTCCAATTTAGGAATCTGCCAGTGAATTGTGCTGGAGAGGAAACTGTAATTGAGAAACCACAGTTAGGTGACTGTGTTTGGATATATCTAGACAACCTTCCTTAAGGCGACCGGGGAGAATGTAAAGGGAAAGGACTTCCCTTTGCTCTTTCTTGTCCTCTATAAAACAGCACATCTGAACTGATCTACAGACTTTAGATAAATGGAAAATCCTGAGCTTAGCTTGTAGCACCCCCCTGTTTCAAACAGTCTTTATGTACCCATACTGTTTCTGCACAGCAGTGCTCCCTGTAATGAACCATCCAAATTCTTTTTGATATGCAAAGATTGCTCTGGTTTTAGGATTACACAAAGCTTTTGTCCTCATTTTGGACTCTCACTTCTCAGGATCTCAAGCTGATCCTGAATCCTAAGGTCTGGAGCACTATATGCCAGTCTAGCCAGTAACAAGGGTGGTGCAGGCTTTCCAAAATATCACTTGTGGAGCTCTCAAATGCTGACATATACTGCAGTTGGACTTATGACCAAACTAGAAACAAGTGTTCCTTTATGTATTTAGGACTTTTCTCATCCTCTTAGAGGAGTTGTCTTAGCACAGATTGTCTCTGATACATGGTCAAATACAGTATGATGAAGAGTTTGCATAAATATTAAATAAGCAGCTTGATGATCTGTAGTAAATGGCTGTTTGAGGGAACAAAGCCTCAATTTGATGGATTTTCTGGCTTGCAATGACAGTTCTGATGTTGCTAGAGTAGTTACATTATTTCATGCTGCTGGCACTGAGAGAACCCAAGCACTTCCATCAGTAGGGAAGGCAGTTTGGCAGGAATAGCTTGGACAGTAGTGATGTTCCCTACAGTGTTAAATTAGATTGGACCCCTTGGACACCTGTTTGTTTTTGTTTGCCTGTTTGTTTTTGGAAAAAAACCCCAGATGACTGCATTGATCTTAGGATTATCTAATCACAGAGAGTGTGATTCAGTCTTGCAAGGAGGTAATCTCGAAGTGTTTGTTGGTAACAGGACTTGGGCACAGAAAGCAGAAGCTAATGCTCACTTGTAAGAATAAGTTGACTGGTATAACTTAAGCAGATATTTTGAGACATACAATTACTCTTTATATGCATAGACTATTACAGTTAACTTCTTTAAAACATTAATTGTCTTTAAATCTCCAATGTTCATGTAATATCAGCATTTTCCCGATGAGAATTATGTAGGGAATTAGCCTAGTCTGAAAAAAGGTATGTCAAATAAATTCTTAGTGACAAATCTGCAACAAGCACTAGACTGCCTCTGATTTTTTTCAGAAAGCATCCTTTATTTTTTTTGACAAAAGAAACTGTTGAGAATGGCTAAGACACCAAAACACACATATCACCCAGAGACATCAGCACAGTCTACCTGCCCTTTGCAGACTGCTCCTTTCCAGATAATTTTGCATATTTTTGCATAATGAGCATGCTACAATTTCTATTAATGCATTTTCAGTTTGGAGATTTTAAATCAAAATACCTTCTCTCTCCTAGCTATGACAAGCTTCTTTCTAAGTCATTATCACCGTGCAGTTAGTTCTGTGTTATACAACTCAGAATAACTAATTAGACAAAGCAGGTAACAGTGCTGAAAACACACCGACCATGAGTATTTGAAGTGAACTGTTTAACTGGGAATGCACTGGGGAATGTAGCAGCTTGCCTGTCTCTTGTCAAGATTGCTTGGATTTCTGAAAGATATATTCTGAACACAGCTTTTTGGACTTGACTGAGGAACTGGAGTCTCATTCTTTGGTTTGTGCTACTGCACTGCCACTGGAAATGGCCACTGTCCTCTGCCACCTTCTGAATTGTGCCTGGGAATTGTTTGGAATATTGCAAGCTGAAAGCATGTCAGGGACCATTATGGCAGCCCAACAGTACAGATTATTACAGTCCAGTGTCCAGGAACTTTCCCTGACCTTTTACTAGCACAAACATAACCTGTAGGGTAACAGCATTAGCTTAATTTCTCAGACTTTGTGCTCAGGCTTGCTGCCTGGAGGTTGTTAGCAATGTATGAGTTATTATTTTAAAAAAGAAGCTATATTTTGAAAAATTAAGCTTGAAAGCTCTTTGAGGGTACTTTAGTCTTACTGCTTCCTACACGTGAGAAATGGGAAAAAGCTGCATATTGTGCAGCTCTGCTCACATCTTAGGATTACTCCTCATGACTGTGTTTGTGAACCACTTTTAAAGCAGACAGACAATGTGTTTCATGAAGATTTATGGTACAATTGCAGCATATTGGGGCATCAGAATGAAAAGGCAGCAATGTTACGATTCGCAATAGAAAATGTGACTTGTCCCTTTGATTAAAAGTGCTGACCACAAATTGGTTTGTATTCTAAAAGCACGAATTTGTCAGACAAATTGTTGGTTCATTTGGGACTGCAGGAGTTTTCTGTAGATCAGCCTCACACACATATGGCATGGGCTTACTGGAATTGCAAATGCCACATTTCCTTCAGGCACTGTCTCTTGGAAGAGGGAAGGAACTGAATGAAGAAAAAAGGCAGCATTATTGAGTGGGATTTGGGAGTCAGTGAATGCCTCCTTCTATAACCCAGCATTAGGCACTTCACTGGTCTAGTAATGGGGACAGGCTGAATTTGGTCTCACGGGGAGCCTGCTGATTTCAAAGGCACCCAGGGAGCTAATTTAGATACTGAAATTTAGATATAAAAGTTCTGGTGAATTTTTCCCCTCAATCTGCCATGCAGCATTGAGAAGTGACTTCTTTCTTTACCTTTCACTGTTTATGGAATGGAGATAAAACTGATCCAATTTCTTATGACATCCTGGAAATAAGTGAGAATTATTTAAGATACTATACTCATAAAACTACATGAGTAAGGACAGCAGGTACAACACTTGCCTCTGCAGCATCCCCTGTGTGGCTGGGTGATTTCATTCCAGCCTGTAACCAGAGCTGAGTTTTACCCCTCTGCCATTCACTCCCTACTCCTGTGGGCATTTTAAGGCAGAGCTCCTTGACCACTGTTACACTTGCCCTTCTCTGCCTGTGTATGAATGAGATGGGTGTGTATTTGTATTTCTTTTCTCAGTCATTAGGGGGATACTGATAAAGACGGAAGAATTAAAGGCATTGAAAAGTCATATTTATAACATACCCACAGACCAACAGAACCAGAGAGGGCTTTCTTCTCCTTATACAAGGGCCTGAGTCTCAAAAAAACTCTGAGGAGACCACATGTAAGTGTATCCAGGTCATCTGTCTATAAATCTGTCAGCTATGGTGAAATTTTGCAGTAATTTCTTATTGGTTACAACCTAGACTGAGGCTCCCCATGTGTTTTTTAGAAGATGCTAAATCTTAGGCAAGTTTCTTTTTCTTGACTGTGTGGAAAATGAGCAGGCTTTTGCAGTTCACCAGTGGGTGCCTGCAAGCCTGTGAGAAATGGAGTTAGATAAAGAGGTTCCCTCTGCAGCTTTCTCAGGCTAATGTCTCACCCCAACTTTCATTTTGCTTTTCACTCTCAGTATCTCTTTGCTCACCAATGCCAGCCAGAAAAGCAGGCTGAAGCTCACTAAGATGAAGTAGCTAGGTCATACTGCAGAAAGTGCTGATGTGAGCTGTTTCTTAACAGGTTGAGCTGTTTTTCTACACAACCCTGTGGATGTGCTGAAACAATAGATTTTTCTTAGTGTATATATGTATACTCATCCTGGACTAGGGCAATGGATGTACAGAATAATTTGCAATGGTGCAGGATTTAGCATTTCCTGTCCTATGCCTTCACAAATAAGTAACTCTCTGTATTATAATGGTTAATAATTCCCACTATTTCAAGATATTAGTTCAGATTATATCAAACAAATAACAGGTATGTAGCAGTCTGAAACTTCACTGTACATTAAAATGCCATAGGATTTAAATTCTGTGCTAAAGGGATTATATATTTACAGTAAGGCACCGATGGACAAAACATGTAATGGCAGGTCTGAATGGTTTTCTGAGCATAACTCTACACTGACCAGGTAATGTAGAGCTCTGTCTGGATCTCCTTTTTGTATGTATGCATTAAGTGGAGTGGTTAAACTTGTCATGATGGAAAGACTCCAAGAGGAAAAAGATGTGGTTAGAACAGTGAATGAGTTGGGTAATTTCTGCATTTTGTGGGAGGATTTAGAAGGCAGGAAGTGGACTTGAAAAAGTGAATTCTCAGGTGAAAGGCTTCATGACAGACCAGAAAAGCATTTAAAATGATGACATAAAAGTAAGAAAATGGGAAAGGGCGATAGAAATTTCATTGGCAGCTATGTGGAGTCTTGGTTTAATTATAAAAAATATGAAAAAGGCTCCAAACCTGAATTCTGTTTTGCATATAAGAGAAGGATAACCTCCATGCATGTCTTTCTACCTTTTCCACCTTAGAACACCTAATTTGCCAATACTTCTTGCAGTACCTTTTCCCTGTTACAACTTCATTTTTATCCAAGGATCTAGAAGAACTTGATAGGCAGCAGTGAATTTAACCACATGATAGATCTCTGTGAGGTAGTTTGGTACTGTCTCTGGAGTACTTTTATAAAGAGAGAGCCCAGAGAAACTCAGAAATCAGAGGATTGTATTTACAGGCACAGTGAACCATGTGTACAGTAACATCCTCCAGAGGGTTGGCACTTTTCAAATAACTTGAGATCCTAATAAAAGATCTTTGGTATATGACAGGCTGACAACATACCAGTAAGTACTGGTATGAAATGTTTACTCTTGATTTGCTAACTCTGTGGTCTGTATGGGGTAACTTTCACCATGACACTAAAGGTTCAAGACAGAGGGGTTAATAAGAAAATATTAGAGTACATGCACAGAGCAAGAATTTTTAGAATTCCTTTGGAGATGATATTATGGCATTTGCTGGCAGTTTTGCATTAGTATCATATATCTCCTTTAATTTTATTTTTCTGGTTATGCATATAAAAGTACACATATAAATAAAAGCTTGCTCTGCCAAAATGCACTTAGAATTTTAGCCTTAGTGATTACCTCTAGTCAAGAGACAGCTATTGATTTTCTGGGGAAAAGAATACTCTTATTATGTAGAGGTTACAGTCCTACAAATTTTCATAATATCACAAAACATTTTTTCATTATAAGTTCAGTAAGAAGTCAGAAAAGAATTTTTTTTTATAGTCTCTTTCTGTGACCTTCCAAATGAGTCTGTTTAATCCTGCATTTCTCTGCCTGAAGTATTAGTTATACAAGTTGCCTATTTAGAAAAGTTCAGTTCTTTATTTCTTGTATATACAAATGATCTCAAATTCATGTGAAAACAGCTTTTGATTGATTTCTGTAGCTTATTCGTAAATCTACACTGGACAATAGTAGTCACATAGCCAAAAGCCACCTTTTCTAAGTAAATATGGCTATAGAGCTAAGTATGTTCAAAAGTGTACTGTTTGAAAAAGGTTCCTCATAATCTTGCACAAATAGCTTTATTTCCCACAAGGCTCACATTATGTTCCGCAGTAATTGGGCCATAAATGCTAGTTTTGCGGGAAAACTTTATTTTTTTAAATCCATTTCATATTTTGGATAAGGCGAGCAATCATTCAAGATACTTGAACTTTGGGTTGCTGTCCTGATAAAATATATAGAGATTTATTTTAAGAAGTTACAGAACAAGTGCAGGCTCTGCAGAGTGAACTGCGGCAGTTGTGGCCTTGCCCGCTCCTTGCCATGAGCTCGGATGTGCAGGTTGGTGCCAACTGCCAGAAGGTTCCCACAACCTCAGACTGGCAAACAGAGTTCCCTGTTCAGTGTTTACGTATCTTAAAAAAAGGTTGTCTTACTTCTGGCATCTGCCCATTCTATTTTTTTCTTTAGTGCTTAGAGCATAAAATATACAAGATCCACAGCTTCAAGGGGAAAGATAAAAGTCTGAGTCTCGTGGCAAGGTGCTCCAGCTATTTTGTTGGAGCCATTGGAAATTCGTTGTTTGTTTCCACTGCATTGTCACTGTTGGGTGTATTGGTAAGTCGTAGGCACTGAATTAACTTTAGCTCATACTCCATACAGAGAGCACTTTAGACACAGTTTTTTGTGGGAGGTGATGGAGTGAAAGTGGAGTAAAAGTACTTAAAAGAACATTTACTATTACTCAGTAAATTGATTTTTTTTTTTTTTAAAGAATGACTCCGGCTTGTTAACTTGTACACAGTCACATGCAGTGAGGTCTGATCAAGTTACCCAGGGCACTGTGGCAGAATCCCACAAGTCTGACATATGGGGAATCACAAGTATCTCACATACTGTATGGCTTTAATGTGTCCTGTACAGTTTCTGTGAAAGCTCTTCAGAAAACCTGGTATGTTTGACTGTCAAAATGTTATTTAAATACTACTGATGGATGGCATTTAGGAGACAGGCTTCCCTTAAGCAAGATGTCTGGCACTCAGTAGTTATTGATAAAGCCTTTAATTATTTTATCTTTTAGTAATTCAATTTCCAGTAGTTTTCTCACTGTAATTTTACCCCTGATTTTAATAAAGTAAGCTTTTAAGAAAAAGAAGTGTCTTTCACCAGGAACTTCCATCTAACAACTGACACTGTTCTCCATGTGGAACCACTCTCTGTGACTCCCAGCTGCAACTGCAACTGTGACCCCCAACCTTCCCAGCTGGAACTGGTCACAGGGCAGGACATGCACTGACACTTACACTGTGCTCAGTGGGACATATTAGGAAGAGCTGTGCTGCCAAAACAGCTGCTCAAGCATTAGGGAGCTCCTCCATCAGCTTCCAAACAACAGCTCAACAGGCACAGAAGAAAACACACATGTTTTGCGAGTACTTAGGGGACCCGGACGAATTTTAAAATCAGCCAAATGTGACACTGATGCCACATCCCAATGAATCCAGTTTGCTCTGCCCTTCTAGTCTGGGACTTCACTGCTGGTGTTCCCAGCTGAGGGGATCCAAGTGGATTTGCTAACACACAGTGAGCAGAATGATGTGTCTTGATTAAGGCTCATTTGAGTGGCTTTGTTTTGAGTAAATACAGCTGCAAGGGAAAGGTGCAGGCACATAATCTTGTCGGTGGATTATTAAGTATCAACTTTTGCTGCTGAATAAATACAAATAAAGTACTTGTGAGGAAAAAAAAATGTTCTTGGTCAAAATGTTAGAAATTCAAAGGTGCTGCTTTAGCTAAGTAGGGCTGACAGCAGCCAGGCAGAGATTCATTGCACAACCTGAGGTCTGCTGAGACTATTCTAAATAAAACAAATAGGCTTTGCTTCATAAACAAGTGGATTCCCTATAGAGGGATTTTTTTATGCCTTTGTATAGTCATGAGGGAATAATAAAAACATCCCTTGAGTCCTCATCCAGCATTAAAAAATATATGGTAGGTGCATTTTGGTTTGAATTAATGACAATGAATAATTTTTGTGGAAGGAACTAAATATCATACTGTCTGATATATGTATGAGCTTCTATAATTTAATATTTTCTATCTGACTAGTCTGGGTAAACAGTCAAGCATTTAGTAATGTATTTTGCACACAAGGTCACTCCATTTCTGTTCTGCTTGTACAAAAAACATTTCCAAAACATGCACTTCATTTTGGTATTAGTTGCATGGAAATTACTACTATTTATGTTAATAAATTTGGAGAAGGGAATTAATACAAGAAGTTGGTGTCTTCGTAGAGTACTGGGACTACTGGCTTGGTTATCATAAATGATTATCAGTGGTATAGTGTGCCATATTTTTCCTTTCCGCTGCGTGGGGGAATGAGAGGTTTGTAGTGGAGTCAATGCATTCACTATTCTGAGCTGTGTTACCTTGATTTACCAGCACAACGTTATTTCCCTTCAAGCTTTCCTCTGGCCTTTTCTTGGCTTCTAACATTCTCTTGCAGGGAGGATTGTCTCCAACTGTAGTCTGCTCAGTGTCTTTAAATATTGATTATTCTTCTTCCCAAATCAGGACACATGCTAACCTATTTCTTTCACTGACAAGTACAAACTTCTTTGTCTTTTGCTTCCATTCTTGTGGGTAAAAATGGTTCTTCTGTGTTTTGCAACTGGTTGAATAATCTTATTACCTTTCCATGTATAAGGAAGAGAGAATTATCTCATCTGTAGCATTGTCCAGATTACTGTGAAAGCTGTTTTCAGGGTTAGAGACTGTCCCTCCCTGTTGTGTTAATTGGACTGTGAAAACTCTCATTGCCAGGAACTTTCTGAGAAAATGCTAAAATAGAAGCAGATTAAACTACCTCAGAGTGGGTAGACTGCATTTTACTTGCTACAATACGGAGATACACACTCCTGACATATACACAGGAATTGATTTTAAATTTACTCTACAAAGCAGCCTTCCTGTTTCATGACCCAGCAGCTATTTCCTAAAAGTTGACCGTAATTCCCTCCTACAAGACCAGGGGTGAAATCCTGGTTCCTGCAATGGCAATGAAAACTTTTACACTGTAAGATGTACATTTTGTGCTGTGTATAGCAAGAGACTGCTGTTGCCTTAAGGGTTTTTCCTCCAGCTCCTCCAACTGCCACTTTTGTCCACTGTAAGTGAACTGAAATGCTGCATTGGGAACAAGGAGACACTTTTAACTGATTCTTTCATGTGCTTATTTACACAGGTCCTGAGTTAGCTGCACTATCCAAGCCATAGGTATAATTACAGGCCTTTTCCATATAATGAAAAGCTTTGAACAATCTGGAAAATCACTACTGGAATATCTTGAGCAAGTGAGAGTAGATTTCCCAACACTTAAGTCTTTAAGCCTAAACTAGACATTTTTCCAGAGTATATACTGTTCTCATTCAAACAATGATCTTGAAGATCACTTGTGTCAAGTGTGTAGAGTCCATCAAGCTGCACTGTGTTACAGTTCATATGACATAAGTGGATCCTTCTAGCCTCAAAATCTGTCAAGGTATTGGAATACACTTATTCTGTAACAGCAAGTGTGGTCCAAATGCCAAAAACAGTTGCTAGTTTTGCTATGAGTTGTGCCCCTCAGTATATGTTTATTTATAATTTTGTCATTGGTACAATGTGTAGCTCAATGAGAGCTTCTGCCTGGGTTTGTCTCTAGCTGTTCATGGAGCATTTGTACAGAGATTAAAACTTAAAACAGTTAAAACTCCTGTATGATCAGCTTCATTTTTCATGCTACCACGAGGCTTAGGTTCTAAAGTTCTAATAACTAATATTTCCTCATTTCCTTTACAACTGTTGTTAAATTGGATTAGAATTTAATTTGGGACTCTTTTGTGTTTTCTCCTTTGGGATCAACCATGTGGAAAATCATAAAATAAAATACCTTGCTTGCAGCAATGAAATAACTTTCAATAAAACAGAAAATATTGAAGCAACTTTACTAAGTGACTAAAATTGTTCAAATGAATTACAAATGATACGTACATGAAATTTTAGAAGAGGCTGTCTAGACTTACTGAAAAAGAACATGTTAAATGAAGCTCTACCACTCAGCAGAGTAGAGCAGAGTACCACTCTAATCAAAGAACGGTTAATTCATTCACTCTTCTACATGTCAAATGATTGACTTGAAAAGAAATCCCTCCATGAGGATGAATGGTATAAAAAGGAAAATATTAAGCAATGATTTTTCTTTTTTTTTTTGTAACAAGCAGAAGTTTCCAGTGAGAGAAATACGTGATTGCTCTAGAGAATAAACCACAAGTAAACAGGAAGTGGTCAGTGAGGGCTGGTTTATGGCACCCTTACTCCAAGAAACATCTTACTCCATTATCAGCACCATTAAATCCAGCAGTGTTACTCTTACAAAAGGCTCATATTATGTTCCTATAAGTTGTCACAATCTGACGCTACAGGAACACAGTTTATAAGACAGCAATGAAACGTTTCCCCCGGCTGCTCCTCTGCACATTCATAATACATCTGAAATACTTTTTTTTTTTTTTTTTTTTTTTTTTTTTTTTTTTTTTTTTTAGATCTGTATCTATTCTTGGCTATGAGGTTTTGATACAGAATTCACACAACATCCTGCATCCCTGATGTTTTGCACGGTTTTGTTCACACTGCTCCCCAACTGTCACCGTCTGTGGGTACAATTTCTTAATGTAGATCTAAGCACCAATGTGGTCAAAAGGTTAATACGTTGCAGGGAAGGAGGAAAGGGTTCCCAAAGGGTTATGAGCTTCTCTAAGGACTTCATAGCAGCCATGATATCTATGTTCTTTTTAGATGGTAGTATTTGGCAATACACTGGCATGTTTAAATTATTAGATATGCAATTTGCATTCCCCTACTTTGCTCTCAAAGCCTCACTGTTCTGAAGCAATCTACTGCTCGCTGACAGAAGATCCAGATTTCACTGCTCAGCCTCTGAGTGTCTGGAAATGACCCTCTTTTCTCAAAGGTGGGAAATCATTCTGATTCCTGTACCTTACAGTCTCTCCTGCAAGCTGCCTGTTTCCGACTCCCTTTTGCGTTTAGTCTCTTTACCACAAAACACAAAATCCTCTTGATGTTGTTTTTTTCTTTCCCCCAAAACTTACCTTGCAGTATTTTGGTAGCATGATATTAGCTCGCACTGGACTTTCTCCCCTGGAGCCTTGGCATCACAGTCCAAACGAGGTCATTAATCTAAAAAAGTGTGGTGGTCTCATCCTGGGCTTTGTCAGGGACGGACGCCTCGCTCGGTCCTGTTCCCGTGTGCTCCGCAGCCTCCGCCTGGAGCTCCGGGCTCCGGCAGCGGGATCGCTAATGGTCAGGAGAGCACAGCTCCAGCAGTGCTGTGTCAGTATCAGGAAGCTTTTACTGTGCCTGGGTTCCTGTCAGTGCTACTAATTCAATCACATATGCAATACGTTCACATGAAAAATTAACAAATACCTAGCCAGCAGCAGTGCCCTCTGGTCGTTCTTTTTTTTCCCTAAAAAAGCTGTGTAGCTTTCTCTTAAAATGATTGGATTTAATGGTGTCTGTATGTCTTTAGCATGTTCTGTATTTTAGCACTTGGTGAAAAAAAACCTTCTTTTATTCCTAAACAGCTTCTCAATCCATGACAGGTTATTTCACTATTATTTCTCATATATCATACATATTACATATATAATTTTATATTTCTTATATATATATATTTCTAATATTTCTAATATCTTCCATCAGGTTCTCTTCTAATTACATCTGTATCATCCCTTGAACTAAAAGGGCCTCTGCAGATGTCAGGGTGAGGTATAGCTCAGCAGCTTACAGTGATCTATTCCACTCAAGATCTGTTTGATTTTAGTCTGTTTTCCATTGCTAAGATCCAATACTGATAATTTTTAGTATCATTAGTAGTAATAGCTCTAAAGGAAGCACAGCATAATGAGGAAAAAGAACTAACAACTCCTTTATCTTCCTAAACAGGAATCCCTAGGGAATTGAGGTCCAAGTGTCACATCTTTCCTTATTAACTCTTTTGAGAGATTGGTGATCTTCCCCAGAGAGCTGCTGTGGGACAGTACAAGCAGTAGCATACAGCTGACATAATGACAAAGAACTGTGCTCAAAACGGGGATCTCCTTAAAGCAAAAGTGATGGCCTTTAGCAGCAGGTTTTGTTGAAACTGCCCTTCCTAACATAGCTTGAGAAAAGAGGGTGGAAGTGAATGTATACATCCTCCTCTGCCCATGGGGCAGGCTGAGATTTATACCAGCTGTTAAAGCAGCTGGTGACCAGAGTGACATCTAGGATGCCTCTGGCATATTCCCTCTCCTGTAGAAGTGCTCCAGCAGCTGGGGCCGTGTGTCTCATTGCTGCCTCAGCTGGCAGGCCCCCTCTCACAGCTGCTTTTTGACACCATAACAAACCAAGAATCACGTGGGCAAGGATGTGCACCAGGTAATATAAAGGTATTAATCTTAAATTGCCACGTTCACTAAAGTGTTTCACCTGAATGTAGTTATGCAGACTAAAATATCTTAGTTGTCTTGAAAATGCCTCTTTCCTTATTTTGAATAGAAATTTCTTGTATTTGGGATTGTGCTATCTCTGTATATCTTTCAACTTACCTACCAGTTCAGTTCTGTGGAGGGCACTGAATCCTGTAGCATGCTGTTACACCATAATTTCTGTGTGAAATCTGGCAAAAAGCTTGGATTCAAATTTAAAAATTATTTTAAGATGACTTTTTATTTTTATAAGAATAAAAAATTGGCTGAGGCATTAAAAACAGAAGTAGTCTCCTTAACTGGATGAACATGTATTTCTATATGTTTTAATACATCTGGATAACATCCTGGGATGATGGAAGTGCTTTTATTCCTCTGTCACTGATGGAGAACAGAGGCACATCGACAATAAGTGCCTTGTACAAGTTCCTGTAGTAAATCTGTGGGAATGGGAAAGCAGGAACTTAACTATGGAGAGACTGCCATAACCATTGAAGATTACTCCTGGATCCAGAAAGTTACTGGACAGAACTTGCATGGACCACATACAAATGGAGTGTAAACAGTTACAAATCCTCAAAGTACAATTTAGCCTACTTCTACACCAGCTCTTTCTCTGTGTTCACAGAATGAAGACGTCCCTTTTAAGCCTTGAGGCAAGGAACAGTGATTCCCATTGTGAAAGATTCTTAACAATATCCCAATTGCACTGAAGTCAATGGTATCTATATCATTGATTTTAGTGGAACCAGGACTTCAGGATTTCATTCGATGGGGAGTAGATGAACATAGAGTAGCATCTTCATAAATTAATTTTACAGTTCATGAGTACATGCTGCCATGGTCCTCTGCCAGTACTTAAGTATTAGAAAGAAGGTGACATAAGACAAAAATCTGCAATGCATTTCCTCTGGAAATTATGCTTCTCATATTTCAGAAATAATTTTGCTGCCCATAAACACAAATTCTGATAGACTGCCCACAACTAAATCTGGAGAGACACAAATGGTAACCAGATACACTAAATAAATGCTTCTCCTATTAATTAGTGAGAACCTGCAAATATAAGTCAGAGCAGAATTAAGTGTAATGGCTGTAATACATTTATTTTTCCTTTATGAAAATGACTTCATTGAGGAGAAACAAATGACAAGTGTACTTGAACCCTTAAGCAGAAATTTTGTTGTTTTTCAAGAAGTGTCAGCTAGAAAGAATCAAAGAAACCCATGAAAAAATGTGAACACTTAATTGTCTCTGATTAGTAAACACAGAGTATTCTGTAAAGTATTAGCAGGTCTTTGAGAGGTGTGTATTTAATTGTCAGCTGAAGTGAGAATACAGTCCAGCCATCATCACAATGGTTTCAAAATAAAACGTAAGCCAGAATGTGTTATATAAATATCACAGTGAGAAAATGAACAGTCCTAAGTTTTTACTCGAAGATGAATGTAAATGTTTCTTTTGTGCTCCTTGCGGACTCCTGTCCACAGGAATGTGCAGGTGAAGTAACTACTTTCTTGTCTTCTGAAATGCTGTGTGGGATTTTAATTTTTAGAACCGTTGATTTAGTGAGAAAGATTAAACAAAGACAGCCTGTTGGCAGTGATACATTGAAAGCACCATGCAGACATCAAATCATCATAGTTGAAAAATAATCCTGACTGTTTATTGTACAGTAGTGTAAGCCAAGAATTCTATTTTCTTGAGAATAGAGCTGTAAAAAAGTCAGTAAAAACCCTTACTATTCCTGTGTTTTGTATTTTCAATTCTTCAGCCGATTGCAATTGTCCATGGGCACACTATGGACACACATCTTAGCCATCTGACAGCCTTTGGTTCGATATATGTGGTCTCTCTAGTCTGTGTCCATCATGTCTGGTTGGCCACTTCAGTAACCTCTACTCTCTAATTCTGCAGCTGACACTCATACAGGATGGAACTTGACCATGTTTGTGTGCAAGAAGGAGTAGTAAATTCTCTTGTTTGTAAGTTCACTTAGAAATGCTTTGCTTGGTGCTTAGCAAATACACAGAATATATGTGCAACAACCTGAATAAAAGATTTTTCTGTGATGATTAATGAGTCTGAGTTAATTACTTGGAATTTCATTCAAAATTTTATTTCTGATATATGCCAGTGACTACTTGATGAAAAGGCAGTGAAATTCAGTTACTCTTTGACAACTATAAACCACTTTGGAAATAAGAATTCATTTTTTGTGTACCGGCAGGAAAAAGTACTTAACTCATTAGGCCATCACCCTATTTCCCTGATCAGTAAATTTAGTGATATGCTTTCCCATATCTTTCTCTAGCCAACATCCAGTGATCTCACCTATTTGGAAACTCTTTGTTGGTGTGACTCCTGAAATTCTGAAATCTGAGTAGTCTTTTACTAGAAGGGACTTAGGACTGACTCTGACATGGTTCTGTGATCCCTCCAAAGAGAACAGTCCAAAGTGAGTTCAGTACTTTTTCCTGACTGGGACTGCAAAACAGAGAACACATTTCTCTTGTTCAAGACCATATGCTCTAAATAATGACCATTGCATTTAGTTTTGGAGCTCAGGAGGGATAAGTGAGCTGCTGGTCATGTGGAAAAAAAGCTGTGTCCTGGCTCTGCTGAGGCCAGGGAAAATATCCCTCCTAGTTCTGATGGATTCTGGTTTAGATCCTCATGCACACACACTTGGTCTATTATTGAAATAAATTTAAACTTACTGTTACACAGTGTTAACACAGCTGGTGATTTCAAATCCTCAGTGCCTGCTTGCAGGAACATGAATATAAGATGGTGAAAAGCTTCAATGTTTCTAGCATGAACCACTGAGTTCAGCTGCATGGGGGAAATACATTTCCTCTGATTATTAAGGTTTTATATGAAGCAAAACTATGAGTTCAGCTGAGTGGGAGAGTTGATAAGGAAGCTGGCAGAGAGAGTATTCAAACTGTAGAGCTCAGCTCTACCAGTACTCAAAATGATGTTTTGGACTAGGCAAAGTGAGACTAATTTGTCACTGCCTGCGTGGGTCTCTTAGCAGGAGGTTAATGAAGCTGTGAAGGCAGTCAAGCCCTCTACAACCATAATAGGAAGACTTTTGACTTCTTGAAGTTGAGTATTTTGGTCTTTCTGAACAAGAGTCAGGATTTGTCTCTGCTGAAGTTGAAGAAATTTAAGAAGACTTCTGAAAGACTTCTGAAGATGACTTCAAAGAGGCAACTGAGAGGGAACCTCATTAGTTTGTATAAATATCTGAAGGGTGGGTGTCAAGAGGATGGAGCGAGGCAATAGAACAGAGGCAATGGGCAAAAACCTGAACATGAGAAAGAACTTCTTTACAGTCGCCATACACTGGAACAGGTTGCCCAGAGAGGTTTTGGAGTCCCTCACTGTAGATATCCCTGAACCATCTGGATGCAATGCTGTGCTGTGTGCTCTGGGATGACCCTGCTGGAGCAGGGAGGTTGGACCAGGTGACCCACTGTGATTCCTTCCACCCTAACCTGTTCTGTGATTCTGTGAAGACAAGGAGGATGCTGTTGCTGGGTTATTGAAGCTCAATCTTCTGGTCCCATAGGCAGCATGTCACACCAAATCTCTCATAAATTGATTGTGTTTCATCTTCAAAGTAATTAGGTTTTTTGCCTCCACTATTCCAGTTGGAAGGCTACTGGAAGTCTTGATTGCTCTAATGATCAGAAACCTTCTTCTAATTTCCAACCTAAATTTATTCACAGCCAGTTAATATCCATTTGTTCCCATGCCAGTTTTGTCCTTAGCTAATTTAGGTTTTTCCATATCTGGTGTTTATCTCCCTGATGCATTTACAGGCTGTGATTATGGTCCTGCTGAGCTGTCATTTTGTTCAACAAAATAAGCCAAAATCTTTTGGTCTGTTCTCTTAAGACAGACTTCTCCTTCATCATTCTTCTTTGGACCTGTTTTTATGACTCTCTCCTGTACAAAATTCTCAACTGAAAATCTGCTGGTGGCTTTGTCAACTGGCATCGTTATTTTCCTGACTATTCTGGAAAAAAACCCACTTCTAAAAGTAGAATGGCATCTATCTTTTTTATGGACATATCATATTGACAACTTATAGCCATCTTGTATGTACAAGTCTTTCTTCTTAATAATTTCTAAATGATAGTTCATGGCTTAGGGTAGACATTTTCTGTTATTGATGATCAGCAGTACACTGTGCTGTTAAATTTAATCGTATTTGTATTGCTGAAGTACAGACAGTTCCCTCTGTACAGTGACCCGAAACTCGTCAGTACTGGTGATGTTTCCCAATATTGACAATGTTTCCCAGCACGGAGTAATCAACCAATGTAGTCACAACCTTCCTGTTTCTGGTACATTTATGTGTGAAACATCAGATATCAGTTCCAAACGTCATCCACAAAGAACTTCCCTATCAAACTTTCCTCAGTCTGACAGTCCTTCCTTTAATGCTCTATTTTTCATTTCCCCATGAATGAGTTTCTTGTCCTCTTTACAGATTTACTACTATTCTTTACTTTCTCCAGCTTCAATAATAATTTCTTTTGTGGCACCATAACAAATGCTTACCAAAGATCATATAGATCAGGCAGTTACACCTCCCTTGCCTAAAACCCCAGTTACAATAACAGAAAATGCTGTCAGGGAAGCCTGACATTATCTTTTTCTGATAAATGCAAATAGCATTTTTTCCATTTTTTTGTGTGTGTCTAGGTTTGTTTAATTTTCCTTAAAGTTTGTTCCCTAAAACCTTAAAGATTATGGATAGCCATGTGGGTATCTGGGCTGCTAGTTGTCTTACCATTTGTCTCACCTAATCTTAAATCTGGATATATTTGTTCTGTTCGGATTCCTAACTAGAATATAACATATTTTCTGCCAAGTATTCAATTTAATATACCAGTTGCATCAGCAGTTTGGGGCGGAGACTGTATAGAGTGCCTCTGCATGAGTTTTTGCTTCACACACTTGCAATAGCTGCAGAATTCATATCCTCGTAACCATTTTGGGTTTGCACCATAAATCAGGTTATCCATAATACAAATGCCATTTAGAGTATGTTTTGCTTCTCCTCCCCCTTCTTCATCACAAAACTGAAAACCTTCAGTGGTTGTTTTAACATACTTTAAAGATCTAAATAACCTTTATTTTAGGCAACTTGTACTTTTTCCTTCTGCCTTTGAGGAACGCTTTATCTCCATTCCCTGTGTGTTCCTGGCACAGCCTTAACAATTTAACAATTGAAAATATAAGTTTTGAAGCTTCTTACAAAATTTTTCCTCACTTTTTTGGGGATCCAGGTTCCTAATACGACCAACACTTTTGGTTTTCTGTCTTTCCTGAACAGCACATAATCTTTTATTGTGAGTTCTGCAGGGGTAATTGTTCTTTCCCTATTTCCATGTAGTATTCAGCTGTTTTCTAATAATTCAGATTTCTTTGTTTTATTGCACAGGTTCAGGCAATCCTATACATCCCTTCCAGTTGTATATACCTTGCCATTTTGTGTAACATTACCTGGATCGAGTACAGTGGTAATATTAACAATGTTTTCTACTACTCAGAACAAAACCAGCACTTCCTTCCTAGTTTGTATTCTTTTGCATTGTTTTTCTCTGTTGTACACCATAATTTTCCTCTTCTCTTTTATCTAACATTCTTCCTTGTATTCCTTTTTCAAAGCTTTCTTAAAATTGTCCTGGTTCTTGAACAGTGTTAGACAACAAATAGCAAAAGATGAAACATCTCATCTACATCTGAAACCTGCAACTGGCAAATTATATTCCATGTTAAATTTCCATGAATGACAGCAGGAAAACCTGTCACATTGATGAGAAACATGTCAAACCATATTTTTTATTTCATTAATCGTTTCTGTGACATTTCTGTCAGTGCTCCTATGACAATAGTATCCAAGGCCACAGTGAAGACTAGGGCCATGCTTCTACTTAAAATAAATAATATGAATCTGTTCTTCTGCATAAAATACCACAGACCTTCTTTTTCAGATCTTCCTATCAGGACTTTAAAAGCTTCTGACAGATTACTATTGTATCAAAATGTGATGTTTACTCTCAGTCTTACATAATATCTCAAAAAGCCTTTATTTGCTTCAGTCTTTGCTTATTCCTATATTAATATTAGCAAAATTGACTTTAGGTAACTCTGTGAAGTTAAACTCTAATATTCAGTGTTACTAATTGAAAAACATATCCCTATATTTCAGGGTAGGCTTAAATGGGCAAGTTACCTCTCAACTGATTTTTAATGAATAGTGAATAAGAGATCCTGAATCTTTTTCTTGATTAGTTAGAAAATGTTGTATCTGAAAATGCACTTTGTGACAGCTCTCCTGCCCCTATCCAGGGCATGTGTACTCCTTACTTGACACTGTAACTTTAGAACCCAACTGGTGACATTTGGAAAACAGGGATTAATGTGGAAAAGCCTTGGAAGGAAATGTTTTTTGTTGGGTTTTTTTTTTGTTGTTTTTTTTAATCAGTAATTTCCACTTACATGAAGTCATGTAAAGGTAAGATACAGCTGGTCCTAATGTGGGTAAGGCAAATTTTAAAGTTTATGTCTCCAGCTTTTGAAAACTACTGGTCTATAAAGCCAAATGATTGATAGTAAATGTCAAAATAATTCTGAAAGTCTCATTTCTAAGTGTCAGCGAATAAGAGTATTTGAATTTCTTTTATGTATTTTGTAATGGAAAACAAAGCCTTCATGTGATAAGAAAGATTGTCTGAATTCACTGCACAGTATTTTCCTTACCACATATGGTTTTGTTGTTCCAAATGCATAGCTGTTGTTTTGTATGTTTATTGGAAAATGCTGTCCAAAGGTGTTGGTAATTTGTATTAAATTCAGCTTCCATATTAGGACAAGAGGTGTTGTAAGGAAATGACATGAAATTAATAGTCCAAGCTACCAGAAGGCAGCAGACTGCTCTAAGACAGGTGAACACAAACATTTTATAAAGTCACAAAGACTTTAGTGTGGTTCTTTTTCCATAGGTATTACCAAAATAGACAAGCATGTGAGAAAAGCAAGCCCATGGACATAGGCCTACCCTGCAAACACGTTGTAGTGACTGTAGGCAAAAAGTCAGGTTGTTTTTTTAAAGCTGGCTACTTCCCTATTCGTGGTGTTCCCCTATAGTTCCCTAATCCAGGTACAGTGTGTGAGCAGGGATCTCTGCTGGCAGTAAAGTCCTCCACCAGCAGTTTGCTTCTTTCTGCTCGTGGCAGTGAACTTCACTGCAGGGCATCTTTGCCTTGTGACCAAGCGCTGCTGAGAGGTGACTCAGACCCTGTTGCTCGCAGCAATCATGACCTGGCCGGGCTTGGCTGCCCCACTGTTGGCAGCAGAAATGAAACCACGGCTCAAATGTAGCAGGAGGCAAAACGTCTCATGAAAGCCTTCAAAGTCAGATAAGGAGGAGAAAATGAACAAATAGGAATGTGAGAGAAGCAATAGTGGCAAATCTGTGTGAGTGGTGTGGTAGGCAAGGTGTACATCTACTATGCTAACCTGATGGAAGTTTAGTACAAAATGTTTGTGAGGAACTGCAGTAATGCTGAGATGTGACTAACTGTGCAAACTCTGGGAAAATCACGTTCAGGGGCTAATGGTAAACTTTGGGTTGTGTTTTCTACTCCTAGGCATAGGCAATCTGATGAGACATGGACTTTTTTTTCCATTCAGTATAAGTTTCAGTTACTTGATATTTTAGAATTTACTTTATTTATATGCAAATAAACCATTGGAAGTAAAACTCATATACCAATGACTCAGAATTTCCAAGGCCTGAGAGGAAAGCAATGAAATATTAGACTGTTTGTAATAATCCTAACCTGGTAGAAGAATTTCCTGAATATGCTTTTTATGATCCTTAGGCATTTTGTTGGTAATGCTATTGGACAATGATGAAAATGCAAAACTACAGAAAGTGACCTCCTAGTTTACATGTCATGACACCTGATTTGGAAGAAAAGTACTTCTTTCAGTTTTGCAGGATCAGCTATTTCTGAAATAGACCATGCAAACTTAAGACTCTGTGATATACAAATAACTAGTACATAATTCCTATGCCGAATAGATTAATTCCAAAGCTATTCCAATTTTATTACCATTTTCGTTTTTAACTATTGCAAAAAGGGTAGCAATTTAAGCTGAGTAGACAATTTTAAATGGATCTGCTTTATACATCAACCTCTTTTTTTTTTTAAAGCTTCTGGAAAATCAGCTGGCTTAGAAACGAGATTATTATAAATTAAAAATTATTCTACAGCTGAGTTTATGAGACTGCATTTCCTAAAGGGAACTTTAAATTTGTCTATGTGGTTACCTTACTTTTTCCATCCTTTCATCTACTTTGTTCTGTTTGGACAATTCATCCTGATCTAACTTGTGGACTTTATCACACCCTTTTGTACTCCTCCTTTGCATAGAAAATTGTGACAGTAGTGGTAGAAAAAAAACCCCCAGCATGATTCTTGAGTAAACAGTGCCTCCTTAGTGAAAGTTATATACTGGGCTTAGACTAACATTTATATAAATGTATGTCAGTGCTAGGGACTGTTGTTTTTCTATGTTTTGAATGAATTTAATTCCAGGATAGAGGGGTGGATCCTTAGTTAGTAAGAGTTCTTCTTAATTTACATCCAGTAAAAATATACCATGTGCCAAGAATTTCTGAGTCTTTGCAAGATTTTCTGCTAGGCTCTTGTAAAACTCCCTAACAGCTTCAAGGAACACTTCTCTCTACCAGCATTGCAAATGCTCACAATTTGTACAGTTTCGGAATGCGCCTTAGCCAAACTCTGTATATCACCTGCTTTCTTTGAATGAACTTCTTTCCATGAAAGTGAGCTCATTATTTTTAGCTTTTTTTTTCATTTATAAGCAGTTCATAATCTGCTGTTCAAAACTCATAAAGCTGCTAGTGAATTAACTGGAAAATGTCAAGACAAAATGGAAATCATACCCACATAAGGACTGCCCTACTGTTGAGAGTACTTTTAAAAAAGGGTTGTAATAAAAATAAAATTATCAGTTTATTGTAAAAGAATTTTAGCTAGGCTAGGAGTTACAGTTTATTGCCATTACTAGGGATTAGTTAGCATTCCAACTATGTGCCCATATTTTTAGAATTTTGTAGCTCGAAGTTGTTAAGTTTATGTTGAACTTAACAGTTGAGCAGAGATGGAATTTCACACTGAATTCAAGTTTATGTTGTGTGTATTCTTCGTGAGCTGTTTTATTAACCTAAAAATGCATATGACTTTTTTCTTATTCATAACTGATTAATAGCTTGGGGTTCATTTATTTTAGGTAGTCAACAATATTACAGTATTTTGAATAGGTTACCAAGTAAGTTGAAATGGGACTTGCAGCTGCAGTGAATTTTGAGGCTGTTTTGTTTCCCTTTTTCCCAGTGATGTAGATGTGTCTTAAGTGTTGAGAAATCAGTGCAAAAATGTTTTTTTATAAAATATTTAGCAACACTTTTCAGGCCCACTAAAACGTGTGAAGCCCTTGAGGTTTCATCTTGCAAGAATTTCCATGTGTGCATACTTATTTTTCTGTTGACCCACTACTATCATATATGTACGTGTTGAGAACTGAAATCTTCCTGAAATGTGAATGACGTATATGGGTTATTTCATGTAAATATGAAATGACAATGGTAGACTATTAAATATCTCTGATAATAAAAAACTCAACACAAGAATTAAGGGCATGAAGTTGATTGCCTATGCAATTAAAAGTTTAGAAGACAAACTATCTGATCTGGAACTTGGCCAAGGCATCGTGACTAACAAGCCTGTTCTTGCGGGAAAGTGCCGGAGGAACTCTGATAGCCATGTGTGGTCAAGATTTCTGCTTTGTCTAAATTAAGCCATCTTGAAACATAACACTGCCATATATAAAATCCCATGCCAACATTTGTCAAAGCACTTCTTCTGTTCAAGCATTTGTGCTGGGGAAAGCTGACTATATACAGCATCAAGGCAAACAGCTTTGAAAGCATTTATTTTGAACTTCATATGAAGCCAAATGCTGCTGAAAATGATTGCAATTTGCCCTCCACTCATTTATAGAACTTTCATAAAAGTCAAAGAGAGGGACTGGTACCAGGCATATAATATACTGTAAAGACTTTAAAACCTTTTATTGTTGGTTGTTAAAATGACAGACATTTTAGAGCAGTGATTGGGGGTTGAACTTAGCTCATGTTCTGCTTCCATCTGGTCTCCTACTGTTTTGTTGAAGAAGATGGAAAACAGCACACTTTGGATTGCACACATTGTCCCAAGAGAGAAATACTCTCTCTTTCACCTTGTACAGTTTAGCATTTAGACCTGGTTCTTTTGCCTTATCTGTGAATCCCAGGGTGTGCTCCCGCATTCATCAGGTTTCATCCTGTCAGAGACTACATTTACTGAATTAAACAGGACTTCTGGCATAACTGAAGTGGTGTGTTTGTAGACAAACAATCCGTGCACCTCATCTGAAGTTCTTTCTCATGCAAAAGCCTCACCTCGAGGGCTCAGGCTCCAGGAGGCAGCTCGTGCCTTAGGACCGATGTCAGTCCCTGCTCTGCTTTCGATGGTCACTGCGTGAACCGAACCGGTGGGTAAACAGGGCTAAATCAGACTCTTAAGCTCATTATGGTGGTGAAATAGCTTTAAAAGAGCTCCCGTGACTCTGTATTGTATCTTATTTCTGTTTGTGATGCTGGCCCTGTGGAAGGCAGCTTTGCCTTTCTCCTTGTGTTTTACATGACAGTGCATGGTGCCCAAGTAACTCAACAGCTAATGTCACAGAAAGGTACCTGGAAATCTAAAGACAGGACATACCTTATTTTTAGATTTTTTTTTTTTAACTGTCTTTGGAATTCGAGCTTAGGACCTCTCTTGTATTTCTGTGTTGTGAGGCTTCCTACTGTAGGAGGGATATCTAAACCTACGTCTTTGGAATGAATAAAGTGATTTTCTGGGATTCAGAAAAAAAAAATAACCCAACAAACTGAATCTGTACTATAAACTAAGAATTAAGAAGAGACACACATTGTGGCCTGATGTAAAGTACTTTAGGTGCTGAACTTCAGCAGTGCTTAAATGCAAAGTATATTTCATGTACACTTGCAGAATTTATTGAGCTTAGTCAGAAATTCCCACTGAAGATGATAATGCTTGATGCCTATCCAAGACAGGTCTATTCCCAATCTCTGTAATTATGTTTATTACCTTGTTACAGTTGTTAATGTTCTCCGCTTTCAGAAGTATTCCAAAAATTAGGTGAGTTACAGCAGGGTATTAGTAAAACATGGGCTCTGTAAACATCTTTTAAAGTAATAGGACTACGGACTTAATTCTGCAGATTTTACTTTTGCATCTGAGAACAAAACACTAGAAAAAAAGGGAAATTATGATTGGTAGATCCTACATTTGATCGCTATAACTTTCAAGAGTGTAGGAACAGGTATTATATATTGGCACATCACTTTGCATTTGGATGTGTTAAGTTAGGTGCTTAAGTACCCAGCTAAATACTCTAATTTCTCTTAAAGAAGCGTAAGTTCTGTAAGTATTCAGTGCTTTAAAAATGAGATTACTTTTGTTTAGGAGTCCAGTCGCTGACTTTTGTGTCTGACTTGATCTACCCAAATTTGGATAGTTTTATGGTTCACCTTATTTTAGATTGGCTGGTAATTGCAATTAATTTCCCCTAAATTAGTAGAAGTGTTACAAGAATCTTGGATAGCGAGAAAGGACCTGTAATGCTTAGAATGTGTCTACATTTTTATTAGTGTGTGGTTTGATACTGTATTTAGTGTGTGGTTTAATACTGTATGGTAACTTTGAAAGTTTATGTTCCAACATGGTTTAATAAACATTACAGTAGATAATTTCATTGCAAAGAAATTAGCCCTGTATTGTCTTTGGCTGACTCACTTAAAGGCTCTAATTAAAGACATAACTAAACATAAAAATCTCTCCTAAGGCTTTAGGCTTTTTAGGTGTTATCTGAAGAACATTAATGCTTCCTGTTAGGACACAGATATATTAAAAAGTTTGGGTGATGAACTCAGGTGGGTTTTTATTTTTAACAATGATAAGTGTACTCAATAGGAATAGTATTTTTAGTTCAGCAAACCTTTTAAGAGAATTTGGTTAGAATTTGATTGTATTTGGGCTAGAAAAATCAAAATATTTTGAAAAAAAATTAAAGGACATCAGTCACAACACATTTGCATGTTTTGGTCTTATTTTCCTATTACAAGTTTGATTTCACCCTTTTTAATGACTCAGAAAATTTAAAGTGCTGCCAGACACCTCAAGATTTCATTAGATTTCCTTTTATAAAGTGTTGTACATTTGTTGCAATCTATAACTCATAGCAAAGAACTTCTGCTTTCTTAAGGGTGTAAATACCTATTTGGCAATGTCCAACTCAGTATCATTAGTTATAGGATTGGTTTTGTGTTTTAACCTCATTTTCAGAAATAAATGCTAAGACGTATACTCCCTCCATCGATTACATATCTTGTTCAAACCTGTTTGCTCTCCTATTACAAGCAGTATTATGACACATTATTTATCACTGTTGGATCAGATAACACAAACATGAAAGAGTAACTGGTATAATTCAGTTCTGGAAAGCAGTGCTGAATCAGAGTCCTCGCTTAACTCACGTATATCGCACACAGCCCTGTGTCTGACATTGACTGAAGTTTAATGTCCCTGGTGATCATTCAGCAGATATTTAAATGCTGTGCAGAATCACACTAAACAGAAGTGGTCAGCTTGCACTTGGTAAAGCTGCAGTTTCTCTGTAAACAGCCTTAATACAAACACCACCACATGCAAGGCTGGTGCCACTGTACGTGATAAAAGCATTTTATCGTTCCTGGCTGTGAACACAAAGCCAGATTGGGTCCAAATCAAAGAAATGAATTTGGGAGATCAGTGTAAACCTTTACTCCACTTTGGCACTTCCTCCTTCAAAACAGGCTTGGCTTTCCAAGGAAGAGCCATGTGAAGGAGAGCGGGAGTCAAGGTTAAAGCCATCACGCCCAAGACAGTTGTATGTTTTTATCAAGGAGAGGTGTATTCTGCCAAGGCAATGTAGGAACAATAGGATCATGAGAAAATATTTCTGCCTAAAATGTTAGTCTCTTAGCCATGTGTTTGAATTCATTCTACAAAGTCATTCTGGGGCTTAGTAAAATCAATCCTCAATCCATGTTGGGAGGGAAGAATACAAATCCATCACCTTTAAACACAACACACTGTGCAAATCGATGGTTTTAGTGTGGTGTGAAACCTTCACAGATTTTGCAAAGCAAGTGCTCTGTCTTTTCCCTTATTGTTTGCCCTTCACTTGACATACAGGAAGAGATGCATCAAGAGGATGGCAGGAGACATGTGTCACTTAAGGCATGCCATAACAATGTTTGCCCTGGAATACTCCCTTGAATCTGTTTGAACAAGCAGGCATCACACATGGATAAATACACACAGAACTTTACCTAGTTACAAAGTTGACAGAACCCTTTTGCCATCCTCCCCATCGAGCAGTGCCAGCCCCAGGCAAGCTGCTCCCTTTAGCCCTGAGCTGGAGTGCCACGGTCACATCGCACCAGGTCACTTGTTGCACAGTGCCAGGGTGGCATCTCCCCTCCGCTCAACCCACTGAAACTTCACAGAGCCGCGTTTCAGCGGAGCCCGTTCCGAGGCTTCCCTTCTCCATCCATCCTGCTCGGAGCCGCTTACCTGCATGTGTCCCTGGTACATTCTGCTCTGGCTGCTTCAGCTGCCCCTCAGGCCGACAGGTTGGGTGTGCGCTGGGGTTGGGGCACTTCTGCTGGGCGCTCGACTAAAAGAAAGGGGAAAAAAAAAAAAAAAGGCAAAAAAAAAAAAGCCTAACCCTGAAAGAGCTATTTTTGGCAAAAGCTCAGTTTGTCCTGGCAGCTCCTGTACTGGTTTCAGTAACCCAGAGCTGCTCGCTGCGCTCCTCTCCCCTCCGCGCCTCTCTGGCTGTGTTTCCCTCTCGGATGCGGAGCTGCGAACTGCTCGGGAGCTGTTCCTGCTGGCGGGGTGCTGGGGAGGCGGGCGGACCCGGGCGGACCCGGGCGGACCCGGGCGGCTGCGGGGCCGCCGGGCGGGAGCTCCGCGGGGCGGAGCGGGGCCGGTGCTGCTGCCGGGCCTCGCCCGCCGCCCGCTCCGCTCCGCTCCGCGCCTCGTCCCGCTGCAGCCGCCCCGGCCTGGCGGCCCCGGCCCCGGCCGCCCTCCCGCCGCCAGCCCCGGCCTCCTTCCCTCCCTCCCCCCTTTCCTCCTCCCTCCTTCCTTCTCTCCTCCCTTCTCCCCTCCCTCCTTCCTTCCCTCCCTCCCTCCCTGCCTGCCTCCCTCCGCAGAGCAGCATCCAGGGAACGCGCGGAGCTCCGCGGCCACCGGGCGGAGCCCGCCGGGGTCCCGGGGGATACGCGCTGCCCCGGCCCCACCGCTGGCGGCTCCCACTGCAGGCATTAAAAAAGAAAAAAAAGAAAAAAAACCCCACGGAAAAAAACCCTACTAAAGCATAAAAACAACAACAAAAAATCGGAGCGTCCCGGAGCCAGGACACGGCAAAACCTGGATGTGGCGCACGGAGCCGCGAGTTTTACCTCCCCGTGTGGAAGGAGAGGGACCGCGCAGGGAGCGCATCCCGGGAATGGTCGCTGCCTCCAAAGCGGGACTCGCTCCCAGCCCTTCCTCGCCGCTCCCCGGTCGTAATTAGCCGGATTTCAATGATATGCTCGAGCCGGGCCCTACCTTGAGCTGTGCGTATGAAATGCGAACGTGATGGGTTGTGATTCCCAGAAAAGATCAGGAGACTGTCATTCCGGCTCAGTAGAATTGCGTGGTAGTGTTTTTCAGCACTTACCAAAGACACTGTTATATAGGCAAAAATCTGGCACTGGCCCGTACATGCAAAATTCTGACCTTGCAAACTGGCACAACAGGCCTGGCTAAATCCTTCAGGCGACACTTGCATCATCTTGGATCCAGCTTTTTTTTCCTCTTCCCCTAGCTCAAACCTTAAACTTCTAATCTGCTAAAAGGAGCAGCTGCTTCAATTTCACTGCAAATTTCTGTCCTACTCAGTAGCACAGGAAACATTCAGAGCCTGGAATTTGCTAGATTTTGTAATTTCTTGGCTCAGAGCTCCCAAGTTTTACTATTAAACTATAAAAAACTTTATGATGCTTTTGATAGACAAGACCAATCCAATCTTAAGCATGTTCCAGTACTAGAGCAATGCAAAATAGATTTCTTATTCCTGAAACCAGCACATTTGTATCATCACAGCTCTCATTTCAGCTGACTAAATAAGCCTTTTTGAACTGCTCCCATTCAACTAAAACATGGAGTTCTGCAGAACACGACTTCGTAAAGTCGTCAGTGATGGCACAAGCGAAATCTATCCAATTATTTTTTTCACTTAAGCTTAGGGGTTTTATTTTTTAGATAGATAACAAAAGTGGCAGTTCTCTTACATCCAATGAATACCTATCCAGCTCACTGAGATTTTCAGAGCAGCTGAGGAGTTTAGTCACATATCGGTGATAAAAGGAAGTAAGAAATGAGTATTTTTTGTCTAAATCCCTTAAGCTGCTTTGAAAACCTCAATTAAGAGCTGATGAGCTTAAAATATTTCTTTGGGATTTT
The DNA here is from genome assembly GCA_035041135.1 of Platyrinchus mystaceus. Classification (NCBI taxonomy): domain Eukaryota; kingdom Metazoa; phylum Chordata; class Aves; order Passeriformes; family Tyrannidae; genus Platyrinchus; species Platyrinchus mystaceus. Next base: position 7,091,464 of record JAWWLV010000011.1, read on the forward strand.
CCATACATGTTAGACATATATTACTGTAAAACTTCACTGTGTAATACATAAGGTGACTGCACTTAGATGGAAGTATCAGATTTGAATTTTTGTGGTTTCACCTAATATACAAAATATAGAGTACATATTTTTCAGATATAAATATCTGGCTGCCTTTGTGCTCAATTTAGAAGAAAGTTTAGGTCTAGATGATGAAAAAAAAAGAGAGTCCTATTTAAACTTGGAGCCCTGGTGCCTTTGCTATTTGTTGAACAGAGATTTATTAGACTCTTAAGCTTTTAGTAATCTTGAAGGTGCACTTTTTCTGGCTACGGTAGATCTAGATTATCCATTCCTGCCTTAGTGTGCAGGTTTCTATAGTAGCTGAATGTTTCTAAAGCACATGAAAATGTCTTTTTTAATTCTTGTTTTAGGTAAAGGCTTTTGTGTTTTTCTCGGGGGGGAAGATGGGGGAAATTTGTCAACACCAGTGTGCAGTAATATCTATTTTTTCTAAATCTAAGTACATGCATAATGATTTAAGTTTTTCCTACAGAATATGAAAAAGTACACTTGTAGTAAGAAAAACTGTTAATTCAGGAGTAATTATTCATGTTATTTTATTTTTCATGATACATTATTTGTAACTAGAATTTATCAAGATCCAAATGCTAGATATGAGATTAATAGTATAGTGTGTATTGGAACAGACATTTTTCCTAATGCATCAGAAGCAGGTGCATTCATTTCACAATTTGTTGATGCAATGGCATAGTGATGTCACATTTTGGCAGGATTTGACAGATCCAGTAAAGCCAGATAGATCCAGCTTTTGCCTTTTTCCTTAGCATGGGCTAAATCACTTGGCACTGGTCAGTGAGAAAGCTGGCAAAGCAGCAGTCGGTGCAGAGGAGGGATGAAGGGAGAGGGATGCAGAGATGGATGGATGACAGGGGTTTCTGTTTAAGGAGCTGTTCTTCAAATATGTTTCAGTCCAAGCCACACTCACAGTGCTGTGCTTCCACAGGTGTAAACTCTGCCTTTGCTTTTGCTCTTCATGAAAAGAAGCTTCAGCAATATTGTTTCTCTCTCCATCTAATCTGGAATCAATGCATTATACTTATTGCTCAGTTATAGTGCAATTTAAAAAATGCAATGATAGGTGGCACAGAAAGCATTGATGTGTAATTCTGTACCATAAATATAAAGGCAAGTTCTTTACAGCTTAGAAAAACATGAGTGCCAGGACCCATGCTCTTTGTGATTCTGCTCTACTTATGACTGTGAAAGTTAGTTTTGTTACAGTGCATATTTAATCACACAAGGTTCACTTGCCTAAAATGCTTTGAAAACATTTTTTTATTGTGGTCCCTTTTGGTCTGTTTGTGTGGTTGCATTAATATTTGAACCAGTGATGTCTGTGTGCTATGAGCTCTCTAAGATTTGTTGTTTGTTATGGCAAAAATGGGAAAAATCATGGGAGAAAATATGAAAGTCATAATGTTTGTTAAGAAAAAGAAGAGTCACCATATGGCTCAACAGATTTTAATTAATATTAAATTGCCAGGGGAAATTCTGAAGAAAGTCAAATAAAAATCCTTTACTTTACAAATAAATGCTCAGATTTTGTTTTCAAATACATTTCTGGGGCTATTAGGAATCCTGAAGAGAGTAATGGGAGTGCAGGGGCGTTTTCAGAAATACAAAGTGCATAAGGTGTTTTTGGAGAATCTGGCAGCTACCTAGTTACTGTCAAAACCCTGATACTTAACTCCCCCTGGGAGGTGGTAGATATTGCATTCCTTAAGGCCTTACTGATGTTTATGTCATCCTGCAAATGAAAAAAAATAGTTTTAAATCACTGCCTCTGAAACTGCACAGGACAGCGCATATAGATTCCAAGTTAACAACAGCTGTTCTAGTATTCTTCATTAATATGGTGGTTGGAATGGCAAGGTCTGTGGTTTCCATGCCAAGAAACCACATGGCAAGGGCAAGTCAGGATTTTTATTAAGGAAATCGTGAAATGATAGACAGACCTGCACATTCCATGTAGAAAAGTGAATATAGACTCAATGTGTCGCGCGCAACAAAGTGTTCAATGAAAGAGTTTTAAATGTAAATCTCATGTGTGACAATAGGTTGTGTTGCCAGCATCCAACTGTAGCACATGTTTAGTCAAAAAGACACAGATTTTCTGCTATGTTCAATAATAGATTTATGTTCTGGTGCACATACCTTGTATAAAACACTAGTCTATTAGCTCATGTAGCCACGGAGATAAGTAATTTGTATACATAGAAACTATTTGGGTTCATTTAGACCTAATGTCTATGTTTGATTAAGAAATAGATCTTTACAAACATTAATGAAAATAAATATTTTCATTAATACTATTTTCTGCTAACTGAGAATAATTGGCCTAATTTGTGAAAACATGGAGCTGATTAAAAATTAACTACTGAAAATAAGCTAGCTTATTCTTAGACTCCAGTGAGGTGCAAAACCTGCGAAAATTAATGTATTAATAGTCTTAAATTTTAATAATAACATAGAATAAAGGATTTTTAATATTTAGTTATGAGAGATTCTAATTACACTTTATACTTTGTTTTCTAATTGCAGTTGTAAGGTATGAATGGTGCAACCACATGTTAATGAAAGTGCTAACTATATTAGGTGTATTTACACATTGTGTGATTTATGTGTGTTTAGGGAATGCATGTAAAAGAGGCTTTTGAGATGCTTTACATACTCTAATGAATAATAAATTTGAGCAACACACAATCCAAAATTAATTTTAAAACTGCTAAAAGTTTTACTAATGATGCATATAAAACATTTAATTAAAAAGACTCAATGTAGAAACCACATTGAGTCACAGTAAAAAAAAATAGCAATTGGATTGTAAATAGCGTGAGTAGAATACTAACAGGGTAATTTTTTGTTATGCTGGAACCAATTTTGTTCACATGTACCTCTGTGTCTGTCTGTGAATACCAGCCTAGAACTTATCAACAGAACGAAGAATAATTATTCCAGATTATAACCAGCATAATTGCAAACTCCCAATCCTATTTCAGTTGAAGTTTCCACTGCTGTTGTCCTAATTTATGTGCAGCATGTCAGTTGTTACCACAGTTTTATGTCTGGGGTGAGAGCTGTGAGTGGGCAGAGGAGGAGCTGTCCAGCTGTGTCCTGGTCTGCTCATGTCCTACAGTGGTGGTACCTGTTGGAGGAAGGTTATTTACTGCTACTACTTCACAGAATCCCAGAATTTTCAAGGTTGGAAGGGACCTCTGGAGACCATTCAGTCCAATTGCCCTGGAGCAGATGACACAGGAACGCATCCAGGTGCATTTGGAATGTCTCCAGAGAGGGAGGCTCCACGCTTTCCCTGGGCAGCTGTTCCAATGCTTTGACACCCTCCATGTAAAGAAGATCTTCCTCATGCTGAGGTGAAACGTCTTGTGTTTTAGTCAGTACTGAGTCTGTGCCATTGATGCCCATATCTGAAACAAGCGCTTATGTTGAAATTGTAATTTCCTTGGGAAAAGTGAGCTGAGTGGGCTTGTATTGAGCTCACCTTCCCACTTTCCAGCTCAGCAACAGCTGATACTGCAATATGCAGCCTCTCTGAGGGAGGATACAGTCACGGTTATGCATTAGCATATCATCCACATCAGCTCATAACAGGAAATGGCCTTTTAGTTGGTCTGTCCTGCTTTTATCCCATATGGTTGTGTTTCTTAGCACCATAGTAACTGTTGTTTGTCCAGCCATACAGTCAGTTTCCTGGCAGAGGAGGTTTTCTTTGTTTGCAGAGAAGCTTGTTTTGATCTGTTGTAACACTGTCCTCCACACAAAAATGCCTTACGCAGAAAGGATTATCTGCCTATTTAGACAAATAAAAAAGGAGAAAGTATGTCTCTCCACTTTTGTCAGGCAACTGATTGCAGATCCCAAGAAAACTCCTTTTTAATGGCCCAGTGGCCATTGCTCTTAAGTTTTCCTGAATTTGGATCCTGATGTGCTTCTGCTGAAGTCAACACAAACTTCTCACTTTGAATCAGAGTGTATGGATAAAGGCCTCATCTACGTAAGTGCTACAGACTTGTAAACCAACCATTCCTCTTTTTTGAAGTAGAAAAGTTTCATGGAAGATTTAGAATCTCCAAGGGTACACTTGTACTGCAGTTACTGTGATTGCAGTGTACCACAAATGTATTGGGGCTGATTTTCTCATCTCTTATTGAAAGTCTCAAAATGTGGAAAGTCCACAACCCTCTGGATTATCAACTGCAGTGCTTAACTATCCTACTATTTGAAAGCTTTTACTATTTTACTACTGACTTACTTAAACATGCATTTATGAAGTCTATACCCTCTGTACTTTTAGTTTTAGCCAAAAATGATGTGAAGAAGGATATATTCCCTTTCCCTTCGTAATTGCTCTCTACACATTTTAAGACAATTATTGCGTCTCCCGTAATATTCTCTTTTCTAGAGTGAGCAATTCCTTAAACCTTGTCACATGGGTTGGGTTTTCTAGATTTTGATCATCTGTCTTGTTATTTCCCTTAGATGAGTTTGCTTTAGGAATGTCCCAAACTGGAGAAGTGCTTTTGTCTACTCTTGCTGAGTAGACCAGAAAAAATTCTTCATGTGTAGTTGATTAGTCCTACCTAATTGTGGACTTTTGACACTAGGTTTATTGACTTGTATCCTACTTATTCAAAACCCTTTCTCCACTTTAGTTATGTTTTTAAATTCTGAGCACATCCCTGTCTTATTCTCTTAAGCTTTTCTAGTTTGATGTTCTCTGCAAATTTAGTAAATATGCTTTCTATTATTTTAGCCAAATCATTAATCAAAATACTGGCTTATATGCCACTTAGGAAAACCCTCTAGTCTGACAGTGAATCATCAATAAATTTTTTCTGGGTCGAGCTAAGCAGCCATCTGACAGTGAATTTTCCAGACCATGTTTCCCCCAGCTCTATACGACAATATCTTAAAGTTCTTACTTAAAATGCCTACTCTGTTTTGCCTGCCTGTTATACCTGTGACACTATTGTACAAAAAAATCAGTCTTCATTGCTGATTACTCCTCCCTTTATTTTCTTCTAGAAATGAAAATTGTTTATTTGTTTGTTATAGTGTTTCTGCTGTAACTAGAAGTAAGTTTTCTAGCTCTTCTTTTCCCTATTTTTTTTTCTCTTGAGTACAAAAATGCTCTACAGATCTCAAAGTGAAAATTTGGCCCTTTAATTAGATTTTATCCACTTGTGATTCCTGGTAATATAGAATGACACATAGTCCTCTTACCATATTAACTACTTCACTGTTTGTTGTACTTGATAAACTTTGAGAAATTACTGGATTCAGTGAAGCATCTATTTAGAGTGACTCCACATGGGGACTTCCTGGCAGCAGAAGGTTTAATGTTGCCATATAAATTCTGGGTAGGCAGAATGAAAAAGATATGAGAATGCTTTATACCTCAGATCCTGTTCAAAATAAAAGAAAGAAGGATTTTTATTGAAGTAGGAGTGTTCTTAATCACTCGAGAGGTACTGCAACACAGAAGACTTAGAAAACTTAAATACCTAGCTCTTATAAATTGTCCTTAAACTACTGATCTTGAAGCGTTTTGAGAGTAAGGGCTGTTATTGGCATTTTGTGGAGGTAGAGATAGGGAAATTTCATCACTAACTGTGGAGGTTGTTAAACAGCTACTGTTCAAGTTAAGACATTTTATGATGAGCAGTTTCAATAACATTCATCAGGGAGTATTCAAGGAACCACTTAAGAATGTCTCTGGACTGTTAATGTTGTTTTTTATTAATTGACACAGCACTGGGAAGGCAAATACTGTGCCAGAATTTTAAATGGGATGGCTTCATAATTACAAGCCTTTCAGACTGGTGCCAATCCCTGGCAAAATAATGGAAGACTGATATGGGACATTATTAGTAAAGTAATAATCAGGAAAAATGTAATTTATGGCAGTTCTCATTGGTTTATGGAAAATATAACTTGTCTGGCTAACTCAATAGCTTTCCTATGATATATGAGGATTGGTCGATAAATGTTGTAGTGCTGATGTAATGGACTTTCTCAGGGCATTTGTCATGGTACCACACAACCTTTGATTAAGAAATGAGAACAATGCAAATTCAACTGGGCAACACATTAAAAAGACCTAAAACTGCTTATCTGGTAGTCTTAATATGCAAAGTGGGAATCATTATCTAATAGACTCCCTTAGGGATTGTTGGGTCATGCTCTGTTGCCCATTTCTTTTAATGAGTGGAAAATTATTAAAAAATAATTAATGGTGGATGGAATAAAGCTTGGGATTTTGGAAATAAATTTAGTGTATGAAATGATTCATAAATCATATACACTTCAGTAAAACTGAAGGTAAACCCATATAACATATACATAATTTGGGTTGGGATTTTTTTTTGTGGTTTTTTTGGTTGCTTTTCTGTTTGGTTGGTTTTTTTTATTTTATTTTGTTTTATTTTGTTGTTGTTGTTGGGGTTTTGTTTGGGTTTTTTGTTGTTTATTTTTTTTTTAATATATATATATGCATATATGGGGCTGTCTTATGCAGGACAAGGAGCTGTACTTTGATAATTCCTGTGGGTCACTTCCAACTCAGGATATTCTAGGATGAATGAGTCTCTCATGAGAAATAACGACTGAAAAGTGTTTGGGAGATTATGATAGATAATTGGTGGAATTATAGTGGGGTTTCACTGGCACACAGTGGCCAAAAGCATGAAGATGGACTGAAGAGAAACTTCAAACAGGAATCGTGAAGTTATGCTGCTCCTGTGTCAGTAGTGATGTGAGAACTTTCCAAAGAGCTGAATTCATGTGAAGATCCAGATTCATATTTCAGAAAAGAATAAAAAGTTGGTGAAGGCTTGGAGAATGATTAATGGATTGGACCTTCTGTGCAGAACGATACTCAAGGACTTGAACCTATTTAGTTGGTAATTTGTCCCAGCCTGTATCTATATAAGGCACAGAGTATGAGGCTGGAAAACTTTGACACAGCAGTTATAAAGAAGTAAAATGGTGTCAAGTTGGCATTTAGGCAAGGGTAGACTCTAGGTGCACATTTTTTTAATAATAGTAATAAACTGTTGAATTTGTTTTTAAAGGATCATTTTGGGTTCTCTGTCTGCATTTTTTTAAAATCAAGATTCCTTGGGTTTTATTTTTTCTGAAAAATATATTTTGCTTCCAATAGGAATTGATTTAGACTGGACCTATATTAGTGTTATTGGAACAAACTAATAATCAGTGTAAGTATTGGTTTTGTCATCTCTAAACTGATTACTCAAGATTACCCAGTGGGATTCTGACAGGATAGTACCTGCTCTTACTGATTCCCAAGCTATGATGTAATCCTTTACACCAAACAACTTCCTACAAAAAAAGAGAAAGACTGTAATTTCTTAAATATATATTTCTTTACACATGTGTGTGTGAGGATTCTGCTTTCATGCTCAGTGTGGGAGGTTAAAGGGACTTTTTTTCACCATCTCTGTACCTTGCCCAGAAACAGTTCTCAAGCTGTATTTCATATTGTGTGAGTGCAGCAGTGTGGAAACACTTCATGTGACCAACCTGAATCTCAGTCCCTTTCCTCTAGACAGCTGATGCCACTCTGGGAGGGTTCCTGTGGGAAGCCAGGGCTAATCTCCCACACCCCCCCTATATCAAACAGAGAATGTGCTTTCCTCAGTTCCCTTGGAGCCATCAAAGCTTTTTTCATTACAGTTTTTGGCCTTCCTATGCTGCACTGGCTCCCAAGTCATTACTTTTTCTGCTGAGTGAGAACTTCATGTCTCAGATGCTGGTTTTTCATAATTCATGCTCAATTTCAACCCGTAAGAATATTTTTAACTAATGGTGAAATAGTTATTTATTTATTTATTTATTTATTTATTTATTTATTTATTTATTTATTTATTTATTTATTTATTTATTTTAAACTGAAATATATATGTTGGTTAAAAAGTTTCTGCCACATAGATCAGGAATTGTGGAATTGTTTTCTGGCACATAGAAAATGTGTACAACTGAAAAGGGAGCATACAAGGAAAGACTCTTCTGAGACCTGACTTGGTGGGATCCTGAACATGTGTCTGTCCCAGCAGCTCAGTAGGCCAAATCCTTATGGCCTTGCTCCGAAATTTTTCAGTCCAGCTGGGCCAGTTTCTGAGCGATTCCGTGTCACTCCTGAAGTCATTTGGTATTCTTTATGTTTGATGTAGTGTCATGTGGAGAGGCAGCACAATGATCTCTGTATTTTACAGCACTTCACAGCAAGGAAGGCAGCCATGCAGAGAAGTGTGTGCATCACCTGGTTGATAAGAGAACAGACCCTGATTTGATTCCACACAGGCTGGTGGAGGGAGCTGTGATGGACACCTGCCAAGGGAAAAGCTGCAGAGTCATGAGTTATGTTAATATTGCTATCAGCATCATCTCATCTTTTCTTCAGCTCTTACAAAAATGACAGGACGGGATTAATAGCAAGGAAGTAACTTTTAAATAGCAAGAGTTTTTAAATGTCAGACTCAGCGTGTCAGACTAATCTGCCACAGAAAAATCCTGCTGCATTTTTCCTTTTGGATTTTCAGTTATTCACAAGTATTCAGTGTTTCAGGCTTATGATTTAATGGTTCTAAGCATATTCATAACAGCAATATTCATTTTGACTACACAGTGGGAGAAAAGGCATTTATCTTTTCTTCAGTTACCAATAAAATAGTATCTATCAACAGTTTGGGATGTGTAGATGGTATCAGACAAAATTTGACTGAGATTCATTGGCACAGACAGAACGAAAATTTCACCCTGGATGTTAATGTTCTGTAAAGAATGTGCATCAGCAGCAATCATCAATTTAACAGGCTGAGATAGGGCAAGAATAACCAATTACATCTTATGCCTATGTGAGAAATGTTTCTGTTTTCACACCTGTGAAACAAGTGATTAAGAGGCACCATTGGGCTCTGAAGTCTGCCTTTTGATAAACTGATTCTTTGAAAGCTGCCTTCTACTTTGTCAGTGTCAGGTAAACCAGTTTTATTTTAGGATTTCTTTCATGCCTACATAATAATATAGGATTCCAATGCAGAGGAAATATTTTGGCGTTTGACGTTGGTCCAGTTTGACTAACACTGTCCTGATTGTCAATAACAGAATAAAAACCCCACTGGAGTAGGAAGAGGTCATTTTCAAAGCAAACATGAGTGATACCGTAACATAAGTCTCAGAGGAAGACATAGGATTTGCACTTAGAGATCTCTTCGTGCTTTTGCAAATCTCATTCTAAAAAATAAGTCTGCTCATTTCAAATAACTGTATAAAAGAGATTCTGTGGAATTGTGTAACTGAATAAAGACTAAAAATAAAGCTTCAAAGGACTGTTGTTACAAGTTTTCATTATTCGCTTTTTGTCCCCTTAAAGTGAGTACTTGATTCTCGGCAATGATGGATTTTCATAATTTTCAGAAAGAAACACTTCCTCACTTTGTCAAGGATATTGTCTGGTCATGTAAACTAAGGACTTAGACCAGGAACCTGTGTCGTCTAATCTTCCCTAGCACTGTTTCTCTTTAAAATTGTCACTAGCACAGCCTCCCTATTGCTGTTTTCTCAGCTGTAATCTGGGGCAGAGGTGTGTGCATGTCATTAGCTGTGCGTGTCCCAGAGCTATGAAGAGTTATGAGAGTTATGAGAGTTATCAGAGTTATGAACTCTGATAAAAAGCTGTTACTGACAACTCATCTTAACGGGGGATTTCAGATTCAGAAAGTAACAAGAGCAGATGTGATTAGGAAAAAACCCCCAATGACTAACGGATATAAAATCATAGAGTTATAAATAAAAACAAATCATTGTGTTATGCTTGCTTTCACCATGACAGACAGCCTTTCACTACAACAATACATACACAGCAATAAAAGCTGGAGAATCCTGGAGCAGATCCTCAGCAGGGATAAATTCTCATAGCTCCATGACAACAGTGTTATGATAATTTATACCTGACAAAGGCCTGCTCTTTATGGAACAACTCCACCTCTTTCAAGGTGGAATTCATCTTTTTGGAGAGAGGAATTTACCTCCTCTGGTGTAGGTTCAGCAAGTAAATCCTACATGAAGGGCTGGAAGGCAAATAGGTCTTGTGCTGCTTTGCTGCATCAGAGTATTTCACCTGCTGTGTTGTGGCATTGTTAAGATGAACGATCTGGCCTCCAAAGAATTCCTAATAAGAAAGGCTTTGCTAACTAATGTGGAAATCAGCTGGTGTCCCTTGAGATGCTATAATTAAGATACAGCAGATGTTGAAACTTTTCTTGAGAAAGGACTAGTGATTAAGATATCATGTGTAGCAGACATATGCATTTGCCTAGATACAAGGGAGAATATAGGTAGTGTGTGAAATCTCTGTTTCATGAGAGAAGGAGGAAGATGCAGTGTGTGCTGGGAGATTTGGCTAGATATTTTCATGGCAAAAGAATTAACTCGGGAAGTGTCTGGCTGATTAAAAACGAAAACCTTGCTGATGTCTGGAAGCTGGAGGGCATGTAGAGAATTTGTATTTTGGCAAAAAACCTACTTGGTAGTTCCAAGGAGGAGAAAACAGCCTAATTTTTTTAATGCATTCCCCTTTACTCACTTTATTTGGATTACTGCATGTCATCCTGCTCTGCTCTGTAACCAAATGCATAGATGCAGACCCTTTGGAGATAAGTTTGGATCCTGTCTTTCTACATGGTAAGCTTTCAAATCTCTTGCCTCTCTCTGAAATATGGAGTGATTTCCATCTGAATTTGCATTATTGCTTGTCTGCTGTTTCCTTTTGCTAAAGATACCTTGACTGGTGTGTATCTGCTCCTTGTGACACACAGGGTGTCTCTTTCTGATGTGCTGAAAATCCTTCCAGCAGCTGATTCTGGAATACTGATGTTCCAGTCTGGGTGTCTTGTCATAAATCAGAGCAAGGAAACTGCTGCTTAAGCACTGTTTATGCAAACTTTGGTTCAAAAACTGAGTGGTGTTTCCATTAAGGATTCAGAAAATGCACTTAGACTGTATAATATTGAAGCCTTTGCTCCAGTGATAGATGGAGAGACTTTAATGTGTTCAATGAAAGCTTCACAATTCTTTTCATGGTAACAGATTGTGTTATCACTGTACAAGGACTGTGAGGTGAGTTAATAGTGATCAAAATATCTACTGTACCTGAACCTCAGTGTTCTTACATTACTGGCATGTTAGCTCTGTTGTCTTGTCTAAATTCCAGTTTAAACAATTATGTTCTGCCCATCTTAATTCCAGCTCCTTCCTGAGCACTCAACACTCCTGTTGGCTCCCATACTTATCCTTTATTTCTGCTCTAGCCTGTTGAGCTCTTATTGTGAATTGTCAAGCTCCAGTCATGATTCCTATGTATAATCTACAATTTTCACAGTGCTTTCTAAGGAAAAAAGGCGACATGTGAGTTATTCCTTCCTAATACAGCTGTAAAATTTCAGTTAAAAATCTGAAGAATTTATGTCAGCTAAGCCAATGTGTTTGGGAGCTGTATTGGCACCATGCATTCCATATGCTTTTATACATGTGCCAGTTGCAGTAAATAAATTAAAATGTTTTCAGAACTAAAAAACATTTACAAAATAACATTACGAAACCACCTGTAATCTCTCCAAAGTGTGAACTGCAGTTCAATGAAGGTCTCACTCTTGAGCTAATTAGTATAGCAAAAATGCTTTCAAATTTTGTAACATTTTTCTCTTAAGCACCGCAAAACATTTTATAAATTTTAATGAATTTAGACTTGAAATATGATGATATGGGTTATCATCATCTTCATTTGACAGAGGAAATACTGAATCTCAGAGGAAAGTTAAATGAATTGGAGAGGAAACTTTTAAGTACTGACAACTTCAGCTTTGAAATCATCTTCTCCCAGAAATGTAAGATCATTTGTCATTTAACTAAAACAGTGTTCTCAAAATGCAATTTGCAATTTCCAAGGGGAGTCAGAAGAGTGTTTATGTAAGCCCCAAAAAAGCTAAACTTCTTAGAAATGGCTGAAGCCATTTCTTTAGGATGGGGAGTGCATAATCACTTCCTGCCATAAATAGTTACAACCAATTCTCACTTGGCCCTTTTGTAGAAACTGAGTTGTTAGTAGAAATAAAAGATGATTAACTCTTTCCTGTGAAAACATGAGCAGAGATAGGTTGAATCTATGTTGGTACCTCTTGAAACCGTTCTTTTCCTTTGTTGTTTTTTTTTTTTTTTTTTTTTTTTTTTTTTTTTTTTTTTTTTTTGTTTTTTTTTTTTTTTTTTTTTTTTTTTTGTGTTTTTTTTTTTTTTTACTAGATTAGTATAATGGGTTTCTGATCTGTAACTAAGTCTCTTAAGCTGGAGTGAAATGTTTCTGGTTTTGTCATGGCCACAAATGCAAAGCTTCATGACTGAGAGAAGAAATGCATCTCATCTCAAACCAAAGTTACTTTTCTCGGTTCAGTCAGGAACTTAACAGAGAATTAACAGTGCTGAATTTTAGGTTCAAGATCAGGTAAATTGCATTTATTCACCCACCAGCTTGCATTCCCCTCACAATTTTAAATCTTAGTCACAAAGGGAAAGATAGAATTGAGAAAAAGAGACTATATCCTGTATTTTCTGTACTTCCAGAACAGGACTTTTCCTCCAACCTTGCTCTGTGGATGGACTTGGACTGCTGCAGCCAAAACACTGTCACAAAGTTAATTTCTTCTTATAGCTGACCTCCTCTTTCTTTTCTTGTCCATATTTTAACTTTATTCACTGTATTAACATGCTACAAAAAATTCACATCCTTAAGTGATTCTGCCACAGTTTCCTGCTGAAGTCACAAAGCAAAGCTGACACTGAGATACATATGGTCTTTGTTGGAGAATAAGGAAAATAAAATACAATAATGTGGTTATCTAAGCCAGTGATGTGGCCTCATGGAGTTCTGTGCAACTAATACGAAGAGATCTTCAGGATCAGAACTAGTAGTTTCAGAAAGAAGAACAATTCTTTCCCTAGAGAGAAGGGAGAGCACAGTTGCATGATACCTGGAAATAAATGTGGGAGATTGGGAAATTTCCCTCTTACTAGTAACACTTGCATGTTCTATAAACTAGAAGCTCTCTCTCTCAGAAGGCCTTGATGTGCTTTTTAAGTTAACTGCTATTACAGACCTCAGGAAAAGCTGGCGTACCTGAAAGCCCCTCCAGCTTTTACAGCTGCTCTAACTGGTCTGAGAAAAAAACAAACTCTGCTTCTCATCACAGGTGATCATGGCTGAGACAGTATTTAATCAATTGTTTGTCTGTTTTAAGGTTGAGAACTTAAAGGACATGGGGTTTTCTCAGCAGTGTAATGTCTCAGAAGTTACAGACTTCAAGCTTATTGAAAACCTGAAATTCTCACGAAGAGCAAGATAGTTTAGAAGCCTTAGGTAAAGGTTTCAACTCCTGTTGTCACAGCATGAACTGTCCGTCAGCCATGGACAAATGTAAAAAGAGGGGTAAAAAAGTCAAATCTGCATCTTCTTCATCATCTTCATTAGCATATCAGAGAATAGTAAAAAAGACCATTGACTGGTCTTTAATGAGCTGTCTCTGGCACTCAGACATGGATTGACTGAGAAAGTTGACAGATCTATAAGTTATATTTATAGATCTATAGTTCACTTAAACCAGATATTCAGTGTGAGCGGGTGAATTTCACCTTAAAAATGAAAAAGAAATTAGACTTCATGATGATGATCTGGTGATGATTTGAATAACAATGAACGTCCCTATCATAGAAATTTTTCTCTTTACTGTTGCTTTGATGAAATGTATTTTATTGATTCAATGCATTTAATTGAAGCTTTTCCACAGAGCAAAATGTTGGCTTGAACTGTTGCTAGAGTTTAGTGATCCAAACTCTGTGGCATGGGGATGAGAAAGATGTGAAACTAATATGTTTAGTTAATATGTTTTTGATAAATCTTGGTTTTAATTTTGTTTTCTATTATTTTGTAAACTAAGAAATTAACTTTATAAAGTATTCTCTGTCAGGTCAGTCATACGTGAGAGAACAATCAGAGAAATTTGCACATGTTAAAGATGTATTCAAAATGAAGTAATACAATTCAGGAATTGTAATTTAAAAAAATTTATCTCAAAAATAGAACCATTCTTGTGTTCAAGGATTTTCTCTTTCTTTCTTTTTTTTTTTTTTTTTAATTACTTCACAAAGGCCAGAGATCCCTGTAGAACTGACAACTTTTATTAAAACTTCAAAATGAAATTCAGAGGCTCATGTCCTGTAAATATTTCATATAACCTGATCCTGAATGCCAAATACACTACTTACTTCCTTAAGTAGTCACATTAACCCCTCTGTTCTTCTCATGCTAGAATATAATATATATTTTAAGGATCATATTATAGTTATGTCATGATAAAAATTATTGATTGCTTAGATAATCTCTTTGCTATAATAAATCTAGCTTGCTTTTCCAAGTCTAGCTCTGAGTTCCAGCCTCAGGGTGATCTCTGGAGGCACAGAGCTCCAGAGACACTGCTGTGATGGGTTTTCATGTGTCACTCCTGTGTCTTCATTGTTTATTTATCTGTATTTTGGTGAAATAGCATACCAAATCTTAACAGGATGAATTTGGCTGCCTTCTTTGTCAGTAAAATCTATCTGTGTTACTTATCTCAAGTGATCTCCACGTGCATCCTTTTATTTATCATTTTCTGCACTAGAAAGAAACTTTTTGGTTTTATTATTTAGCTGCATCCCATTGGTACTTCATATTTATCCTCAGAGTCTGGTGACTCGTGTTCCATGTGTAGCAAGATATCATCTCTGGTTGTATATCTATCTATCTGTCTGTCTGTCTGTTATCTATCTATCTATCTATCTATCTATCTATCTATCTATCTATCTATCTATCTATCTATCTATCTGTCTATCTATC
>JAWWLV010000011.1:7124685-7144599 GCA_035041135.1 Platyrinchus mystaceus
CAGGACCATCACCGAGTCACACCACGTGCTTGAGAGTGACACCCAAACACTTCGTAAACTGCACTGAGAGCACTCAGCTCCTCTGTGCCCAGGGCAGGTGCTACAAGGATAACTCACATAAGAGAGAGGGACACAGAGCAGGGAAAAGCCTTGTGCTGTTTAGCTATGACAGTTCACACACCCCAAGTGAGTTCTCATTTCTTCTCTTCCCTTGAATTTGTGGCAGTGGCTCTGAATGGGAGTTCCTACGGTTTGATGCAGAAACACTTTGCTGGGGAAAGAGGTGCTGTTTAATCACTGTTTAGTATTAGGGCTGCATGCCCTTGGTTGCTCCTCTGGCAGTTGTTGAGGCTTAGCTGATTGATTTCTCAACTGGTGATCAGGCATCTGTAGAGAAGACATTGATCTCTGCAAAGCTGGTCACATTATGTCCTAGGATAATAAGCAGCTTAATTCAGGTTTTCAGTGGTATTTATGAATGAAGCTGAGGTCTGTGTCAGCACAGACCCCTGCTATCAGTTGTCTAGTACAGAGGGCAAATTTCTCATCTCCCTTTTTCTCTCCAATGTTCTGACATATCTTGGAAAAACAGGCATTGTAATCTAGATTCATAGAGAATTTTTATTTTTAGTTTAGCTTTCTATGGAGCCCCTCCTTTTTTTCTTTTCCCTGCCCCTCCCCTCCTTCTTCCCTATATGCTGTTGGTGTGCGTGAATGTGGATAAATGTGTGTAAATGAGAGGGCACAACAGACATGACAGATAATTAAATAATTGCTGTCTTTCCCCTTCCCTCCCTCTCTCCTCTCTTCTCCAAACATTTTCTAAAACAGCGTCAACACGTGACAATGTACATTTATTCTCTCATCCTGCCAGTTCAGTGAAGCCTTTGGGGTGTGTTTAATTTTCTTGTTTTGATGTAGAGATTTTCTTGTATTCTGTATATTACTGCCACAGAAGGCAGCACTAGAGCAATACATCATCCCTGAGCAGAGAGAAACAGGGGCAAAGCTTCCTGACACTGCTTTTAAGGGCAGACCCCTGAGTCCTGGTGGATATTAAACTAATTATGCTTTAGTATAATTTCAGTCTCAGTTCCTTTTTTATAATATATGTCTGTGATCAGTGACCATAAGAGTAGGGAAGACAGAAAAAAATCCATGGAATGAAGTTACATTTTCTTTGCATTTTTCACAGTGAACTGCTTTCAAAAGAAGGCAGAACAAAAGGGAAATACAGCTGCAGATGATGACAAAGGAAGTCAAATTTGTTTAAACACAGCTGGAAACAATGCTGGAGATGAAGACAGTGCTTTGAAATAATTTTTATGGTCAGTCAGTAGCTGCATAAGGACTTCCCAAATAAATTCAATTTTCTTTCAGGCTGACATGCTTTGTGCAGTAACTTTTGGGAACATTTGCAATATGTCTGGAGACTGATGCAATTGTTAATAGTACTGTTGCCTTCTGCTTCTTTTTTTGTCAAAAAAAGTGCATGTTGTTCTCATAGTAGTCTAATAAAATGGAGATTCCAATTATCCTCAAAGGTTTTTTTTCTAACCTAAGTCTGCTCTTCAGATTGATTTTTTTTTCCTGCGTGGATCTCCATAGTCCTGATCTTATGATGACTATAAACAAATAATGCATGGCTACTCCCTTTGCAGTGCAAGGGGGAGAGACCCATAGTCTTACATGGGCTGAAATTTTCTTTTTGTCAACCAAAATTTTTTTTTCTTTACACACTGTGGTGAAAAAAATTTGAATTTTGATTGTTTTTTATTTATATTAGAGTAATCAAGAGTAATTTTCAAGAGTAAATTTATAAGAGTAAATCTTCTTGTAGAATAAACCTCTGACATGTCATTTGGATGACAGTAGAAGGGACGTAGCTTGATGAATCAATAATGGGTTGGGATCTGTAAATTCCTGAGTTTTAGTGCCACCTGTGACAGTAAGAGAAAATGCAGTCTTGGTCAGACACCTTGGTTTCCTGCACCTCTGTCTTCCAGTACCTCTGTCTTCCAGTTTGTAAGTGATAGAGTTTTTGCAATTCCCCTGATGGAGTCCTTATGCAGAGGAAAATAAGTCAAGCGAAGAGGAGGAAAGAAGCCCTGTTGCTTATGTTGAAATGTATTACAGGTGAGACTAGACAGTAATGTGTTATCTGAAAGGCTTTTATTCCTTACTACCTTAGGGACAATTGAGCTTTAACACATGCACAGCTGATCTTGACAGTGTGGCTCTTTATCTATTAAGTATCATTTACACTGCAGGCTGGCTGAGAACTGTATTCAGGGGAGTGCAATTTCATTGCCAGAGCACTGATCAAAAGGATTTTCTTTTAATGCAAAAAGACAAGATACACTCTATGTATGAATGTAAAATGGATGTAGAATGCTGAAGGACTTCTTTTCTATTAGAAGATAAATTTGTTTCATTAATGAAGTGCTGAAGGATGTTTGAATTCTACTTTGTACAACTTCCAATGAGGCAATGCAGTAACCAGGCACCTTTCTGTGTATGGGATCTGCCTATGTCAATGACTCATTAAAAAATCATAGGCATTTGGCACTGAATTATTTGACTACAGTGACAAGCCATTAAACCCCAGTCCTGCAAAGAGTGGCTGGATTTTATCTTTCCTCCTAAAGATAGTGTGTGATGAGCTTCTTAAAGAGAAAAGGTGCTTTTTCTGGTCCTGGTACTAGAGTTGGCTCTAGGGAGAGCCGGGCTTAGTTCCTGTCTCTGCCATAAACTGTGTATGATTTAAGCAAATCACTTATGTCCCCTGCACTTCAGCTTACTATTAAGTGAGAAGAATAGTATGACCTTCTCTCCCTCTTCTGCATTTGGGGGAAGTAGCTGTTGTGGTGTGTTTGCACAGTGTGTGGCACAATAGGGTCCCAGTTTTGTGTGGTGCCTACAGGCACTACAATGGAAAAAAGGTAGTAATAGTAATTAAATGCAAATTTTTATAATTCATACCATGAAGTTTCTAGAAATAAGAAAACATTATTTTGTCTGAGAAAATTCTTTCTAATCAGATTTAGTTGCCTGCAAGGACTAATTAGCTCACGTGCTTTCTTGAACATTAAAAACTGAACTGCTTTTTCTGCTCTTCAGAGTGAGAGCATTTTAATGCTTTGTTACTCATCAGTAAGGAGAATATACTTTAGTCTACGTCAGGGTCACAGTCTGTATTGCTGTTGTAGTCAGGAGATTGTTAATCACTGTCTTACTAATTTGTTTTTATAAAAACATTAATTTACCCTGCTGCTAAACTTCCTTAATTATTTAGTATAATAATAATAGGAAATGTTGCCAGCTTGTGCTACTCACTAGGAGAAATAACTTCTATTCAATGTGATCCAGGGGGATACTTTCACAAGACCCTTGTTTCTAGGTTAAAACTGTGATACGTGGGATTTAAATGCTCAGGTAGAGAAACTTCCACAGCAGGGATATTGCAAGGGTGACAGCAAGGATATGGAAAAGATGCTTTGGGGTGTTTGAGGTATTCAAGGATGTGACTTGTAATGGCACAGCCAGAGTGTTGTAGCAGTCTGAGAAATGCTGCAGTCCTTAAAGCAGCAAGGACAGGCTGACATTACATGACTATTGTAACTGCTCTCTATCCCTATTTATTGGGCTTGTGAGACTGGTTGTCTCTGTGCTTTAGCAAGAAGTGCTTGCAGAGATGGTCTTGAGGATAGCAGATGCATGGGAGCAGCATGAACTTACCTAATCTCCTCCTGGGCAGGGATAACTAGCCAAGAGATCACTCTGCAAACAGAGCTGTGTTGCTTCCTGTGCTGGAACAAGTTCCGAGCTGTCTTGCATCACAGAGTGTGGGCACACCTTTGGAAAACCAGCACAGAATCTTTCCATGTCATTTAACAAAATAGTGCTCTTGCTGTTTAAAGGTGCCAGATATGGTCTCCAAAATTCTCAACCTTTTTTCGTTAAGATAGGCAGAACATTTTTCTGCCATTTCTATACAAGGACAGGATGTTGTGTTTCCCTTTTGTATTCATTCCTCAGCGGAGGTTTCTGGATAGTGTCAGTGGGTAAGGTGAGGACATCAGATGACTGAGAACTGTGGAAGCCACCAGCTCACATCAGACACACCTTTGATATTTGGCACCTTGTCAAGTCAGGACAGAGCTGATCTTGCACTCTAGGCCATATCACAATACCAAGCCCCTCTACTACTTAGACTAGATTAAAAAAATTCCACGTGTAGCTGGTTTGGTTCATTCTCTGATGCTGATTCTCTGTCTAATATCTTGTCACTGATATTAAAGCAATGTTTTGCATACTTCATTACAATTTTATCTTATAAGTCTATGTCGACTCTCTCTGTTTTCCAGACATGTCCGAAATAGCTGAGGGATGTTCCCTTCACATATACCTTCCTGAAATTCAGGACAGAGAAATTAGTTTATCTGTCTGGACTCTGAGTGGTAGGAGGCTTCACTTCTTTTGATGTTTTTGTTACGCTGGGAAATCAAGTCCTGAAATCAGAACACCTCATTTATCTCACAAAATTAGATTGGTTTCAGCACAACCCAGTAAAGGACATCTGTGGCTACACACAATATACCATTAGTGTATCAACCAAATGAAAGGATTGTACATGGTATTTAATTTGAGAGATGCCTGTGGTGCAGTTATATTTTTTCTAGTGCTGAATATAATAAAGTATGTGATTGTTTTGAGTAACATGATGTACTTAATTTGTCTTTTTTGCTGTAGAATCTGTAAAACCCAAAAAAAAGAAATTATTCTGTGAAGGTTAGAGAGCTTCTTGTATTTGGGTTACCTGTGTACATCTGAACATTTCTTCCCTGGGAATATTTGAATCTATTTTAAAAATAAAATTATTTGAATTGGAGCTGGTTCAAGTCCTCCTCAAAGGCCCAGTAGTGGAACTACTTTATATCCCCTCCTTCTGATGATCTTACCTGAGGTGCAAGAAATTTCATCTCTCTCTCTTTTGTCTGGTAAGACATAAAACATGGAAGGGCACCATGGGTTGCTTGTGATTATTTAACCCCTTGCAGCAATCTGTTAAAAGGGGCACAGAGTAATTTCTGAAGGGTATCATCAGAGTGCTCTTCAATATTTCATGGTCAGGGAAGTAATCTGAAACCCAGGGGACTCAAGGCAAGTCAATCTAAAGTCCTTAGACTTCTGTGACTGTTTTTAGAGTCAGTTTAGAGACAGCATATTGTCGTATTAAAGGAATACACAAATGATTCAAGTTTTATGGGATGCAATAATCAGTTAAAAGAAACATGGATAGAAGAGAAGAAGAAAATACAAGAACCCTTTAGTCATTATATGGTGGGGGGACGAGGGGGATTGCTGTCTCACATACTTTGTGGGACAACCAGGAAGACTTAAGTGAAGATGAAAAATAGCTGGTGTCATTAAAAATTGCTGGAGGCAAATGGGAAAGATGGGAATGCAGAGAAATGCTTTTAATTATGCTCACGTTAAAGTACAGTGGAATTAAATGGACTGAGTTGAACTTTGGTGACAGTTTCTGGCAAAGATACTGAAGTAAGTTTATAAAAATAGAGGTCAAGGAGCTTTGGTCGCATCTTACATGAGTGAATAGAAAATATGAACCTGTGACCTACTAAACCTGGTGGATTAGGTAATATATATCTGTTAAATCGGTGGCTTGGAAAAGATAGATGGCATTTTAGGAAATTCAGTTTAAAGTGCACCTGGAATTGAAACTAAGCAGTAAAGTATAGAACAAGAAGGGATTATAATAATGTTTTTAACAATGCTACTGAAAGTGCTATGTGATTGTTGGGAACCTGACCATAAAATGAGTGAAAATAGGCACCACATTCTTTCAGCTTCAGACATTAGTAGCTAGTGAGCCCTCCCTAGGCAAAGAATATTGTCAGGAATCTGTGATTAAAATCAATTACTGCCTAGGCAGCTTACCATCTGCAGGAGAGAAAGTCTTTCATGCTTTTAACTTGTGCATCCTATTTTTGAGTTGTGAAAACCTCAGCCAACCCACTGTGTTCAGTAACTCGTCTGCTTCTAAAGGGTTCTATTTTCAAAGTTAATTCTCTACATTTTAAACCAATTCATTTCAGGGGGCTGTAGAGTAATTACAGGGAGGGGAAAAGTATGTTATCTTTCTTTTTTAATCTAAAGACATAATAATTTTTTCTCTATTCTTATAGAATGGTCCTGAAAACTTAGAAAGTGCTGCCCTTCTGACAACATGTGTTGCTTCAGTCATTCCAGTGGTGACAATGCACAGAACCAAATCCCTACACTGATGTTGGTCAAGTGATTATAAGGAGGATCCAATAGGAAAGAAGAGTTTGACATGTATTTATATATGATAGCTATTTTGCTTAGTGTCTTTGGCTACATTTGATTCCTTTGCTTTATCGTACTTGCATTATTTTCATTACATTTATTGATTAGGATAAATTTAAAAGCCACAGCTGACACTGGAATCTCAAGATGTACAAACGTAAAGAGAAAACTGTGAGAAAAGATAAAGGTGTGAGTGGACAAATAAGTGACAATGGTCTGGTATTGAGTGAGGCAGCTGAGACTGGAGGCTCCTGCACTGCAGACCTGTGAGGGCTTCCATATCTGCCAAAGTTCCTTTGAGATCCCAGTTGTCAGAAGTAAATTTTCACAGTTCTAAGGAGTGAGTGGAGCTCAGTCAAATACCTGCTGTGTGTATCAAGTTCTGATATATTGTCAAATCTTTTTTTTTCTCTCACATTTTTCTGAAGTATTATTAAATTGTCTTAACTTTGGTAGCCAGTTCCCTCTGCACTTTTTACAAAAAAGCTTTTTGATGAAGAATAAACAAGTTTGCATTGGTAATTTTGCAAAATCTTTGACTTACAATACCTGCCACGTTATATTTTCTACAGATCAGTCAGTTAAGTCTTTCAAGTTTAGAAGGTTCAATTCAGATGAAAGTGGAGAGGACATCCAGAATGTGTAAAACAAAATTGTATCACACATTTATGTCATCCTGATGAATTGCTTTGCAATCGTCCCTAATATGATTTCCACAAAATGTATTTCCAGAAGTTTTTCTTTAAATGTCACAATCTCCTCCAGTCTGGGGGAGATAACTGTTTCATACCTGTTATTTATGGTCAGTTTTCTCGTTCTTGACTTCTTTCTGCATTGAATTCAGACAAATTAAATTAGCTTTTGGGATTTCAGGTGTTTGTAAGTGCTGGTGATTGTGATGCTTGTTAGTTGCATAAGTTACATAGATCTTCTGAAACTGCAGAACACCACTTCCTTGAATCTTAATAGTTAGTTTAAGTACGTATCTGTTTATAAAAATGCTGCATTTAAGTAGTAATCCTAAATCCAGTTCTTCCCTTGGCTTTTCATATTAGACTTTCCTTGTGAACAAGCTGATAGTTGGTCTTCTCAGATATTGTGTCTGCTAGTGATGTGTAAATCATCCTGTGTGGCATAGATTGATTTTTATTTGACTTAACATGAAACCATAGATCTATTAGCTGAATATCCACCTCTTTGTTTTTCAGCATTTAAAGTGAAACTCACTGTATACTTTCTAGTTCCTACCACCTTCATGTTTATTGGGGCTGAAACCTTGACAACAGTGCTTGTAAGCCTTTTTTCCAGAGTGAAGTAGTTCATCTGTATTCTCGTGGCTTTGTAAAGGCAGTATTTAAACTGCCTGTAGGATTAAATCATCAGGGATTTGTTTTACTCCTTTCATAAAAGCACCTTGGGTCTTGGGGCCACATTTCCAAATAGAAAACAATAAGGCTTGTGCCTGAAGTTGAGCTTCAAGTCCATCTCTGCTGATGTTTGAAGCAGATTGGTGGATTGAAGCAATGGGTGGATTGTCACCCATTCCCTGGGTAGTATTCTGGAGCTTGGTGCTCACTCACTCGGATCTTATTCGTCAAGGTAGCTGAGAACAAGTAAGACTGTGAGCAGAGTAGGAGGGAACGGCTCAAATGAACAGAAAAAGTGCTCTGTCATGTGAGAGCTGTACACAGCCATGAGCATTTACGCTCCTCTCCCATCTAAGTGACTGAGGAACAGTAGGGAGCCCCATTACTTCACTGTATGGGGGCTACTTTATCTTCATAAATGGGAAAGGGGCCAACACCAGATTGCTGCTCTCCTGCTGTGCAGGAGGGCAAGAGGTAGGCAAGCAAGCATCTGAAAAATACTGAATCCTGATGTTATTTTTCATCCCTCGTAGATTTATTTGCTGATGTTTCTGTATTTGTTCATCTGAGCCACAGAAAAAAAAAAAAAAAGCAAGCAAGCTGCCAGGGAAACAACCAAAACTGTTTTCCACTAGATGCACTAAAAGTAGGGAATGACTGAGAGTGGTAATAAAACCATATTCTGTTTTTTTATTTTCTCAAGCTGTATTACAGTAACTGTTAATATTTATTTATGTTTACCTGTTAGTAAAAGGACTGATGTACTAATCAGAGTAACTTTATGGACAGTAGTTTCAGTTTAGAGTCTGCACAGCCAGCTGTGTTGAAAGTGCAGAGATTGCCTTGCAGCAATTGTTCTTGAAAAATATTTCCAATTTTTGTTACCAAGAGCAAACAAGCTTTTATGTATTAGTGGTGTGATATGAACTGTCCAAGTTATGAGCACCTCTAAAGAAAAGAGCAGATTCTGATAGCACTGTATTTTATAAAGATACTTTTCTTCCACTGTAAAAATTAATTCTCCCTAGTTTTACAATTTTATTGCACATTCTCTAGAAGCTGAAAGAGTATCAGTGATCTGCCAAATTCAGCCTTAGCAAGGCCATCACCTCCAAACTTGTTATATCCTCTATTAAGAAATGCTGGTAATAAGAGAGATATGGATTGAATGAACAAACTGTTTATAAACCTCAGGAAATTTTCAATTAAAACATTTTATCTTCAGGATGACCAACCAGCAAGCTTTCTAAAGTTATAGATATGAGACATATGGGTTTAATATTTTAAAATGCTCATATCTTTCCTTGAGCAGTTACATGTTCTCTCTAGTTGCAAAGGCTCTTCTTTATGAACAAAAAAAAAAGGACTTTTCTGTCAGCAAAAGATATTTTCATTGTTAAAGACAGTAGTGAAATAAAAGGAAAGAAAAAGCAAACAAGTTGACTGTAGGGATAAAATGGCACTGTTTTAGTCAATAGATCAGCTATTTTTGGCTGTTAATCAGGTGCATTTACTTTATTGATCAAATGACACCTTCCCACTTTGTTTGTGTGGTATGGTGGTAATGATGCTGCAGTTGCAGGTGAATGAGTTGGGCTCTAGTCTGAATCTAGTGTGGAGCATGAAAAGATCCACCTGGATTATTAACACATCATTTGAGTTTACAATGTGGAGGGTTAGATTTTATCTTGCATAATAATAGTAAATTCATTTAGCCTCTGAGATACCATAAATATGCTACACTTCAGGAATGGCAATGGTCTGTTAAAAGATCTTTGCTTGGTGGGAATTTAATACAAATTTGAGGTAATAAAGCTGAACACTGCAGTTTGGTGTGACACATTTCAGGCTTGGAGCACTGCCACACAAAGGTGTCTGAGTTATCAAGACCAATTTTGTCTGCTAAAGCAGCTGCATTGCCAGCAGACTTGTTTTGGCTGGCACCATCCTAACACAAGGGTTCCTGTCACAGGCTTTGCATCTGGGGGTTGATTTTGTGCACCTTTCAGTGCACCATCTTCCACAAAGGAGCAGGATTCTCATATAGTTTCAGTTTGAGTTTTGCATTCATTGCAGTAATGAGCAGCAGAAGCCTCTATTAGATTTATGAAACATTAAATCATCCAGTGTGGCCAGGTTGCCCAGAGAAGCTGTGTATGCCTCATACATTTCTATAGGTTCCCAAATGGCTGTTCCTGTAATTTTGTGTCTTTTTAGCAGCATCAGCTTCAGCTATTTCAATGCACAGGGCACCCAAGCAAGGTGAAATGTCAGCTTAGAGATGGAGTGTTGGCTTGGTAACTTAATTTTAGAAGATAGAGATTTTTTAGGTTTCCTTAAAAAAGAAAATTGGGATCTAAATGAGTTTTTCTACTTTTCTGGGAGCTTGAGGCTACTATGGGTGACTTCTATGTTTAAACTGCCCTAGTCAGCACAGTAGCAAGTTCTTGTGATTGAAAACTGGTCAATTATCAGTTTCCCCAAGCAAGAAATACTATATACCCAGCAAATCTGTCTAACTTGATTAGGAAATCCAGAGTGAAGGCATTCAGCCTTTCTTTACCTGGGGGCTCAGTGCTTCTAAATATCCTTTCTAAATTCTGCTTAAAACATCTTTCACTTCAACCTGCCTCTTTCTCTCCATGCCAATCAAACACTGCTAACCTCTCCCTTCTGCCTCCTCACAGTAAGTGCACATGAAGCCTTCTGAGTATGCCACAGATTTTTCAAAACTTCTCTCATGAAGGCCTTTCAAGTTTTCTGGGTTGGTTTGCGGTATTTTTTGGAATTATGTATAGAATTTAAGGCCCTAATACTGCAACTGATTCTGTGTAGGAGTAAACCAGTGCCCATTTACAGCCCCAGAGACTCCAAAGAATGGGATGGGGGTGCCAGAGAAAGGATGGGTGACAGGGTTTTGAGCAATCACAGCTATGAGATCATATTAAAAGTATATGGACTCCCAATTACGTAAATATTATACTAGAGGATAATAAGCCAGATATTAATTCTGTAAACAGAGAGGCATTAGATACCCTGGGTGAGACAGATTTAATAAAGAGCTTGAAAATTAATCAGACTCCCTGCCCCCTGTCCTTGCAGTCTTGCTCTGAAAGTCAAAACCTGCCTTCAGCAGACATTTAAAGGCCTGTGTTGGACAATCTTTGACCATTTTTGAGCATGTGAGTCCTTCAGCCCACCACTTCAGGGCTGCACCATGGACAGACCCTTCCTCAGCCGGTTCCAGGGTATGTGGGATTTATTCAGGGAGATGGATGAATTCCTCTGGCACCAGCAGGTTCAGCCTGGCCCAGGGTGCAACAGCACAGGCAAGGTACAAGTCTCATCCTCACTGCTCAGCCACAGTTTTTTGGTTGTGTGAGTGGTCTGCATTTTTGGCTAAACTTCAAACAAAGAGATTATGCAATTCTGCCCTTTGTCAAAAGGGTTCCCTGAAGTCAGTGAGGAGAAATTCTCAAGTGTTCATTCTCAAGCTGTGATCTTACCATACCAATAAAAAGGAGGAAGTAAGGACAACTTGCTCCTAGGTTAAGTGTGGGATCTCATGACCTGTTTGGATCTTGTGGTGTATTTTCCTACAGAACAATGATTCCAGCCTTCCAAGGTCTGGTTACTAATTCCATTATGTGTTTTATGTATTGTAAATTCTTTTGACTCAATCAAGTTTTAACCTACTTCACAGAAAATGGTGAGGGATCAAACTTTCATGTCTGTGTGCTGATTCTGGAGACTTCAATTTAACTTATCTTTTGTTCATGGAGGATGATGAAAAATAATAGGCGTTGTGAAAATATGGTTAACAAACACCGCTGTTTTACAACTAATTGTAACTTTGTTGAGAATTTATCAATTTTAGTTTAGAAACTCATTCTGCAGTGTAGCCTAACATAGTACTGGCCAGTTCTACTTGGAACTAGTTAAAATCTTTGCTAATGGCAGGAAGGTACTGCATGGTTGTGTTAAGCAGATGCCACTTGCATAGTATTTTTTTTCTGATGTTTGGCTTAAATTCATTGGGTGAATATGCACCTCTTATTTTTGACACTTTTGCCTACTTTAAAGAAAAATACTTAAGTCATAAGACAGCTCCAAGAAATGTGATGCTGAGTTTCCACACATGAAAAGTACATAAATTGACTCTTCCTTTTTTTTAAAGATAAATAAAAAGCAAACAGTTGAAACAAAATTAAATTGCCATTTAGTCTTCAAGCTCACAGTAACTTCTACTGGTTACAGCTAATGTGAATGTACTTTTATTTTGGTTCAGTCATTATTTTTAACAGTGAAGCCTATCTAATCATTAACTGGATCATAAAGTCAATTCCTTTCATGTATTCCGTAGCTCATCTTGTCTAAATTGTTTCAGTTCCTCAGAGATAGTTTTTGAATATGCATGACATATTTCAGCATAATAACTAGGAAGTCACTTTATGTTGCATCTCATTAGCAAAATAAGTATCAAAACAGGTTTCCTTTCCTTTAGAGGAAGCTCTTCAATTAGCTCCAGAGAACAATTCACCTTCAGCTCCCTCACACATGTTAATACCTATTCCTGAATATTTGATCTTAAATACTAGACTAGATTCACTTTAATTGCATTGCAAATAATTCACTTTTCCTCTTCAAGGATGAGAAAAGACTGGAACAATTTTTGCAGAGTTTTAAGTAGGGTATAAACCAAAGTCTGAATCAAATAATTTGTTCTGTGCTTTGGCACAATGTTTACGGGATGGAATCCTCAGCTCTCACTTTCAGTCAGTGCCATGGTGCCAGGTCTCCAGGGGCAGCTGGTGGCTCAGGTTGCTCCTTCCCACAGAGCAGGATTTAGAAGGGCATTATGTGTAAGTGGTAGAGCCCTCAATTCAGTGCCACTCCTGCAACCCATGTAAGAGAGAGTTCAGGACTTGCTTCACAATTGTTTGATATACCACATCAATATATATCTATGAAATTGTATTTATGGGGTTCCAAAATATGAGTCATATTTTAAACAAGTAAATCCTTGCACACCATGTAGGATGACTTCATTCTCTGCAGCAGCAGAACACAGCAATCACCAAACTGTGCTCTGCGACACCACACGACAGTTTAGGACAGGACACAAATCCACTGTACCTTCAAAACTAGAGGGAAAGGCTGTAGAAGTAGTTCATGGTGCTTTGATCAGGACATAGTTACTTGGTCTTTGGAAATCTTAGTATTATAGTCCTATGTGTAAATGGCCATTATAACTGCAGGCGCTTTTTTTGTTTGATGGGGGGGTTTTGATGCTTTCCCAGATGGCTTTATTTTCCTATGGACAGAAATTCTCAGAAGAATCCCTGGGCTCAGGGGATGTGTCCCAGCAGTAATGAAAGAGAAGCATGAAGAGCAATCTGCTAGAGCCCAGATCTTGTGCCATGCTAGCTAGTCTGTCTTTGGAATGCCCTGAGTAAATACTGATTTACTATGAGTTTTACACTGTGATTTTGTCATGGGGGTCAAGGGAACCATGAATTGGAAGAAACCTCAGGATTTTTGTAATACACCCCCCTGCTTACCTCGAGGCAGGGCAATTTGGATTATAGAAATAAAGTGCATGTAGGATTGCTGTCCTGCAAGATGAATGATTGCTCTCTCACTCCAACCTGTAACACCACAAAGCAATCTTGCAGATACAGGAATCTGCTCAGGACACTGGCTGTTTGGTAGTTATAATCATATTCGACACGCTTTCCCTTCATTTGCCCTCATCTAATTTATCAGAAATGTTCATGTTGAAAACAAAACCTTCCTGCAAAACGAATTTGATGAAAACACAAGACATGCTACTGTGTCTACAGTATGCTCAGTAATTCAGGGGAGAAGAAGTATTGTATGTCTGGCTTAAAATTCTGACCTGACTTACAGTAAAAACTGCACATTTATAACCCTCAGCTGTGATGGTAACTTCAAATATTCACCACAAACATTTTTTGCTGCATTTTGTACACATTTTGTGAAGAACAGATGTGGAATTCAGAGCCTTATGAGCTGTGGGTTGTTATGAGAAGTCAGTAAAACACAGGAGTGATAGTGTAGGAAAAAAGATGTGTGATGTAAAAGAAAACAAATTGCATCTCAGTGGGACGTGGCCTGGACAGGGCAATCATTCTTACTCCTCAAGTAATTTCCATTTCTCCAGGGAGCTGCTTTATAATTAATGTTCTTTTTGTTTATGGTACACTTATGTCTTAAAAAAAATAGAAGTAGACATGTCCTTCATCAAGTATCACAGCATGCAGGCCAGCAATTATTCTTATATAACTTGTATTGTATGTAGGATAAAGCTCCCATGCAGTGCCCAACACTGAAGGGCTGCTAAGTACATTCACAGTACAAGTCAGGAAAAAATAATTCTGTTGAGTGGAGCTAGGGAGAAAAAAAAACCAACTTTGACTCTCCAGCCCATCTGTACTGATGAGTGGGTTTGAGGTTTGATGCTGTCATACTTGCAGAAAGCATAGAAGTACCAGGAAAGAGCTCTTCTCTCCCTCCTTCCACCCTTGCATTGCCTGAGGAAAAGCTCAGGTCCTGTGCTGGAGGGCTGGGAGAGATCTCTGTGGGAAGGTTCCTCTGAAGGTTTGGATCAATTCTTGTAATTTTTATGAGTAAACCTGTAGGAACTGCTTCGATTCCAGGCCCTTTGGACCAAGCATCCTGATCCCTGGAATCCCTTCTTTAATCCAACCCTGCAAGTGTAGCATAGCACTTCCTGTGAGCTTAGCTCCTCTGAACAGATATTTGTGATGCTACTTATGTTTTAACTACATAATCTGTGAATGCACAGTGAACCAACATCTGTTGAATGAAGCAGAATATAAGTTAGAAATATTTTCTCCAGGCATTAACTTGTTTAAAAGTTTTACTTTGATTAAAACCCCCAGCAGTTGTCACTTTTTTCACAAATTCATTTGAGTAATGTCTGACCTGGTTGATTCAGCTGCAGAACGCTTGACATTGTGAAGTTTCTATTCCTAAAAGAAGATAAGCTCACCACCACTAAGATTGTCTGTAACTTAGAAGAGAAACATGTATTTCTGAACTGATTTTAAGAAATAAAAGCTTCTGATCAAAAAACTTGATCAAAACACTTCTTCATTATAGGTATTTTGGAGAAAATCTAAATACCAGACAGACAGACAGACGAGTTTGATATGTGTCAGTAGTAGGTCAAGGTTACTTGATCAGAATTCAGTTAAAAACCTCAAACATTACACTTCATTTACCTCCTCTTCCAGCAAACAGGACTTCAGCTCTATGCAAGAAATAAGGAGAAAATGGTCCACTTCTGTGCTGGGATTTAAGTGCCACATTCAAACTGCTCTGTCTGAATCTTGTCTGTCTCCTATGGAAAAGCTTCATTTTAATTAATCCATAGCATAAACAGTTCTTAGTACTGGCCTGGATCTCGACTTTTGGAATATAAATTCTCAGGGCTCTGTGTCTCTCCTGATATTTGGTAGTTTTATTCAAACTGTGGCTTTTATAGTCCGGTGGTTACCTTGTTAAGTATCTCAATTTGAAAATGTGGCTGGTGTACATTGAAAATATCAGATGCACACTACGAAAAATGTAAATACATTGTTTGTGGGAGAAAGATTCACACTTTTACATAAATCTCATAATTTTTTTAAGGCCTGACTCACATTTTTAATGCTAGTGTTGGCAATATTGCTGTTCTTCTCCAGATGGTTCTATTTGAAAGGAAAAAAATAACAGTACCCAGTGGGACACTTATCTTGAAATTCAAATAGCAATGGCAGATATGCAAAAGAAAGAAGATGAAAAAGAAGAGAATGCACAAATCCAAAAATCCCAGGACAGATGTTTAAAGCTGGATTATATCTTTTCTACTCAGGGATGTTCAATAAAACTAAACCAAATGAATTTGGATTTGAAATATATTCGTGAAATCATATTAAATCGTTTTATGTACATGCAGTAAGAATTTAAAAGGTCTCAATTTGCTTTGGTGTAATTCACTTCGAAATGAATGAAACCAAGTTATGCCACCTTTATTTTTGAGCTAAAATCCATCCTCAGTACAGCTGATCTGTGCAATTTTCCTTAAATTGACACCTTTTTGGTTAGTTCAGCTCCTTTTCCTGAGTGTCCTTGACATATCTGGGAGCTAACAAAGGGATGAATGACTATCAGATTCAGGAAGATTCTTTCTTCGTTATGCTTACCTCTAGATTTTGCAGACTTCTAATATACCCTGTGGAACACTCTGTCTTCCTCCCCTGATGAAGTCAGTGAAAACTCAGCTGCAAATGGTCTGAATTATATATATTGCAGATGATGTGTTTGTGCTTCTTTAAGCAGATGTGCATAAAGCCCCAGCTGAGGTTGTTCCACCTTTGTAGTGTGGAGCTGCCAGACAAGGACATCTTCCCTTCTCAGCCTGCCTGCACTGCAGAAATATGGGAAGAGAAGCTGGACAGGAATTATACCAGCCAGTACCTGTGCCCATTTTCTATATCTGAAATCAGGTTAACAATTAAGCAACAGTGCAACAGAGAAAACTGTGCAGAAATCATATACAATAATTTTTCTACCCAATTAATACTAGCACACAGCATTGAGCTGATGTGGGCCTTTTGCTTTCATGGTGCCTCCTGAAAGACAGGTAGTGCCTGGCTCACACCAGATCCAACAGAGAGCCTGCCAATCCAACAGAAGATAGACAGATCTTTTTTTACTAATTCTAAAAAGCAATAAGAAGTTATACCATATCCTCTCTTACTCATGTGATGACAGGGTTTCTGATTTGGTGCTGGGAGATCTAAAGGTGGATTAATACATTGTCTGAATGAGAGAGACACAATTATCCTTTCTTGGGGTTGTTGAAATGGAAAGCCTGGAAAATGAGTCTCTGTCTTTCAAGTAGCATGTGGTTATGTGAGATTTGGATTTAATGATCCAGGATATCCTTTTCAATCCTGCCACACATTTCAGTTTTGCTTTTGCTTGGTTTTTTTTTCTCTATTCTCTAAGCTGCATTCTTTCACTTTGTGCAATCAGCTGAAGATTTGTTGAGTTATGGCATAGAAGATGCTGCCATTATTTTAAATATTGCACTAACTACTGTCTTCTCTTTCCATTTCAAGAAGCATACTTTTCATATGACAAATACCATTTTCTAAATCAGTACCTACAATTACAGTGGTACAGGTCTTTAAAACAGTACTTTGATTTTAAAAAAAAAATTTGTTCAAAGAAGCAGGTTTTGAGAATCTGTGGTGGCTTTGAACTGAAAACCACAGCCAAAAATCAGGAGTCATGTAGATCTCACTAGTATCTAATCTACCTTTAACTTGCACTGTAAATGGGCAGTAGACTTGGAAATGTTTTAGAAATCTAAACTGCTTTATAACAAAAGTAGATTCCTATAGGTATGTAACCAGATGACAAGGTAATTAATTTAAATATGCTTCCTCTGGTAACATATGAAAAATTTTAAACCAGACCATTTTTACAGCAAAACCTTTTCTATCTTCCTTGGCATGTAACTGGAAAGCAAAAAGCTGCATAGAACTTTCAAATCTGGTTGTGGAAGGGTTGAAGTTTAATGCAGTTTAATCTTTGAGATACAAGCCTTCCTGTCCTTAATACCAAGAAAGATTTTCTCGTAGCTGCATTCCCATTTACCACATATTATGCCAGGAAGTGTGACAGGAGCAAAAGTGTGATTTGATCCCCATTGGAAAGTGCTTAGGCAAAATATATTATATTTAGAAAGCAACTGATATCATTTACACACCCTTTGAGATTATTCTTTATATATTTTTAGTGCAAGTTGTATTTTGGACTAACACTCTTCACTACATGTTCCTTTGCTCTCATCCACTATGGAGAATATATGGAACACTGGAGCAGATCCCAACAAGCCCAGATGAATAGCTGTGAGCTATATATGCTTCCGTGGGAGTGGGGTTGGGGTTGTGGCATTTTCACTAGTGATTAAATGTCTTCCAAACCTATTCATGCTGCAGAACCATAAATTATGGATCTTTCACATTAATGAAAAGAGCCCTTGGAGCCCTCTGGAGTGCATAGTTCTATTTTTACATTTCACTATCACAAAATGAGGAGAGATAGGCCAATGTGTTTCTTTTTTTAAAATGGCAGGATCAGAAATTTGGCCTGTTCTGGTCATCATTCAAGTGCCAAAGTCGTTAACCGTTGTGGGGGGCACACTCAGAGTTCATCCTCATCACATCATTTCATCAGGGGGATTTTTGTCACGTACTTTGAGCTCATTAGCAGACCTGAACTAAAAATAAACATGCACAGGAAATCTGAAACTGCTCCGCTACAAAAATGATGTGGTGTGTGATCTTAGAATGGGGTTATAATTAGGAAATCAAGCTTGAAAGTTCCCAAGAAATGGTGCTGTGGTTTATTTTGTTGCTGTTTGTTCTGTATTGTTGCCTGTATCTTGTTTTTGAGAGTATAGAGAGGGAAGAAAATTTAATCCCCTGTGTTTGCTTTTCAAGAAGGGTTCTCTCATCCTTCGGATGTCTTGAAAAGAACTTTTCATTAAAGCAGAATAGAAAAAACCCTGCTCTTCCTAAAGTGACTATGATGAAAAATAAATTAAGAGCAAAAGCCTCAAATCATGGGTCATCTTTACTGATCACCTTGCAATCAAAAGGGAGCATAGAATTTCATCTTCATACTATCTGTCTATAAAAGTGTGTGTCGCTGTATTTGCATAAATAGTGCTCTGTCATCTAGAATTGATAAAAGTGGAAATAATGGATCCCAGACAGCAAAACTGAACTAATTTATTCTTTTAACCTTGTATCACAACAGGTTTATTCATCTTCTTTTTTTGTGAATACCAAAGCTAGATCTACATACAAGTAAAACAAAGATTTATACCACTGAGACAGCTTTGACTTCTAACAACTGGCATTTTGGATAAACAGTGTGAGTGAGAGGTCACCAAGTTTCAGCTCTCTGTAAACAGGAAGAAATTGTATTGAAATTGGAATCCTAAAAGGGTTTGCTAATGAAGCTACCTGTGCATTCCTGTAAGCTCAGACACAGAATCTTCTGGGCATCTCAGTATGCGGCTCCTTATCAGAATTACAGTCTTCAGTTGTTGTTGGACTGGTTCTCCTAAAGTGGTTTCAGGCACATATAAATGAGTCAGAAGTGAACAACAGTAATAAGTAATTGCATGCAGAAAAGAAGCTGCATCCTTGAAGCCTTTGGGAATTGTTTAAAACATGCTGATTACTTTAATTTTCCGTGTCTTCTGGATTTTTTGAGATTTTAAAATGTGAGAGAAGAAAAGAAAACCAAAAAAAAACAACAATAAAACCAAACACCAAATTGTGCAATCAATACAAACCCAAGGAAAGAATTAAGACATTAAAGTTGCAAAAACTTTACAATAAAAATCACGTGCCCCAGCGCTATCAGAGACTCGTTCTCAGCAAGTGGCCAAGTTAATTCCTTGGAAGGAACAAAGGTCAGGCTCTCTGGAGAAATCATTATGTTAATCACCAATACATGGCAGTTTAAGAAATTTAAAGAATTAATATATTGTCTATAGCACCTTAAATCAGCCCTAGGGAAGAACAGAGAGAATGGAGGACCATAGCTGTTCCAAAGCAGTTATCATCTTGATAAAGCTCATTATAGTTGCTTCAAAAATTACTCATCTTTGATGTTCTACAATGCCATAATTTGGGTAGGTGATAGACTGAACTGCAAACAGTGTTTTTGATAACTGCTAAATCTATATTGCTATTTTAATCATCTGCAACACTTAGATTTTCAGCTGATAAAAATGTGTGCAGAATGTCTACAAGTTGCTGGTGTAAGTGCAGTGGTATTTAAAATCAATATAAACTGAGGCAATTTCTGTTCCTCTTTGCTTTTCCTAGGTTTCTATGGAAACCTTCTTGGAGGTGGTCTGAAGAAAATAAATGTTAAAATAGAACAATAAAATATGTAATTTATACAAGCAAAGTAGATATCCTTCCTGCATTTTTTTTACGGAGTTGAAAAAGTGATGTTATCATTTAATATTCTCCCTTGACAACCAAGTTGACTGCAGCCATTCTCCTTAGGGTTCACTTTTCTACATTTGGCTAACATGTTTGCGAGAGGAAAGGCAGTCATCTTTTATGCTGAGCAT